>CM041635.1:49508133-49555883 GCA_023333625.1 Bothriochloa decipiens | reverse complement strand
CGTTGACAGGTCTCGACTGGGCCTCGAAAGGACAGGGCTGGATCTGGTTCGAGTTAGGTCGGCACTGTACACTCGAGGTGGGGCGGTCCGGGCGACTCCTCGAGGACGGAGCTCGCTCGGGCGAACGGGCTGGCCTCGAGAACGAAGCCTCGCCCGGCGAACGGGCATGCCCTCGAAGACGGACTTGTTCGCACGAAAGGGGCAGCCCTCGAGAACTGTGCGCCCCTCGAGACTTGACCATCTGGCCTCGAGCCGGGCCCTCGACTCGGGCAGGACCTCGATTAGAGCCAGGTCCTCGACTCCGTCGGTCGGACCCTCGACTCGTCGGATGAACCCTCGACTCCGTCGGGCGGACCCTCGACTTCGTCGGGTGGACCCTCGACGGATGTCGGGCGGACCCTCGACTCGTCGGGCGGAGCCTCGACTCGTCGGGCGGACCCTCGAACTCGTCGGGCGGACCCTCGACCTCGTCGGGCGGACCCTCGACCTCATCGGGTGGACCCTCGACCTCGTCGGGCGGACCCTCGACCTCGTCGGGAGGACCCTCGACGAATGTCGGAGCATTAGCTGAGCTACGTGGCTGGTCGGCTAGGTGCTCTAACTTGGGGAATTCGACCCTCAGGCCGGTGGCGGTCAGCGAGGCGCGGCGGCGGCGAGGCTAAATTCGCCGGCGAAGCCGGGCATTGGTCTCCATCTTCCTTCTTGCCCTTCGATTGGAGAAGCTGGGATCTCCATAAGCTAGTTACCGGGGCTAGTCGAGGCACGGCGGGGCGTGCGCGGCTCGGCGGCCACGGCGGACGCTCCGGCGGCCAGAGTCCGGGGAGGCCAGAGCTGCAAAAGTGCGTGGCTCCAACTGTGGCCCGTGCCGGCTCCAAGAGGTTGCCAAAAACGTGCCGGCGAAGGTATCGGTCGCGGTAAGGAAGAAACAGGGGTAAGGGGAGCGAGAACGTCGACGATGGACTGGTGGCGGCCATGGCCGAGCAGGGCGAGGGCGGGGATGCTTACTCGCGTAGCGACGGTCGAGGCAGGTGACGCGGGCTTGGTGGCGGCTCGGTGCAGGGGATGCGAAGCCGGGGCGTCGAGGTGGTTATGCGGCGCTCCCAGGTCCTCCTCAGCGCACGGACGGCGGCAGCAGCAGCACTCTAGCTCCGCCTCCTTCCTGCTCCTCCCTTCTTCTCTCTCTCCCTCGCTCGACTGATCTGGCGGCGGGTCTTCACAAAGACGGCGGGGCGATGGGGAAACCCTAGAGGCCAGGGTGCTCCTCTTTAAATAGGCACGGCGGCCGGCCATGGACGGCGGAGGCAGAAGATGCCCATCGGGCGGCTGTGCGCGGCCACGATTAGGGTTAGGGTTCGGTGAAGCGCGACGCAAGCAGGCGGTTAGATGGACAGCGCGGAACGCGGCCGTACTCGGGCGGACGGCGGAGGCGCGCGGTGCACAAAAATGGTGCGTCGGACGCGACGCGCAGTCGACAGAAGTGGTAAAAGGTAGGAGCTGACGGCACGGTCCCACGCGTCAGCGAGAGAAAGGGGAGAGACGCGGGCGCGTCTGGCGGCAGGCCCTTGGTGGGCCGCCTTGTTGGGCCGGCGGTCGGCGGACGGTCGAGCGCGCGCGGGCGATCGACGAGGCGCGCAGCGCGTGGCGCGACTGGGCCGACGCTCGAGGCAGGCCGGTCGGGCGAGCGCGTGAGCGAGCGGGCAGGCGGCAGCGCAGCAGGCCGAGCTGGGCCTCGAGCTCGGGCAGGCGGTCGAGCTGGGCCTCGAGCTCGCAGCAGGCCGACGGTCGAGCGCGCGGACGAGCTGGCCAGCGCGGGGGGGTTCGGTAGCAGGCCTATATATATACATGCATTAAAAGGTTATTCGATTTTTATTAACATCACATAAAATCGAATAAGAGGCGAATCAAACTCTGGTTATTTAAATGCAATGCTCGGGCTATCGTCAGGTGCTATTTGTGCAACCAGGTTTCCTACATGACATCCACCATACACTGGTAAACTTTAGAAAAATTTTTTGAAAGCCCGTATTTTCAGAGACCGGATTTCTAGGGTTGTTACATTAGATTTGGCACCAACACCATGGATAAGGACTTCAACATCATTGATGGATGTCACCTTCTCGAACATTCTTGTTGGATGGCATGTTTTCGAACGTTGATCAACACGATCCAATTCACTCTCGAAACAACTACATGTAATGAAATGATGCATGATTTAGCATGATGAACTCATGACATGATGCATGGCAATGCATTGGTGAAAGCATAGCAAGATTAATTAACCAGCTAATTATAAACTATTTTAAAAACATTACACAAGATAAAACAATTATTAACAAAAGAAAATTCATAACTAACTCATACAACATCTAACATGCTTGAAAATTAAACTATAGCCTAAAGATAGCATTAGCAGCACACCATCAAAATTTCAAGTCACATAGAGCTACATAGCAAGAGATATGAATTTTTCTCTTTTTAAATATTAAATAAAAGGCATAAAATATAACTAATTATTTTACTACTAAACATGGCATACTTCACTAGACATCATAAGGAGCACAACAAAATTTAGTTCACCAAAAACAGAGTTACCAAACTCCAGATATAAATTTCTGAAGTTTGAGAAAAACTGCTATAAATAGGTCCTCAGGGCACTACTCACCTGAGTCATAGACTTCGCAGAAAACACCCTGGCTTTAGTCAAATCAAGGATTAGGTCCTTGACGTGAATTGGAGCAGAGGAGATGTATGGAGCTCGCTTTTTCCCGGCCGGAGGAGACTCGCTGGCGATAGGGAAGAGGTAGGAGAGCATCCTGGAGCTCTTGCGCACCAGCTGGTGCCCATGGTTTGGCCAGAGGTGGTCCGTGGAGGCGTGGCCATGGGAGTTGGTGGCTCGGCGGTGGAGCACCATGGCGGCGGTGGTCTCTGGCAACGGCTGAGCTAGGCGAGCACGCGTGCAAGCTGTAGGGGCCATAGACGGAGCTAACGGTGGCACTATTTCAGAGCGGAGCGGCACGGAGGAGCAGGAGCGTGGGAGGCAACCGGAGCTCAACATGCCGACCATGACGGACGCGCTGTGACATCACGCGAGGCAAGCGAGACGAGGCAAGAGTGGGCTCAGGAGAAGCGCAACGACGAGGAAAACTCAAGAGCGAGATGGGAGTGGACGAAGGTGCAACAACGGTGGTGAATTTTGCCATGGACAGGGAGCTCGCCGGCGGTAGCGAGGATGAAGAAAAGAAGAAAACGACGAGCTCGCCGGCTTATAAAGGGTCAAGGAGGGGTCAGGGACGTGGCTAGCATGTTCGCTAAGTCGTCCAGGTGCTCATTCGTGCGCGCACGCGAGAAGACGTGCGGCCATGCCACGGCGAACGCCGACGACAGTGAGGGCAGAGGAGAAATCGAACACGGCGATACTGTTTATGAAAATTACAGAAATGCCACTGATGCAATTTTACAAATTACTCCCAATTTTTGTAAAGAACTTGAAAAACTTCCAATCTATGGAATGTTCAGACTTTCAAGATCTACACTTTTTTCAAAATGAAGAACTTCAAATTCTGCACAAAAATAGGATTTTTAAATCAAATTTTGAAAAGAGAGCAAAAAGGGAATAAACCCCTAGAACAAACATTTTAAAAATCCTTTGATTTTGATAAATAATATAAAAATCTTCCAAAGTAGGGAATATTCAACTTTTCAAACCAAACATTTTTCTTATATAAAGTTTTCCCAAATTATGCATAAATTTTGAAATATGGATTTAAAATAAAAAGGGGACAAGTGTTAAAAATCTGTATTTTTAAATTCATTTGAAATTCTTTATTGAAACTTGAAAAACTTTGAATACCACTATTGTAGGTCTCGACAAGATCTACAAAAGTGCTTTTTGAACCAACTTGAAATTCTTTGTAGATTTGAAATATTGAAAGGGGGTAAAATGGGGTTTTGAATGTAGTTTTTGAATTATCAACCAACTCATCATTTCAAAAGCACAACCAACCTACAAATGTAAACTTGTTTTAGTTGAGACATATCATGGTTGACCTAATACACAAGATTGCAAAGTACTAGAAAATAAAACAAGATTTTAGTTTATTTCAAACATTTGCAGAATCACATAAAGTGACAAGAAACTTTAAATAAACCCTAAACATCATCATTTCATGTATAAAACAAGACACAACATAAAAGTTATTATTGAAACATGAATGCATTTATGCCATGATGCTCGATGCTTACACTTGATAAAGCACATGATTAAGATTTTAAGTTGTCATTAACATCTAGGATGTTACAGCCAGTAAATGTTTGTGAGGATTATTTGCGCCGTGAGGCAGACGAGATCATTAACGAAGTTGTTAGGGACATACTTAGTGATGCTGCCGAAGTATTTAGCTCTCAAGATGACTAGTATATATTGTTTATAAATGAATAAGTTGTGTTGTAAATATTTTGTTGTGTTGCGAAGTGTATATGTTTACCTTCACTTGTACGAATGAATACTGAATAAACATTTGCGAATTGTATTACTCACATGTTTGGGAAATTTGTTTTTAGCAATGTTTACAATGCTTTCCTTTTTGTCGTTCGAAGTATGTATATAACCTTTGTTCGAAGACTTTAAACTGTTTTGAACTTGATGGAACTTAGTGTGAAATTTTACCTTAGTGAATTTTGAAACGCCGTCTTTTCTTTTTCGTTCGAAGTGGACGCGTACGCTTTGCTTAGAAGTTTAGAATGTTTTCACGTTAGTGAAACTTGGTCGAAAAATTTGTCTTAGCAAACTTTGAAATGCTGTCTCTTCTTTTTCGTTCGAAGTGGGCGCGTACGCTTCGTTTAGAAGCTTAGAATGTTTTCACCTTAGTGAAACTTTGTCAAAAAATTTGCCTTAGCAAATTTTGAAACACCGTCCATTCTTTTTCATTCGAAGTACATGTGTATGCTTCGCTTATAAGCTTAGAACGTTTTCACCTTAGTGAAACTTTGTCGAAAAATTGACTTAGCAAATTTTGAAACGCCGTCCCTTCTTTTTCATTCGAAGTGGACGCGTACGCTTCGCTTAGAAGCATAGAATGTTTTCACCTTAGAGAAACTTTGTCAAAAAATTTGCCTTAGCAAATTTTGAAACGCGTCCCTTCTTTTTCATTCGAAGTGGACGCGTACGCTTCGCTTAGAAGCTTAGAATGTTTTCACCTTAGTGAAACTTTCTCAAAAAATTTGACTAGCAAATTTTGAAACGTCGTCCCTTCTTTTTCGTTCGAAGTGGACGCGTACGCTTCGCTTAGAATCTTAGAATGTTTTGACCTTAGTGAAACTTTATCAAAAAATTTGAACATGACTTGTTTAAATTGGAT
This sequence comes from Bothriochloa decipiens, assembly GCA_023333625.1. NCBI lineage: Eukaryota > Viridiplantae > Streptophyta > Magnoliopsida > Poales > Poaceae > Bothriochloa > Bothriochloa decipiens. The sequence continues at coordinate 49,550,526 of CM041635.1, read as the reverse complement.
AAGTTAGCATTTTTAGATTTAATAAAATGTTGATGCTAACTTACATTTTTGCAAGGTTTATGCCGATGTGAGAGTATATTTTGGATATACTCTTCGGCATTTTGTTTTTTGGTCGGGTAATGTAAAGACATTTCTTTTGGGGAAACTACATTCTAATTTATACTTCATGAGATTTATAAAGAGAATGCCTCGTTAAAAAACCACTCGCCTGCGAAGGGATTCCCCTGAGTGGAAAAAGAGTGCAGCTCAATTACATTTTGAGATGAAAACTTGTTAAAACTTCTACTTCTACTTTGCGAAAAAGTAAAACTACTCTTCTACTTTTATTTTGCTAAAAGTAAACTGCTCCTTTGATCTTGCTTATGGGTAGTATTTGCCAAGTGCTTCTATGTTCCAGGTGTGATTGAGTTCCTCACCTTTCAGATTTGCGCGATGATATGCGCCTTCCTTATTTGTTCTTGTGATGATGAAAGGTCCTTCCCACTTTTGCTGGAATTTTCCCACTGTATCTTCATTTCTTTTTCTTTTGAGCACAAAATCTCCTGGTGCTAACTCTCTTGGCTTTACTTTTTTATTGTACCACTTATTTGTTTCAAGCTGGTACTTCTTGATATTTTCAAGTGCTTCATTTCTTTCTTCTTCGAACAAATCTTTGCTTGTTGCTTGATCTTCTTCTATGATCATTTGAATATTTGTTCTTGGCCCTTCATACTTTATTTCTTCGGGAGTCATTGCTTCATCTTCGTATAGTAGCTTGAATGGAGAAAAATCTATTGGCCTTGGCTTCGAAGTGTTGTGAGACCAGATTACTCTTGGTAACTCATCGACCCATTTTCCCTTTTTTAGGTTTGTTAAACATTTTAAAATTCCTGTGCAGATTATCCCATTTGCCCTTTCCACTGCTCCGTTGGATTGTGGGTGCCTTACTGATGCGAAGTAAAGTTTGATTCCCATTGATTGACAGTATTGTCTAAAGTCTTCGCTATCAAATTGAGTTCCATTGTCTACTGTGATGTGTCTTGAAACTCCGAATCTGCATAGATTTTTTGCCATAGGAAATTTTTCATTGTGTGAGAGGACATGTTGGTGATTGGCTTCGCCTCAATCCATTTGGTGAAATACTCAACTGCTACTACTGCGTATTGGTAGTTGCCTTGAGCTGGGGGTAGCTTTCCAATTATGTTGATGCCCTATCTTGTGAGTAGCCAAGTTGGTTCAATTGGCTGTAAGTTTGTTCCTGGTGCATTGACTTTGCTCCCTGCCATTTGACAATTGTGACATGTTCGAATTAATTCTTTATTGTTATTTTGGGCAGTTGGCTAATAAAACCCTTGCCTGAAAGTTTTCCCAACTATTGACCTAGCCCCAGCGTGGCATCCACAGATTCCTTATGTATTTCTTTGAGCAGATTTTTTCTATCTTCTCTTGAGATGCACTTTAGCAATGGCTGGCAAATCCCTTCTTTGTACAGTTTTTCATTGATGATTTTGTAACTTCTGGTCTTTTGTTTCATTCTTATTTTATCAACTTTATTTTCTGGTTCGTAAAATCCTCTAAGGAATGCCATGATTGGAGCCCTCCAGTCTTCGCTTTTAATGATGTGTATTTCTTTTGGTTGTTCAACTTTTGTCTTTGTTGAGGCTTCGGTGATAGTTTGAAAGAATACTTTTGGTGGTAACTCCAATTTTTGTGCAGCAGCTTTTGCTATTTTGTTAGCATCTGTGTTATCGTTTCTTGAGATAATCTTCACGGCAAATCCGGCGAAGTGTTTCTCTTGATCTCTCAATAGTTGGAGGTATTTTGCTAGCTCTGGGTCTCTTGCTTTGTAGTTTTTCTCTATGTGTCCAGCTACAACTTGAGAATCTGTTTTGATTATTAACTTTTGAATTCCCATTGCCCTTGCTTTGCAAAGTCCCAACAGTACTGCCTCATATTCTGCAATATTATTTGTGCACTGAAAATCTAGTCTTGCTGCATATTTGAGTTTAACTCCAGAAGGTGAAGTTATGACTGCTGCTGCTCCGGTGCCAGCGAAGCCCCAAGCACCATCACAGTAGATTATCCATTCTGGCTGCTCTATTTCTTCTTGATTATGTTTTGATGGTGTCCAATCTGCTACGAAGTCAGCCAGCACTTGTGATTTGATCGTTGTTCTTTTTTTAAAGATTTGATCGTTGTTCTTTTTTAAACTTGATGAAGTATTGGGACAATTCTGCTGCCCATTTACCCTATCTTCCAGAAAATTTGCATCCTTGTAATACTTCTTTGAGAGTTTGATTTATTGGTACTCTTATTTTATGTGCTTGAAAGTAGTGCTTTAACTTTCTTGATGCCATGAGTACTGCATATGCGATTTTCTCAACTTCTGAGTAGAAAATTTTTGATCCTGACAAGGCTTCGGATACAAAATATACTGGAATTTGTCTAGTTGAGTGCTCACTTTGTTCTTCTTGTATCAACACTGCACTGACTATACTTTCATTTGCTGATACATATAATAGTAAATCTGTTGTTGGATCGGGTGTTGCTAAGGTTGTGGGGTTTGATAGATGCTTATTTATTTCTTCAAAGGCTTCTTATTATGCTTGACCCCAGTTAAATTTTTCCTTCTTTCCTTTCAAGGCTTGGAATATTGGTAGGCTTCGCTCGGCTGACTTTGATATGAATCTGTTCAGCGAAGCCAATCTTCCTGTCAATTTTTGGATGTCTTTGATGTTTCTTGGCACTTGCATCTTTAGTATTGCCTTCACCTTCTCTGGATTTGGATCAATGGCTTTTGCAGATACGATGCATCCCAAGATTTTGCCCGTTTGAACTCCAAATGGACATTTTTCTGGGTTCAACTTTAGATTTGCCTTTCTGAGGTTAGAAAAGGTTTCCTGCAGGTCTTCGATGTGATCTTCTCTTTTCTTGCTCTTTACTACCAAATCATCAACATATGCAAGTAAGTTTCTTGGTATTTGATCCTTGAGAACTGTGGATGTCATTCTGATGAAGATTGTTCCTGCGTTGTGAAGCCCCTCTACCATTCTTTGGAAACAGTAATTTCCAAGTGGAGTTATGAAACTTGTAAACTCTTCATCTTCTTTTTTCATCCAGATTTGATGATAACCTGAATAGCAATCAAGAAAACTGAGTATTTCACTCTCCACTGCTTGATCTACCAAAGTGTCTATTCTTGGTAGTGGAAAGTTGTCTTTTGGACATGCTTTGTTGAGATCTATGAAATCTATACACATTCTCTATTTTTTATTTTTCTTCTGTACCATGACTATGTTTGCAAGCCAAGTTGTGAATTGTACTTCTCTTATGACTTTTGCATCTAAAAGTCTTTGAACTTTAGCTTTTGCAACTTGTGTTATGTCTTCTGACAACTTTCTTAGTTTTTGCTTTTTCGGCCTGAAGTTTGGGTCGATATTTAACTTGTGTTCTATGACATCTCTGCTTACTCCTCCGAGGTCTTGTGCGGACCAGGCGAAGATATCATTGTTACTTCATAGGACTTGGATTATCTTTACTTCCTCATTTTTTGATAAGTTTATGCCAATGACAACTTGTCTTTATAGCACCATTGGATCGAGTGACACTTTCTTTGTGTCTTCGCAGGGCTTCGCTTTTTCTTATGCCTTGTCATTTTCAGTTTTGAGTTCGTCTTCTTCTTCTTCTTGTATGACATAGACATTTTTAAAAGCTGGGCTTGAATCTCTTTCTATGTTTCTTCCTACTGTTTGATCACCGAAGACAGTTGTAACGCCATTGAGTGCTGGCATTTTCATGCACAAGTATGAGTAACTTATTATCGCTTTGAAGGCATTTAAGATTCCTCTCCCAAAGATTGCAATGTATTGGCTATGCATTTTAACTACGTTAAATGCGATTTGTTCTGTTCTTGCATTGTTCATTGTTTCAAATAAGACTGGAAGGACAATTCTACCAGCAGAGTTTATTTTCTTTCCGCCGAAGCCAACTAATGGATGTTCTGCTCTCCCCAAAATTTTTCTGTCAATTTTTATTGTGTCTAAGGTTGTTGTGAATATGATATCAGCTGAACTGTCACCATCTACTAAAATCTTTGAGACTGCCCATCCTTCAATGCTTGCTTCCATTACCATTGCATCCATGTGAGGGTAATCTTTCAACTTAAGATCTTGTTCTAAAAATGTGATCGACAAATGGGACCATCTTGTTTTCTTGAATGGGCCTTCTATTGCTATGGAGTTTACTCTTCTGAAATAGTTTCTTCTTTCATTTCTTGTGTCGAGCTCCATACTGTTTCTCTGAAGATTGTCATTATTCTGCCTTTGCTTGGGATGATTGTATTCCCATTGTTTGTTGATGCTTCGGGGGTGTTATTGGTGTGTAGGTTTTGATGACTGCTATTTGCCACTGAACTTTCAGGATAAAAACTTTGCTATTGACTTTGGCCCCACTGATTTTGTGGACACATTGCTAGAGGTTGCCAATTGTAGATTGGCGGAGGTGGTGGTATCATGTGTTGAGGATAAGTTATTGGCATGTAATTTATCCTTTGGGAAGCTAAATGGTTTACAGCTTTCAGTTGTGAAGTTGCCATGTTCTCTTCTTGCATTGCTTCGATGCTTTTTTTACTCTTAAACACATCTTGGACGTGTGACCAGCCCCTTTGCCATGTATGATGCAGTATATTTCCTCAGGCATTAAAATTTTTCTTTCGAAGCCCCTGCTTTGATTGTTGTAATTTACCCTTTGTTGGAAGTTTTCCTTGTAATTTCTGTTGCCTTGGAGATTTCTTTGATTGCTTGAGATTGGCCTTTGATGGTTATCTTCGCTTGAGTTATTGATGTGATTAATCCTCTGAAATGGTCTCCGTTCAGTATTTGTAATTCTTGTGTGCTGGAAGTTGTTATTTGGTCTTGACATGTTTCTGTCTCCATTCTCTTCTTCTATCCTTTTTCTGTAGTCTTCGTCGGATTCATAGTACTTTCTTATTTCTTCGTATAATTTTTTTACTATAGTTGGTCTTTCTCTCTTGAAGTGTGAGGAACGTTGACCTGCTCGAAGTCCTTTAATTGCTGCTATGATGATGACTTCATCTGCTATGTTTGGTATTTGAGCTTTTGCTTGTATAAATCTTTTATAATATTGGCTCAACAGCTCTTTCGGTTGTTGCTTGATGTTGAAGAGGTCATCACTTGTGAGTTCAACTCTTTGTAAGCCTTGAAAGTCGAGGAGCAGAGTTGTGCGAAGTTGATCCCAATATTTGATTGACCTTGGCTTTAGCGAGGAGTACCAATGTTGTGCTGGTCCTCTTACTGCCATGATTAATGATTTTGCTAAAGTGTTTGTGTCCCCTTCGCTTGATGCAACTGCTGCTTCGAAGCTCATCAGGAATTGTCTTGGGTCGGACATGTCATTGTAGGTTGGGATGATGTTGAATTTGAATCCTGCTGGCCACTTTGCTAGTTGAATGTCGATTGATAGGGGCGACTCTGTATCGATTGTTGCGATTTGACTGTGACTTTCTTTGTTGCTAGTGTTTTTGCTTGCTGAGTTTGGGTCTTGGATCATGACTTCGCTCTCATTTCTATTTTATCATTAAGCTTTTCTAATTCAGCCTGTGCTTCTGCTATTCTTTGTCTTAGAGACTTCTCTCTGGTTTTTGCTCTTGCTTCTTTGAGCTGCTTTTTCTTGATGATAAGTTGGTCTTCGAGTTCTTTGAGTCTTCTTTCTTCGTTCTGAGTTTCTTCATCTTCTTGTAAGCGTCTATTTTCTGTTTCTGTCTCATCTTCTAAAAGTGGATCTTTGTCTTGGATTGTATTGTCTTCCGCTAAAGCTGTCTTTTGGCTGGGTCTTGCCATTTTACGTCCGCGTGGTGGTCGTGGGTGTTTTCGATCGCACAAACGAACGGCGCCAGATGTTGGGTCGGATAAAATCACACAAGTGAAAGCGAGGTGAAAACAATATGCATATCGCAATTGTAGTTCATTCTATCTGAACTTACACCCAAGGGGTATTTTATAGACCCCCTGGCTTCGTCATGCAAGGAATCTTACAAAATTAGTCATGGCACCTCCTATACATTTAGCTAGAAAGCATATCGGCGAAGTGGTGAAATACACTTCGCCCCTTTTCTTTTGTCTCCTTAAGCAACTTTGGACTTGATCATGATTTCTTGACTTAGCAGACAACCTTATTGATTCTTCATGCGAAGCCGCTATGTCAGCGTCGCTGGTCATCAGGAGTTTAGCGAAGTTATCTTCGCCAGATAACCTGAAACATGTGAAAACATACGTGCGAAGTTTGAAATAGTCACAGCGAAGTGTCTATGTCATCTTCGCCGAATATTGAGTTGTCTCAAATATTTATAACGAAGAGTTTATTCTCGACTCAAAAGTTTGTGATGAAAGTTTATATGTCAAAGTTATTCCCCAGCAAAATTCAACAAACGTAACAACGAGATAAGCTTCCATGGTATGGCTCGAGACACACGGGAGATACTCCTCATTGTTCTTGTGATCCGTCTTGCCCTTCCTTCATTATATTTTGGTAATGGTACGCGGATTTGCTTTTTTTTCCCCTGTCATATTAGGAGTCAGGGCCTTCTAAGTTCTAATGATGCTTTTTTTTTGTTACAAGATGGGAGAATCACGAACACGCGCATAGGAACACGCGGCCGATTGCCCAGTGCCCACCATACCTTTTGGCTCATGATGATGAAGCAGAGAAGCAGAGAGGCCGCTTCGGCGCTACCCTTTCTGTTCGCAAAGATGGTGCGGATGCAGCGTTTTGTTCCAATGGACCGGAATAAACAAGACGATAGCGTGGCCCATTGGTTGATTTCACTAATCCACTTTACGAACCATGCTGGGCTTTTCTATTGTCTATGGTCCAACCAATGTCCAGAGTCATTTCCATCACGATCAGACTAGTTCTGCTAAAAAAAAACATGAAAACATTTAGTAAGAATTTCATGTACATTTTATTTTTGGAACGATACAATGGCAGTCACGCCAAATCGCCAACTAGAATCGTGATAAGTACCTGAGGCCGAGGGACCAATACAAAGTGGCCAGGACCAATAGTCCAATACAGAGTAGCTAAGAGCAATGACAAACCAGCGTTATCCACACCACCCAACTAATCTTTTAGTTATTTCAAGAAAACCGATAAGAAAACAGAGTGCTACTGGAAGGCTAGACTTTGTTATCATTGGTCGGAAAATTTTAAGAAGCTTCGTCAAAGACCACTCTCGTCGTCATCCCCTGCTTATTGTTTAGGAAAAGAATAATGCACACGGGTCATGGAGAAGTTAAGAAATGGCTCCAGTAGTCCAGTCCAGCATCGATCGTACTACCGATCCTCTCTAGTCTCTACACGCCGCTGAACGAAACTGAGTTTGAAAATTCATCGATCATTCGAGTCTCGTCCTTTTATCCTATAAATTTAATAGCCGAGACCTGAACGATTGTTCGCTGAAATAAAACTGTCATCGAGGTTTAAGGTCTGCTCTCTAATAATAACAAAATATTAATTAAACGCGGGAGATGGAAAATGTGGTAGCGTGCGCAAATGAACCATTTGTCATCCAAAATTTCAACATTTGCAACTCTAAATTTCAAACTCCCTATTACAACCGTGTGGTACGTGTGCGCATCAGAACTCACATCGTTGGGAACACGAATAGATGCCATGCCATTAGGGTAGCAAAGCATTTCTTCTTCGATCTTTGTGTCTGTCCATGCTCTAAACGGAGCCTGGAACGAATGCCTAGCTACCTCCGGGCGCTGACGCTGCCGTAGTCCTCGACGGGGACGGAGTTGCGCTTGATGAACTCGAGGCAGTCGGCGATCGCCTGCGAGTAGAACGAGTTGGACCGCGCGATGAACGGCGCCGGCTTCCTGCCGCCCCCGGCCGCCGCCGGCGCCTTGTCTCTCGCGGACCCTGTGACGACGAGAACCCTTCTGCTGCCGCTCCGCCCGCAGCCGCCGGCGCCGCCGCCGCCTCTGGAGCTGCTGCTGCCGCTGGTCGTGGACAGCTTCCACACGAGCAGGCGCACGTAGCGGCCGACGAGGCCCAGGAACGTGAGCAGCTCGGCGCGCAGCCGCCGCACGGAGAACCGGTTCCTCGGGCACAGCCGGAACCCCCTCGTCCCCCGCCGCCACCGCCGGCCCTGCTGCAGCCTCACGTAGCTCTCGGGCGACTGATGCGGGTGATGATGCAAAGAACCCATCCTGATGCTCCTGCTTGCTTGCAATTGCATTGCCACGCTCGCACAGCAGCTGCAACTCGTGTGCATCAGTATTATATTATGGATGGCACGCAGAGGCAGAGGGCAGCAGGCAAGCCGGCAACTCGTGTGAGCTATGCGTGCGTGGTGCTGGTGATCAGGTCAAGTGGCCGGCCTGCCGGAGGGATCCGTATATATAGAGCGCACTCGTGGCCAAGGGAACACGGCAGGAAGGTAGGTTTGAATCGGGCCTTTTGTGAAAGTGACGGGGGATCCCGGGACATGACAGGATTAGCTTATGGGTTTAAGGCGATAGGGTGCCGGGGCGAGCGCATTACGGACAAGCAAAAGCCAGGGACAGTGACCTGGCCCTGTAAAATGTGAATCGGGCTCGTGCGCTGCCATGCCACTCTGCCAATGTGCCGCCGTCTCCTTCCGCGTAACTGGTCTGGCTGGGCGATCCCCTTGCACTGGCCAGTAGACAGGGTGAGTAGCAGACATGTATGCGTGCGCCCTGCCCCCTGCTCTGTATTTGTATATACAGTAGCATGTACACTTCTTGCTTTTACGTGCCGGCAAGCACCGTACATACGTAACTGCATGTCTGCATTACGTATTGAATTGAATAGTGCCGGCGTTTGGTCGGTCGACGTCGCTTCGTCAATGGACGATGGAGTAGGAATACTGCTCTGCTCTGACAAAAAGTATATACTGAAGCTAACTAGGCGATCTGGCAGCAGAAAGTTTATTTGGTGGCTAACCAATTAATTAATAAGGGTACTAAACATTGGGGATTTGTCACGAGATCGCTGGGCATTCGGTACACGAGGACGTGGTTTTGTGCCGAGAAACAGGAGCGTGCCTGTTTGTTTGCACTTGCACCGCCTGCCGTGCAGCAGCAGCGCCCTGCTGCGGACAACCATTGCCTCACGAACCAACTGGGTAAACTAGCACGCTTATTAGCATCTGATGAAGTGGGGTGTACGGATACGCGATGCGATTTTCCAGCGGGGACGGGGATGCCTTTGTCCGGACCTGTGAACAAAATATTTTGGCGCGATCGCTCGCCGGTGCTGCCCCTCACTGTCACGTATATTCCGCTCAAACACCAAAGCACACACACAAGCGTCTGCCGCGCAGCTAGCAGTGGTACCTGAAAACTCCCTCCTCGAAATTGACATTTGCGACGCCCATTCTAGAATCTCCAGGCCCTCTGCTTGGCGAAATTTGGGTTTTTAGTCTCAACCGCAAATCTGAGCGGAGGTGACAGGGATCGGCAGGACCATGCCAGGTCACCACGCCACCGCGCCACGGTCGCCGTCGCGCCCGGCCGCACCGCCAGGCCCAGCGTGGCCGCTCGCTCGCTGTCACCTCTCACAAGCGTGGGAGTGGGAGGGGTTAGGTGCGGCGACGCTGGAACACATGGCGCCCCGGTGCTCGAGGAGAGGCCGAGGCGACGACGACGCGTCACGCGCGGGATTTCGCGCGCGGCTTCCCAGGCGCTGCGCCGGAATCTCGCGCGGCCCGGCACGACCGCGCGTGTCCCGGTGGCCGCTCACCTACGACGTACGTACGACCGCGCTGCACCGTGTGAAGGGGACACGCCTTCTCGGAGCCGGGGACGTAAGAGAAAAAGGGGAGGAGAAGCGTGGCCACGGGGAGACGCGCGTGCGTGCTGTGGTGGCGCCACGTTTGCCGTTCGTTCGTTGCGGGTGGGTTGTTGTTCGTCGGACCAAAGGTTTGTTGATGCAAAACTAATTAATAATAACAAAATATTATGCTACACGCGTGTTCTTTCGGCACGTGGTGGTGTGCCATTAATTAACAAAGACATGGCAAGAGAGTTTGGTTGAAGTTGATCCAGTAGGTGCGTGGCTGCCAATTTAGTTATTCAGGTGTGCCTAGCTGCTAGAACTTGCATTTGTGAACCATGTCCCGTGACAATCCCGTGTCAATCTAACTTAGTTGGTGGAATCCGTGCAACCTACGGTTTGAGAAGCCACTGCGCTGGAGGCTTGGAGGCCATCCCAATGCACAAAAGGCATGCCACTTTAGGATCAGAGATGCTGGAGATTTCATTTCATTTTCTGAAAATGCCACTCAAACACGAACTACTAGCTCTTCCGGTGATTAGAGATAACTTATCCTGCTTTCAATTTCATCATTGTGCACCCGTGGTTGGACACTATAGACTATAGTAGAAGTTAGGGAAGTTTCTAAAAACATCAGAGTGTTTGTTGGACGGCCTTACAAAAATGAGAAACGCCTGCATTGGAGGTCATGCCCTCCACGAAAAAGCATGTGCGGTGACTTTCAATAAATTCTGAAGATTCAGTCAAAACAAATAAAAATTAAAAAGACCAAACTATTTTCAAAACTGCTCTAGAGAGATAAATCGTACGATTTGAAAAGTTAGGAGAGTCAGTTTGAATGGTTTTGAAGTTTATAGGGAGAAAAACAAACTTTCATTAAAGTTAGAGGAGAAAAAGTGAACTTTTTCTGACGGCATGAAGAGGGGAAATCATGCCTACATGATGGGCCTCTGGCTCCCAGCAGGCCATCACGATTGAGTCAAACCGGTTGGAAGCTGATCAGTAGATGTGAAGCGGAGCCCAAGTTATGGGATTTCCCAGCCCGTGTCCACCAAAGTTTCGAGCCCTGAAGCCCAATAAACTGAGGCCGACACGCAAGATCCGCGCGGAAGCTTCGATTACGCCAATATGGGCTGCTAATGGTGGTGCGCACCAGATCCACGGCCCACGGGCCTACTGATTGTCCGCGACCGCGAAGCGAACCATCGCGTCGTGCAACGCTTCGTCTCTCGTCTGCCGTGCGAACTCTGCCATGGAGTCTGGACTGGGAATACTCTCCCACCTCACCTAGCCTCATCCCGAGTCAGCTACGAGCTAGTCCGTATGGTCTATACTAGAAACACGCGCGGCTTTGCCACGCCCACCTTCGAAGATTGGCCAGTTCATCTCTTTGATGCGTCGCTCGATTTCTAGTCGCTTGGACTTTTTCAATTTTGCTTCCCATTGAGCTGTTTCTAGCTGACAGAGACATCGATGGTATTTCGTTGAAGCTGATAGTTCAGACAAAGATAACATTTGTACAATCAAAGCTATTTTTTGAGCTCTTGCTTTGCCTGTCATAAATAAGTTTACAGTTGGCACTAAAGTTACCTATAGATTGCACGAGGTTTACATTTACATTCTTGATTAATCTATGCTGAGTTTATACGTAAAAAAAAGTACTCTGGTTTATTATCTACTTGTGACCAAAATTGTCTGCTAGTGAAGTTCTCATCATATTTTGGTGCCAGCAAGTTCTGGCCAAAATTATATGTATATATATAGTAGGGATACTGGGATTGTACAAATTCCTTTTAGATCTATCTATATAAACATACATCAAGAAGAGCCATCATGGACCTTTTCCCTTTTTTTTCTTTTTGCCTACTCGATTTAAAGAGTGGGTTCCTAAAACAGAGAAAAATAGGATAGATATTTACTCATAACTTTGTAAATAAAGATAGTAACACTGTTTGAAGGTGATTTTAAATAAATAAAAAAGATAGTAACACTGCATTTGTTACCTCAATATTTGCCTAGGAAATGTGAGCTAGACTTTAATCTTTGGGCAGTGCTCACTGGTTCTTTTTTTTGGTCTATAATCAAATGATGAGATCATATATCATAATGTGTACTTCATGCTTTTCAAGGGATTTTACAAGTCAGACTTCAGAAATAAAAGATACCGGAGGGACCAAGATATCTGAAGTAGTCAGCATTGCACTATCAGGGAACTCATATGTAGGAAGATTCTCATCGCACAAATAGTACTCCACCAGCAAGTTAGAAGCGTTTCATGTTTCAGAATGCAAACAGATCAGGTAAGGAAATTTAGGAGTAAAGCACTATGGGAAGAGAAGTTATAAGTCGATCTAATTCAGATTGCAATACAGTGGATGTGCCTGTTGTATTATAGATGGTCCTTGTTTTGTGTACAAATAAAATAATGAGAAAACAACATTTTTCTTACATTTTTTTAGGATCAATGATCTAATATAAGCATCAATTTTAGCATGCTACCTAAGCATCAAGATCCATACATGCTCTGCTTTAATAGTACAGTGGAAATAGGGTGATGTTTACTGCTGCTACCATGATTCTTGATTTGTAGTAAGACTTGACCGTGGACCTTTACCTAAGATCCACTCGTGTTTACTTTGAACCTGGCACGTAATAATCTACTTACCAATCAAAACTGGTGGTACCCGTGTGCTACTGTTAGATTGATTTGTTATATCAGTTGTATCAATTCTACTGCTATTTGGTCTGGAAGACTGGAACATATGTATAATCCCCACATGTCAACAGTTCAGTATCTCACACACAAATCTGCAAAATCTTCTAGTATACAAAACGTACTTGTTTGAGCGCTAAGCTCACAGACAATTTGAAAATTCCTGACATTCACACAGAAATGCGACACAACACAGGAATGTACTAGCACTTCGACTTTTTTAAGAAACAAAGTCTTTACCTTTTTTAAAGGATTTTTTAAAATAAATAATTACAAATGTAGCATCCACGATAGGGCGGCAATATGCCTGGCCTAGTGGCGTATCCAGCATCGGCCAAATAGTACTTCCCTACAACAAAAGTTAACATAATGCCTAATGTAATGCCATAACGATGAGACTATGTAAGAATTTTCAAAATCCATGAAAATTCATGAGTACCTTCAGGAATTTTCAGTCCTTTTGGACAAGAAAGGGCATCTTGCAGCACGAGAGAATCATGAGCTGATCCCTCCCACCCTGCTAGGACATAAGTAAAGTGTAGGTCGAAGTCGACAGCTGCTAGGACATTTTGTGTGGGGTATGGCTTGCGGCCCCTAAACCTATCCACAGATTTAGCAGGCACACATGCCTTGATGTGAGTGCCATCTAGTGCCCCTATACAACCCTATGTATGTAGAAAGACATGTGTCAGGCATTTATATGTAAAATTGGATATTAAAAATATATCACTAACACTATTGAGAGTTACCTCAAAATATGGGTAGAATTTGTTAGGGTTGTTAGAGATCTTTGGGTGCATGGAAGTAGACCTCACATAGATTAGCTCAGGAGCTAACTTGACAATGGCACACAAGACGGTATTAATATACGTACACACTGTCCATTCAGATCTCCACATTGCAATTGCTACAGAGGAATGTGTGTGGCATTGCCCAACAATCTTCAGAAACATTGCCAGCTGCTCCTCTACTGAAACATTTAGTGTGTCAACTAATAGCCCCCTGCCCCTAAGCCGAGCACATAGCTTGTAGAATACAGGCCGGGACATCCTGAACTCGTGCATACATATTCTCTCCGAGGTGTCAATCAACCTAATTAGCTCACTAGTACGCCATATATCTCTCTGCACAAGTGGAGCATACTTTATGCGTTTGGCTGCACTCCTCTTTTGATTCTTGTTCCTCCACCACAAGGCCAACAGCAGAACAAGAAAAGCTAGGGCCTTTTGCCTCTCCATACAGCAACAGAGGAATTATTGCTGAATATTGCCAACCAAGGTGTAGGCGTGTAGGCAATGTGGACAAGCAAAAAATAAAAAGTAACATGAAAAGCATATATCAGCAACCAGTAACATTAAGTTTTGGAAACACACAGGCATAAAAGGCAAAGGAACCATCATCATAAATAAGGTTGAAATCTTAACAATCGTAGGTGGCAGCTGCATCTATGCAGACACTATGAGAGAGACCAAAGGAACTCGATTTGAAAGATTTTACCTTCAGGAGTGGACCAACGGAGCTAGCTGGGGCGATTGCTTTTTGGGTCGTTTTCCTGTGCACTTCGTTGGAGCAGATCTGTAAATATATGATACATCAGAAATCACTAACAACAAAGTTTACGGAGGATTGAAGGAGGAAAACAGATGGTGCTAGAAAGTAGTAATAGAGTACTAATTGGAGATCGAGAGACCACCAGATGGGGGGAGACGCTCCTTGTTCCCCAACGGATTAATGCATCTGCGACATGAACAAGTTGAAGACTGGCACCTGCTAACTCGAGGAGACGGAGGGAATTCGGGCCTGACGCTGCTAACTCGAGGAGACGGAGGAGCTGCGGGCCTGTCGCTGCTAACGCGAGACGCAAGGGGATCAGCGGCGGCGGCCGGGATGATTGACGACGAACGAGGAGAGGGAGGCGTGCAGAGGAAGAGGGCGATAGTGAGGGGGCTGAGGGGAACAGAAGTTTGGCGAAGGCAACCAAAATACGGGCGCGTGACGTCTCGTGTCCGCCGCCGAATTGGCTGGAAGCTTCGGCACGCCAAAGTTTGGGTTTCGAACCAAACGACCGCCAAAGTCCAGGGATTGCCGTAGATTTTGGTTTGGCAGGTTTTGGACGGCGTCCAAGTAGGCCCATAATATACTAGTACCTGTCGGAGCCTCGGGGGCCGACAGGCCCCACTAGTCAGGTCAGACAGTGCACCACCTTGTTACCTGCCATCCGCACCAGGACCCCGTATGGCCGCCTCCGCCGCAGATCCGAGCACGGCGTTCAAGATACTCCTCTCCTCTCCTGCCCCAGCGGCCTCCCTCGCTCCCGGGTGCGTTGCTTATCTCCCCCTCCTCTTCGTCTCTTTCCCGATTGCATGGTCCATTTCGTCGCGTGGGACGGCGCCTGCCGCTGCCGGCTGTTTCCTCCGTCTGTCCGACCACCGTACGGCGGCAAGACCGACTTTTGGTCTGGTTGCTGCTGCATCCTGCTAGCCTGGCTGGCCTGTGTTTCTCTGTTTATTACGTATGTCGTCTCCCCAAATCCTGAATGAGTATTCCAGCTATGGCATCGTGATTTCTCAACAATGAACTGATGAACGCCTTAGCCTCAAGTGTTTGGATGTGTGCTGCTGCTGCCTTGGACTGCGAGAAATTTCGATATATAACCTGTTATTCGCACGCCCCCGTACAATATGACCCATAATTCGCGTATCTTTTGAAATATGACACAGCTCGTGCGAATTTTTTTAATATTTAGCCTCCCAGCACTTAAGCCCGCCTTTAGTCAACTGTATTCTCAAATTACCCAAAATACCCCTTCACCTTTCTCACTCCTGTGACTGACGGTGTGGGTCCTACCCGTCATCTTCATTTTCTTCCTTCCGGCGCAGTGCAAGGGCTGGGCTGCGTCAGCCATGGCGTCGATGTGGGACGCGGGCGGCCAGGTTCGCGAACAGGAACAGCGCCGCCGGTGGCGAGGCGCGAGCGGCCTTGGGTCAGCTGCCGGTGCCCGAGAGGCTGAGATCGTGGGTCAGCTAGCCGGAGCTCTCGAGCGGCCATGGCGGGAGGCCCAGCTCGCGAGTGCGAGCGGAGCCGTGGCGCTGGCGACGAGTTGCAAGCAGCCACGGGCTATGGCCTGTGGGCACCCGCCCGCGGTGTCGAGCTTGCAGACGTGCTCGTGCTCCACTGCTCCTCCGTCAGGCTGTTGCAACGGCGGCGCTGGACTGCCAGAGGAAGAAGACGGGAAAGATGAGACCCGGAGAAGGTCTCCACCTCGGCGGTGTGTTGGCTCAGGTGGCTCTACGGTCGCGTGACCACGGCGAGCGGCCTTGTGGGCGAGGCCCCCGCCGCGGGCGAGCTCAGCTCCGGCCATGGCGTGGGGACGCCGCCGGGCAAGCCCATCTCCCGCGATGGCGCGGTCGAGCGCGGCTTGATGAGGGCGGCCATGGGGTGGGGAGGACGAGGCGGAGTTGTGGCAGCGGCGCTAAGTTGCGGCTCCCTCTTCACTCGTGCGTTTGGGGAAGAGAAAGGATTAGGAGGGGCAATTTAGTCTTTTTCAATAACCCTAAGCGGTGATCACATGTATTTAGAATTAGAAAATGAGATTAATTATTTCTAACCTTAAAAAGGCCAAATATTAAAACAATTCGTATGACCTAGGTCATATTTCAAAAAACATGCGAAATATGGGTTATATTCTACAGGGCGTGCGAATAACGGGTTATATATCAAAATTTCTCTTTGAACTGCCCGTGATATTTTTTGTTTAGCTCGTTCAGGACTGTGTGGAGTGCTAGTAACTGCTGTCATATTACTTCCTCTGACCGGAAACAGTATATATAATGAAATTAGTCAGGGCCTGTTTGAATCGAAGCCTAGCTTGGGGCGCTCGTCCAGGCATGACAATCCAGCGCAGGCGTTGGAAATCGATGGCCTCTGGGCGGGCTACCTGACCAGGCAAATTTGTGAGGTCTTGATACAAATAGGCCCTCATATATTCTGAAGTATTTCTCATAATGAATCTTGTATGCTAAATCTTGTGTTATCAATACTTGTGAGGAAGTACCAAGAGTGTCTTGCTTTACAACCCAGTACCATTCTGATTGAGCTTATGTTGTGAACTGAAGGTTTCGGTGAAGTTTGATCGGTCATACGACAGGATTCCCCATGTAAGTGAGGTAATGTTTCTAACTATATCGTACATCTATCTGACGCAAGCATGCGTCATTCGACATTCTTCATATTTGTTGATCTTGTAGATATGGAACAAAAGCCTTCAGCAGAGTCCATCTCTATACAACGGTTCAAAGTTTCGGGTATGTACCATTTACTGATAAACACGTCGTATTAACTGAAAAAAATCGAAAGCTTCTTGCATGATAAGTGGTTTGATGCATGCTCTACACAAACGCGATTTATACAGAAAACATATCTTCGCTCAGAATTTACACAACCTCCTAAATGCTCTCAAAGGCCTTGTTAAAATATTGGATTTGCTATACGTGTTTTTGAGTACAATGTATTCAAGATAGGGTACATTTGGCTAATTCATTGTCGTGATTTCCCATTTATCCCTCAGCGTGCATCTTCTCCTGCTCGTCTCAGGTGCTCCCCAGCTGAAATAAACCAATTAGGAGTGCAGTGTCAATGCAGAATTTTGCACGGAAAATAAGCTTTTGTACGATATTCATGTTGGAAGATGATGGCGGTCCAAATTACAGTATCAAAAAAAAAAGGTAGTCCTGTATTCAGTGGAAATTCCCATACGCATTATGGTACCGTAATTATTGATTATAAGTACTAATGTATCACATCAGTGCAAGGTTATGATATCTTTAAAAGCATATACCTTTTTTATTTTTATTTCATTTGAAGCCCAGATTGCCTAATCTTCACCTGAATATAGTTTGTATAAATTATAGAACATGAGTCGGACATGAGAAAAGAAATGGAATACATTCTAACCAGATAGAGGAATAGTCCGATGGCAAGCAAATGTAATCCAAATCAAACAATCAGCCTAGGGAAAAATTATTTCCTAATGTTTAATGACAGGAATTAAGATAAAGCTTTGCCCATTCGTTCAATATAGTTTGCAATCTCAACGAGGGATATTGCAATCGATCTATTCACTGATTCATAGCTTTGCGAACATGTTTGCTTTTGAATGCCATCGACACCACCAAGCCTGTCTCCTGAAGTTTTCCCCAAGCTCTTTATTAGTATCAGATTTTGTTATAAGATGTCAATAACTTTGTCTAAGATGAATCACAAAAAATGTAACTCAGGCATGTTTGTGCCCTGCCAGGACTATGGTTGGTTTTATGAGCTTGATTTTGGGTTGTAAAACATGCCTAACCAAGCAGGCTCTATGCTCAGTTAATGAAGTTATTTCACATGTGCAAAAGATGGTATTGTTGACCCTTTGGTTCTTGAGGAAGACAAATATTTTCAAAACTTATATTCAGTTTTAGCACTATTGAATAACATTCAGGCTGAGTGATCAGAGAAGGTTATATACAAGTAATAGCATAAAAAGCTCATAACATTTGTTTCATAAACCGTGTTCGATACAATAGTATAAAACAAAAGTAATGAGCTACTGATTACTACAGGATGGGATTGACTGAAATTGAAAAGGCACATCACTGACAAAGTGCAGTTTGCTAATGGTCAGATATACCAATTGCATCTTGAAAAGGTTTCAGATGTTCTAACCTTGTATCATCAAAGCATTTGTTCTAATCAGATATCAGCCTCTAAACATTGACTTAGATGATAATTGTTTCAGTGAACCTGATTTCATTGACTTAATGAAGGTCAGAAACTAAGTTATTTTTTCAGTCAACCTGATATCATCGATTGAATCAAAGCAGCAGCCCAATACTGACGACCATGAACTTTTGCTACTGCAGCACGGCCTGAATTGTTCTCCAACATGCAAAATCTGCACTTCTGCCCTGTCCAGGAGTGCGGACGGCCAATCATACTTAGCACAGAGAATTAGGTGAATTGATTGTGATAATATATCCAAGTAATACCTAACAAACTGAAAAAATTATACGGAAGTGTGTACTCACTGGAATGAATCATTATATGCAACTAATCAAGAGGCCATCAAAACTGATGTCTCCAGTCTATAGGAGAAAGTAACATTTTGATGGAACTCTAGATAGCCCTGCTAATGGGCGAGAACCCACCCCGTTTCCAGCCCACCCCAAATTAAGTATATTTGTTTTTCTTGACCAGCCCAACCCACAAAATCAAGTAATTAACCCACCCCACCCCAGGGAACGTATGCTATGCAAACCAGCCTCATGTGTAAACTATGAAAACTCTAATCAGGACCACTGAAATTTAATCCGATGGCTAGAGGTGGGTTGGTTATTTTAGCACTTAAACCCCTCCACTCACCTCATTCCTAAATGTGGGTTATTTTAGCACTTAAACCCCTCCACCTCTAGCCATCGGATAAGATTTCGGTGGTTACGATTAGAGTTTTCATAGTTTGCACAAGAGTCTGGTTTGCATAGCATACGGTTCCCTCTCACCCCATCCTAATCGCCTGCATCCCCCAACCCAACCCACGACCCATGGAACGGATCACGCTGGCAGTCGCGGTGAGCGCCGCCTCCTACGCCCGCTTCCTCGCCGCCCGCCTCCACCTGGCGTCGGACTCCTTCCTATTCTGCTCCCTCGCCCGCGCCCCCACCTTCGTCTTCCCCCGCGCCTACCCGCCGTCGCGCTCCCGTTCTCCAGCTTCGCCTTCGCCTCGATCACCAAAGGGTGCGCTGACCTGTCCCCGCTCCGATTCTTCACCACACCAAATGCTGCCACTATGGCCGGATGTTCTATGGTCGACATGCCGCCGCGGCCGGGGGCCTGCCGCCTGCCTGTTCGATCGCGTGCACTACCCCCGTCTGGCAGCATCGCACGTTGCCCGCACGTACGACGCCCCGCTGCTACAGCCCGGCCGGCCGGAGCCCCCGCCGGCCCGACCCCAGGTCCCACGCGGTTTCCGCACAGGGGCACGGCTCGTGTGCCAGTGCCGATGGGCAATGCCTCACGAAGCTGGAGAGGACCGGTCGACCGGGCGTCCACCGCGTGAACAGAACAGCCGTCGCCTCCACTCCAACGCAGTGCGAGCCCGGGAACGGCGGGCGCCGCCGTGGGAATGGATTCGTCGTCACCGGCGGCCGGCTAGCGGCGCGCTCACCCCTCCCGCTGTAGCGTCGCGGAGTGCGGGAGACAATGTGAAGGACGGAAGGAGATGTGACTCGTACTTGCAATCCATTCAAACCCGCCCTAACCCATCTCAACCCGCTTTTGTTGTTAACCCAACCCATCCCAACCAGCTAGACGCTAAAACCCGTTCTAACCCATCCAAACAACCCCAGGCTAGCACCCAACCCATAAAACCCATTTTACACCCGACCCACTAGCAGGCCTAACTCTAGATATAACAAAGTGATGGATGATATGGGCATTTCATCAAACATATGACATGAAAACTTATAAGGAGACTATCAGGAGGAGTGCGGGAGGGTAAAGATCAAATTGGAACTACCTCAACTGCTCGATTGACGCCAACCTCCTATTCTTCACAGCCACTGAACATGTATGGAGGCAGAGCCAATGGGGATGGGACAGAGAAGGCCGAACGGTGGTGGAGGGGTACTGTTCGACAGTGATCTGTGTCTTGTGACGGAGGTGCGTGCGTCCACGAAAATAAGTGTCATGTATAGATACGACAGAATTTACCGGAGACGTGTTGAAAGGAACTCTGTCCGCGCTCAACCGCTATCAAGCGCGCGTCCGACAGAGGCATCTCTCTGTTTACTCTCCATCCTTCTTTTGATACGTTGTTAAATTCACATAAGCACGACGTGCCCAAGCGTCGCTTGGTGATTAGTGTCATGCCGGTGCTCGCTGAATCGCCTCAACGGGAAGCCAAAAAGGGCGCTTTTCTCCGGCCGGGCAGCAGCAGCACGTCGGTCTCCTCTCCTATCCCACCTCTCTGATCGGTCATTGTTTATCTGTCTCCTTCCAGAAACAATCATTGTTTATCTGTATACTGTCCAGTTGCGCCTAGCTCGGCCAGCACATGACGGCGAACCGTAAGCTTGTCCATATCGACCGAACTGTGACGCCGCCACGCCGGGGTATCAACAATCATTCTCGCATAACCATATGAAATCAGTCTTAATTCAGTGCTTAGTGCCACTACCAGTGCATGTTTATCTTATCTCTACCTGTAACCTGTTGAGGTTGGTCGCGCACGTGCAGCCTTTGACTAGCCAAGTCTTTGCAACTTTGATTCCTTCAACCTTTTGTACTCGTTTAATTAACTAGAAACTGACATCAGCTTCTGTATAATCAGAATTTCCAAACTTTACAAAACCCAGAATCTATTGGCCGCTGGACCCAAGACCCAACTGCTCTGTCGTTACTGGCTACACTCATTGTCTCCTTCTGAAACATTAGGTGGCGTACATCGCAAATTGGCTAATTGCTGTTTACACAATAGGATTCGATGATACGCTGATAACTACTTTTACATTAACTGAGGCATTAGGTTATGCACCCTGGAAGTGCTGTTGGGCCATGCAAGGTGTGAATGCTGCCTTTTTGTGCTGGAATCGTGATACTGACACCATTCGCTTACGCTGGCACCTCTTGCATCAAGCTACCGTCAATGTTTTGCCCTAGTCAAAGTTGATTCGTTGGATGTTGAATGCACATCCTTTGCTCCTTTGCTCCCTTTAATCCTTCTACCTACTCGACAGTATAAGTATTCATTTACTTTTTCTAAGAAATGGCAATCTACAACCTTAAGTAACTTTATTTTTGGTGTTGGTGCCCCTTCTTTTCAAGAAAATTTGTGATTTCCCCTCAATTTTCCAACTATGTGATATTTCCAACCATGCTTTGGGTTTGAAAATGCAACGGCAAAATCACAATTGGCCTTCAAAAGCAGGGGCACTATCAAAAATAGGTGTCAAACAAAATGACTGGATGGTGACAAGATTGCTTAAGCTTTGTACTTTTACTGGCGATGACAAAAAATACTATATGACTGAAGCACTTGATCAACAGCAGTTTAATGCGCTGCTTGTCATTAAGCATTTCATTAGTACAGAAAGTACTTTAAATATATTCTACTTTTTTTAGGAATCAGGAGGGGGTGATCCCCTAATGCTTTATTAGAAGGAGAGTTTTACAAGTGAGAACAGAGACCAAAAAGGAAACAAGGAAAATAAAGAAGACTACAGTTGAGCTTCTAGTGGTTCTCCTACTGCTTAATTTAATATGTTCTACTTGTTCTAGTGGCTCTCCTATTTACCGAGTTCGCATCATGATACCCAAGAAACTTAAGTTGGACTTATGGTTGAAGCTTTTGTTCAATCCGTCTTATGCTTTGGGCGAGATCAGCTGAATCTGAATGTATAGAATGTTACTATAATATATCAGCCAAAAAATGCTGGTTTATGTTATTGAACACAGGGCAAAAGGAAAGATCCATCTAGTAAGGTAAATTGACCTGCAACCACTTTGGGGAAACAACAGGTTTATACTGGCTGATTTTTCCAAATCCAAATGACTTAGACATACTACAATGGTAGCTAATCGATAAATTAGCAGTGATCTAATATGACTTCTCACGCCAATATATTAGTGCTGTATTCACATTCAGCTGCTCAGAGTCTTTTCTGTCACTCTAATAAGAGGCATCTTCTGTAGGTGCTACTGCTGTTGTTCAATGTCCACTGGCAAAGCGTGTATTATTGCGGCTGTACATCTGAACAATTATCTTTGAATGTTTTTATGGAAACATATACAGGTTTCCCACGTATTCTAGAACACAATGTGAACGGTTGCGTTGAATGGTAAATCATCTAGTAATGTGTTGCCGCGCATCTGATGTACAAGTGCCTAAGGAAGAATACCATTGATGTTTACAGTATTTTGGAAACCATGTAGTCATTTCCTGATGCTAAACGAAGTCTCAGAAAACGAAAAAAGGGGGGTTGAATTGTGTCTCATAAGCATACAAAATGTTTGCCTGGTAAACATGACTAGAACAGTGACCATTCCATCTTGACGTAATCAATCTTCCTGATTTAAGGGGATTGCTTGCTAGTATTGAAATTTGCTTGAGCGGGCTAATTTAAACAACCTACGCAAGTCTGAGTTGGCACTGAATTCTTATTATACGGTTGACACACTTTAAATTGTTCTTTTGCTGTCAAGCAGGAGAACCGAAATAATTTCAGAGAGTCCTTTTGTATAATAATATAACAAAGAAGCATCCTGAAATCCGGGCTGATGCTTCTGATGAGAATCTGAAATATGATAAGTTTACAGGTGTATGTGCTGACCTAACCTGATCAGTATGCGTCTTAAGATACAGTACGTTTTACCCCTGAGAGCAACCTTGGTGTAAGAACTACAGTAGTTGAGCATGCGGTGGATTTTGTCAGTGACGGGGGTTTTTAGAGTTCACTCGCAAACAGTAGTTTTTCAAATATCAGTGCTAAAACAATACGGTCAAATTATCGTTCTCAGCAAAACTACTCTTTTTATATACTGATCCGCTCTATCCCAATATGAAACAACACATGCCGGACCTGTTAGAATTATAACAGGAAAATGGGTAAGCTCAGTTAAACATATACTGGTACTCTGGTAGTGTGAAAACAGCGTATGATAGAAATGGTATGAAAGCTTAGGAATTGGATAAGCAAGCATCGTTGGTGGGCCACTTACGTCAGATTTGCAACTTTTTATGCAGTTCTGCTGACGCAAGCCTTGCCGCCCGGAAGGCCGGACCCATGAAAGGAACCTGGTGCTTTGGCCCCGTCCAGTGAGGGCAACCTCGCAGGAAAACGTCAGCGCCGGCTTCGCAGAAACGCCCCGTCGCTAGGAATTCTCCTTGTGCAGAAAACTTTTAAGGTAACCGGTCACATCAGGCCTCACGATTTACTGTACTTCTGGTCAAGTCTTCTATCGCCTCATCCGTTTCATCCGTGAGCCCGTGATTGGAATTGGATGGGCATCACGTGCACGATCACCGGTGTATTTCCTGTTGTAGAAGCATCTACGCTAGAGATTTCCAACTGCGTAAATACAGTGGAAGTGACCTGAATATGATGCCTGGTAGAAGATCGGGCTACCTTACTCCAGCAGAGCCCTACACAATGGTCTGTATCCGACGCTGCTTGCTCGTGCGGCAAACGCTGCTTTGGGTCTTTGGCGAGGAGGTTCGTGGATGGTGGCGAGCGGAAGGGTTTGACCGACGGCGGGGAGAAGGCGCAGCGCAAGGCATGGCATGGAGCAATGGCCAATGAGAATTAGACCATTGACTAAGCCACCGGATGGATTAGATTAGATTAGAATAAGTTACGATTTGGCCCATCTGTTCCGCATGGGAACAAAAACATCGCTGAAACACACCTGCATCACCCGCCCTAATCTTGTGATGTATAGTTTTATAATGTGAAGAGAACAAATGAGACCATTCGTCTTTGCCGCTGCTCACTTTTTTCTCAAGCAAGCTTCTGAACTGTTGCTTGTGCGGTTTTACTATGCAGCACCTAACTCTGAAATAAAAGTGTGGAAATTACATTTTCTGGTCTCTTCCATTTATTCACAAATTCGATTTCACATTTGTAGTAACTGGAGACTGGCGAAACGACGAACCGGCCTGCTAACTTTGGCTCTTGTAGCCACCGTCTTATCGGTTTTATGTTGCTTCTGGCAGTGGACGTGCTGTAAGAGGTGAAATAGTCCACAACCGTATCATGGGACGCTGTTCTGTAGAACGGTTCGCACTAGTGAACGGAGGTCACAGGTTAGGTGCATCACTAGGAAGGTCACAGAGTTTCTGGAACAGAGAACCTGATGTGGGGAATAGCTGAATGAATAAGATAACACATAAATACGGTTCAAAGTTCAAACCGGAGGAAGAAGTGTCCATTTATAACGAGGAGTCCAGAGTCCAGACTGCCCCTTTCTCCCCGGCGCATCCCTCCGCACCACACCACCACCCTTCCCCTGCGGCTCTGCCTGCCACTCTTCTCTTCTCTTCTCTTCGCCGGCAGGCCAGCACATGACGACGAGGTCTTGGCGCCGTGGCGGCCGCGCCACGACCAGCCTCGCGCCCCTCCTGCTGCTCGCGTGCATCCCGGCCGTGCTCGCCCAGGCCACGAAATCCACCAGCACCGTCGCCGGCAGGGACTTCACCACCTTCTCCTTCCCCGGGTTCGTCGACAAGAACCCCGCCGACCTGACGCTCTCGAGCAACGCCAGCGTCAACCAGGGCGCGCTGCAGATCACGCCCGACACAGGCAACAGTGCCACGAGCTTCCTAGTGAACCAGAGCGGCCACGTCTTCTACGACACGCCGTTCGTGCTCTGGGCCGCCGACGCGTCCAACTCCAGCGCCGACGGCCGGCACGTCGTGTCCTTCTCCACGGTGTTCAAGGTCAACCTCTACCGCCAGAACAAGTCCATCAAGGGCGAAGGGTTCGCGTTCGTCGTCGCGTCCGGCAACGACGGCCCGCCCCCCGGCAGCTACGGCGGGCACCTCGGCCTCACCAACGCGTCCACCGATGGCAACGCCACCAACGGGTTCGTGGCCGTGGAGCTGGACACGGTGAAGCAGGCCTACGACCCCGACGACAACCACGTCGGGCTCGACCTCAACGGCGTCCACTCGTCCTCCGCCATCCCGCTTGCCCCCTTCGGCATCCAGCTCGCTCCCAATGACAATAGCTCCGGCGACTACATGGTCTGGGTCGACTACAACGGCACGGCACGGCATGTGTGGGTGTACATGTCCCCGAACAACACCAAGCCGGCCACCGCCGTGCTCGACGCGCAGCTGGACGTCTCCAAGTACCTCCTCGGGAAGAATGCCTACTTCGGCTTCTCGGCGTCCACCGGCGTGGACTACCAGCTCAACTGCGTGCTCATGTGGAACATGACGGTGGAAGTGATTCCCGGCGAAAGCGTCGGCAAGAAGCTGTCCGGCTGGAAGCTCGGGGTGGCCATCGGCGTGCCGTGCGCCGCCGCACTGGCGCTGGGGCTGCTCGCGGGCCTCTACCTGATGAAGAAGCGGAGGAAGCAGGTCGGGGACGACCCGAGCGCGGTGTTCCACAACGCCATTGACCTGAGGAGCATCCCGGGCGTGCCCAAGGAGTTCGACTACAAGGAGCTGAGGAAAGGGACAAACAGCTTCGACGACAAGATGAAGCTGGGCCAAGGCGGGTACGGCGTGGTGTACCGCGCCATCGTGCCCGGGGACAACGGCCAGAGCATGGAGGTGGCCGTCAAGCAGTTCTCCGGCGCTAACACCAAGGGCCAGGAGGACTTCCTCGCCGAGCTCAGCATCATCAACCGCCTCCGCCACCGGAATCTCGTCAAGCTCGTCGGTAAGAAACTTTTTTTGTCCTGCCCTGCTCATTCCATTATATCTTTGCATATATAAACTTATTATTATTACCAACTTCGTGTAGTCTGCCGTGGCCGTTCTTATCGACTAATGTCAAATTAGCTGAGTTGTTTTGATATAGGTAGTTCACAAAATATCTGATTTAATATTCCACCAAACACTTCAGTGCAAACTCCAGTCCAAACTAGAATTAGAATATCAGAACGGGCTTGGTACCGAGGCCACGTTTAGATCCCTCCAAAAGTTACAATTTTTTCACTCTCTCTCCATCATATTAATATTTAGCTGCTTGCATGGAGCATTAAATATAGGTAAAAAAATAACTAATTACACAGTTTAGTTGAAAATCACGAGATGAATCTTTTGAGCCTAGTTGGTCCACGATCGGACAATATTTGTCAAATAAGACGAAAGTGGTACTATTCATCGGGTTCATTTTTTTCCACGATCTAAACAAGGCCTGAGACAGCTACGCTTTCATTTCTTGGTGTGGATGGTTTAGCGAGATGCTTTCCCCGGGGTTCAGGTCGTACCCGGAATAGAGAATCAGAGGCAGCGACCTAGAGCAACTCCAACCCAGGCCTCTACTTAGGCCTTTATTCTAGAATTTAAGAGTTTGGGCAAAAAATCAACTCCAATGGAGCCCCTATTTGGGCTCTTAATTTTTTATGCCCTCCTAAATTATAGTTTCAGACCCTCATATCCAGCAACCTCCTATTCCTCCCTCATCCGTGGGCCCCACACCACATTTTTCTCTTCCCGTGACCCGGTCCCGTCGCGCAAACCACATCTGCCGCCGCCTAGCATGCCCAGAGCCCGGGATCCGCTGCCGCTGTTGCTTATGGCGCCGAAGCCGGACGAAGACGAGGTGCCGGATGCTGCTGCCCGAAGGATGGGGCTGAGCTCGTTGAGCCGATGGCAGCAGCGAGAACAGCCCCGACGCGGCGGCCGAGGGCAGCGAGGACGGCAGCGGGGCCACGTTCCAGACCGTCGTCCCCGACCGCTTCGGCGGCACCGGCAGCGCCAGCCCCATCCATTAGCCCCATGAACCGGAGGCATGCACCGGCGAGCACGCACAGCGCGGGCGCGACGCCGCGACCCGACGTAGGCGTGAGCCTAAGCACGAGTGGGAGGGCGCCCTCGGCTCCGCTGCTGTGAGCCACCACGGCCGCCTCCGGTCCGGCACGGGGCGAGCCGCCGCCGCGTCCTAGCTCGCAAGTGAGCCGCCTGGACCGCCGCTGCCGCGTCCTGGTGCGCAGGCGAGCCGCCTAGGCCGCCGTTGCGTCCAGGCGCGCGGGCGAGCCGCAGGGGCGCTGGCGGCGTGCGTGCGGGCAGAGGAGGCGTCGCGAGGGTAAGACCGCTGGTGCGGGTGGCGCGCGGCGGCGCTGGCGACGCGCTGCGGGCAGAGGAGGCGACGCGAGGATAAGACCGCCGGTGCTGGCGGCGCGAGGGGAAGATGCCGGTGTTCTTGGGCCACAGGGGTAGAATAGGCTCTTGGGCTAGAGTTGGTTAGAAATTTGGGTCTCTATTTTTTACAAGCCAACATGCAAATGGAAAAAAATATATGCCCAATTTACATGCTGGGCTAGAGTTGCTCTTGGTCGTAAATTCCAGCGCTTTATCCCTGTCGTTGTTACATGCTCAGGAGGTATCCTGGATGGTTGCGTGAGTGAAAATGAAATGCTTCCAGGCTGTCCGAAATGTCAAACACAACCTATATAATGTCAGATTTTTCGTAGGACACAAATGAGGAGATAGCTATCCATCAGGGAGCGACTGTTCAACCCTCGCTATTCTACAAGTTTATATACACTATTCAACCCTCACTATTCTACAAGTTTATAGGGTTTCAAGCCAATCGAAACATCTCTCGTCGAGATTAAAGAATGCTTAGAATATCGTAAGGCCCAGTTGGCGCCTAATCACAAAGATCAAACTAGGACTAATTTGTGGTCAAAGGTTTTAGCTGTTTATTTTAGTTTGGGATCTGCAATCACGGTTTGATCGTGAGCATTGTATGTACCCGGCCGGATAATATTTCGACAGAGGCAAATATTGACCTGGCTTGGTTCCCACTTGCTCTCGGAGAAAAATATTTCGTACAGTAGTTGTTGAACGATCAAACACTCGTCTGACTTTGGTGACCTGGAAATCCTGAATCCTGAACATAAAAATGTTTCAGTTCATTTCCATCCTTCACGTTTCGAATTATAAGGTTGAAGCAGCTGAACCCCAACAAAGTAATCTGAAATTCACGTTTGCAGGCTGGTGCCACCAGGACGGCGTGCTGCTGCTGGTGTACGACTACATGCCACACGGCAGTCTCGACAGTCACCTCTTCGGCGGCAAGGACGCGCCGACGCTGGACTGGAAGCAGCGCTACAACGTGGTCGCCGGCGTGGCGTCGGCGCTCAACTACCTCCACCACGAGTTCGACCAGACGGTGATCCACCGCGACATCAAGCCGTCCAACATCATGCTGGACTCGTCGTTCCAGGCCCGGCTCGGCGACTTCGGCCTGGCGCGCGCGCTCGAGTCCGACAAGACCTCCTACACGGACAAGATCGGCGTTCCCGGCACCCTGGGGTACATCGCGCCCGAGTGCTTCCACACCGGGCGGGCCACGCGCGAGTCGGACGTGTTCGGCTTCGGCGCCGTCATCCTGGAGATCGTCTGCGGACGCCGCATCTCCTGCAGCAACCCGGCCGGGTGCAGCCAGCTGCTGGAGTGGGTGTGGAAGCTCCACGGCGCCGGCCGCGTCCTCGAGGCCGTGGACCCGCGCCTCGCCGCCGGCGGGTACGACGAGGAGGAGGCCGAGCGGCTGCTGCTGCTGGGCCTGGCGTGCAGCCACCCGAACCCGCGGCAGCGGCCCAGGGCGCAGGCCATCTTGCAGAACCTGCAGACGCGGTCCGTGCCGCAGCTCCCCGTGCCCATGTCCAAGCCGGTGTTCATGTGGCCTGTGCCGCTCGCCGACGGGGAGGAGGACGAGTACGGCGAGGAGACGTCCATGTCGCACAGCGGGGTCACCAGCTCCGACGTGACCTCGTCGTCGAACTACCCTTATACTACGTGGTCGTCGGGGTACACCACCCAGACGTTCCAGGTGAGCAGGGAGGTGCACGACGCGGCGGAACCGTTTGAGTGACACGGACGGGATCGAGCTGCATTGCAACCGCCCGCCGGCCGGACGGGTCAACGACGGTGCAAGTGGGCAAGTGGAACCCACGGGGCAACCGGATTTCGCGCTTTCATAAGAGTCAAAGGCCGGCCTATATATGGAGCCTGTGGCAACGTGGGCTGGACAGAATAAAGACGTCAACAAAGTGCACGCGAAAACGCGGACGAGGTTTTCTTCGTCATCGGAGAGGTTTTCCATTGCAGCTTTGAGTGAGTAGCGTAGTGGGTTCTTTTTATGCAGCTATTGTTGCTTGGTTTGCTTCTTGGAAACCATCGCATCTGAATGTAAA
Organism: Bothriochloa decipiens; assembly: GCA_023333625.1. Classification (NCBI taxonomy): domain Eukaryota; kingdom Viridiplantae; phylum Streptophyta; class Magnoliopsida; order Poales; family Poaceae; genus Bothriochloa; species Bothriochloa decipiens. The sequence goes on along the minus strand of CM041635.1, from coordinate 49,521,107 downwards.
TAGCCACCACATCTCTGTGTTTGTCACTTCGTCGGGCATTTTTACCTTTAGGTGACCTGTTTATCTGCAGTTCGCAAGTGTGCAATGCTATATATACGGCGCGATCAAAATCCTATCTCGACACTACTCAGAATGCTCGCCTGAATTAATTCACTGGTAAAACCGCATCCACTTCCATTCGATCTCCCTGCCAATCAACACACATTTCTTGGTTTGATCGGGCTGATAGGCGATCGCTAACGGCTACATTTGCAGGATCGATCTATCTATGATCGAACACCAAAATGGCGGTGTTTACTTGGGTCAACGTTGGGAATGCGGCGAACATTCTACAACTGCTCGGGGCGGTCCAATTCCTTACAATGGCGAAGCTAGAGTATATTATCTGGTTGTGCACTTGCCTTGGGTGCACATGGCGGAATTTTAACCAAACTTTGATTTTCCATTTTTTGAGGGGTACATGTGCCCCCTAACTATAGTGTAGCTTTGCCCCTGGTTCCTCATCATCGTGGTTAGAACTTCCTGTGGTTGTCACGGAACAAGAAGAAACATCACCGTGGCCAAGAACTTCATATGCTTGTCATAGAACAAGAAGGAATGTTGTTAGCTGGAGTTACGGGAGTTCCGCGGAGACGCTGGAGGCGCTCATTGGGTCGCAAACCCTTGCTCGAGCATAGTGCAGCAACAACATACGTGGCTCGAGGCTCGGGTGAGCAGCACACTGAGGCAAACGGCCTCATCAAGCAGGAGCATGCTCTCATCTCGGCTGGAAAACCATGTGTTCCTCCTTCCACAATTCTAAAAGCAACAAAGCACAATTCGCAAAGGTAGAGCGGTGAAAATAAAAAATCCAATAACTATGATGCCTTTTGCAGTGAGGAGTGGTGATGTTTATAAACTTACTCATAAGAGATTTTCGTCAAAAAAAACTAGCAAGAGATAACAAATCATAATATATGACACGTAACAACTAGTTTCAGAGCAAACCTAGGTCGGCCAACCAGCTTAGAATGTCATGATCATTTTGTTCGAGAGATGAACAACACATGGGTTTAAAGACGCATGGCAAAAGAGAGGTAGTAAATTTGTTTTTTGTTGTTGAATTGGACGTCGCATACCTCGATCGGTCAATGTTCCTCATATTTTATATGAAGTAGGGGATGTCTTATTCTTTAGAAAATCAATATGATACTATTATTATGTAATTTTATAGATTTTTTATTATAATATTAGGCCAAAACTAGTATGTGCCAATTTTAAACTAGCTTGAGTCTAAATTAAATGTCAATATAGGCCTACATGTTGTTGAATTCCGTGAGGGTTTAGGCCCCTTAAAAATGCACAAATTTCAAAATTATATATCTTACCCCTAAAAAGAACCGCAATAAATCGTCAAACCCGGATTCACCCCGCCTCTCCCGTGAATGACCACGCCCGGCTGCTTCACCTCGCCTCTCCGCACGGAAGGTGGGCCCGGCACTATACGACGGAACCGCGATTCCTCTGCATCCTCAGAACGCAAAACTCCCTCCCTCCACCCACTGCCTCACCGCGCCGCATCTCCCGTGCGTCGCCTCAATCGCCGCCGCCCGTCCTCCCCTCCCGGCGCGATAGGTGCCACGGACTGCCATTCGTCGACTCCTCCACCACCAGGCCCTCCCCGCACGAAGAAAACCGCTCGACTCCCATGCTTCCCCGGTCCCCGCAGCTCGCCGCGCCGCCACAGTCCGCACCTGCGCCAACGCCGCCACCCGCGCGCGCCCTACCCCGGCCGCCGAGCGCGCGCGCCCTACCCCGGCCGCCGAGCGCGCGCGCCCTACCCCGGCCGCCGGCCGCCGGACCATGGCCGGCCACCAACAGCGAAGCCTTGGGCCTCGGCCGGAACCCTAGGGCCCGCCGCTCGTCCTGAAGTACGCGGAGTATCGAGCAGTAGCAGTTTCTTCACCACACTCGGTGCCCCGCTCGGCTGCAACGAGAGCCCAACAGGAATGGCAGCATCCATCTCTTCCCCCTCCTTCCACGAGCTGTGATTCTCCGGCTGGATCCGCCCTGCTCTGGCCTGGAAGAGCCATATCTTCGATTGAAAACCACTAATCGAATCGATTTTGTTTTGGGGATTTTTTTTAGTTCTTTCACGCGATCTGGATTTCCTATAGTTTGAGTTTGAATTGACTGATGATTCTTTCGGGATAGCTTACCAACTCCATTGTGACCCTCTGTGCAAACTTTGGAAGCCAATCATGGAGATTTGGTCGAGTTTCACACGATTTTTGGGGCCGGCCTTTTCCTGCTTGACCACGTAGGCTTCCTGTTCTTGGCAAGGCTTCGTGCGCCTGGCTCCTATACACTAGAAAACAAGCGCGGCGTTGCCGTGCACTTGCTTGTGCTGCACCAGCCAGCAAGTACGTGGGTGTGGGGAAATAGATGTGCAGCTGCTGCCTTCATATTCATCAGCTAGAAACAATTGCATATTCTGTTTCCAAAAAAAAAAAGAATGAATTGCATATTCATCAGATAGAAAGAACAAAATACACATTTACTCATTTACTATTTACTATTTTTTCACCCACGCAAGAGACCCAAAACGTATATCAGAGGCTATTGGCAAGAAACGGTTTGCAATGCTCTGTTGCTGAAGGTAACCATTTACTCATTTACTATTTTTTCTGGTCATCAATAGACGATGGTAGAACTGGATAATTAGTGCAAATATCATCTTTTGATGACTGAGGAGTGAGGAGTGGAGAGTACTATCTTTTGACATTTGCTTCTACCGTGATAACAAAGACATGGATATTTGCACTTTGGTAGTTTATGGTGTAGGATGTGGCAGCCTTGCTCTGAAATCTGATATTGACATATAGTTGCTCGGTATAATTTCTTAAGATTGAAAATAGCAGCTAGGCTAAAGGGATGTGATGTAAAGCACTATATATTTTTCTTCTCCCTTTTTGCTTCCTTCGGTGCTGAACACATGACTTTCTTGTTCATGTGAAGGTTCAGTATAATGCAGCTGAATCTCTCCATCTCAGTCAGTTGTCAGTTTCTCAGATTAAATGGTTAGCTGCTACAGGCTTCAGAACATGTGGTCCTAATTCAGAAACAGCACAATAAATACTAAATTCTTATTTGGGACTGAATTCTTATGATAGATTCAAAAATGCAGAGATACAATTGATAATTTTGTGGAGCAGAGAGCTATCTGATTCATGTGAGTAAAGCCTTTTATAATAAGCTCATGTGATTTGCTTCCGAGCAGGCCCTCCAGGACGCCATCCTCATTCATGGCCGCAGCGACAAGCAACTGCGAGGAGGTATAGTTCGCCGTGCAGTGCTACACACAAATCAGGCAGCAGAACCGGTCTGCTATCATCGTAGTTCGTGCTTACCGCTGTAAGGGTTCTTCACATCGTACATCTAACTAAGTTTTGCCGCAATTCACTTTTGTTTGAAAACTGGCTGCAAGATCAGTTCTTTGGGAAGTCTGAACCTGCATATGCTTTTAGTTTTAGAGATTGAGATGTGCAATACACTGACATTCAGCTCATTATTGTCGTATTGTTATTGTCTGAAAGAAAGATGACATAATTAAGGCCACTAGAAATGTAGTGTTCTTTCATTTCAGACAAATCAGTCTCCATGATAGGCATGTTCTTTCATTTCAGACTAATTGATGTAGACTAATTGATATACTAATTTACATAAGCAGCAAATTCTATATTTGAGATCAATTTTAAATTTAGAAGTTATGACTGTGCATACTACTGCAAAGGGTTCACTGATCTAAACCGAAAAAGAAATACCAATCTTTTATTGGAGATGAGAAGTGAATAGTAGCTCGCTGACTTTTTTGGGTGGTCTAGCAGAGCTTTCAGCTGGTTGTAGATAGACAGAGATCTGTTTTATTGGAGATCAGCAGCCAAAGCAGCAGCTGCACACTTGTAGTTGTAGCGACTCGCTGTTTTTTCAATGATCTAGCAGAGATTTTAGCTGACAGTAGGTCACTAGAATTCTGGTAATTGTTTCATTAATGATATTTGTTGCATCCTGTATGTTCCATTAATGGTAAATACACGAAAAATAAATGGTAAATACACGAAAAATATTGTCTACAAGGAGGTTCTTACTTAACGAGGTATTGTCTTCTGTTTTGCACAACAATTATATTTTACTATTTATGTATTTTCTTTTACTGACATTAGTTGTATCTATCTGAATTTCAGGTAATAAAAGAGTCAAAAAATAAATGAGAGACAAGGGCGGATATGACTTGCCGATATGTTATTAATTAGATATAAAATGACATTGATGTTTCAGTTTCGCAATACAATTTAGAGTTATATTTTAACTATTTATCTTTCTTGAAGATTTATGTAAATACCAATTGGAACCAATATTGTAAAACACGCTCTTATATATGTTAATCGTGGTATTATATGTTTCTGTTGCAACGCACAGGTACTACACTTACCTAGTAGGAATTCCATAATTATCAATTTATTTTTTGAGTAAAATACACCCAGGGTATTCAAAATAAGTAAAATGCTCCTCCTATTTAGATACTTAAACTATTAAATCGACTATTTGAGTATCTTATTTTAAACTATTAAATCGACTATTTGAGTATCTTATTTATTACTGATGCACATGGTTTAAAATCTGTCACGTCAGAGCTAATTTTTTTAAAAAATCCTATCTTTTTTCCTTTCTCTCAACTAACTCCTTCCTCATCTTAGTCTTCTTCCCTGTCCCTGCCCGCAGCCGTCGCATGCTGCAAGCCCTACCATCGGCCGTGCGCTCGCGTGCCGCTCCGCTGTTTCTCGCCCGCGCGTGAGCCAGACGCTCCGCCCCGCCCCGCTCCGTAGCGACGCCGCGCGAGCTCCACTCTGCCCCGCACCTTCGCATCGCGCGAGGCAGAGCACCTCCGCAGGCTGCTCCTCCTAGTAGCGCCAGCACCTGGACCACCTGGAAGAGCGCCGCCGTGCACTGGGGAGAGGAGGCCACGCACTGAGCACGGCAGGCTGGTGCCGACGAACTTGCATGGGCCGGCGGAGAGGACGCTAACCCACTCGCGCAAGGAAGAACGTGAGCACTCGCGCAGACGCCAACTATCACTACTGCAGACCGGGACTTTGCCGTGTGCAATTGCACACGGCAAAGGCAGGATTGCACACGGCAAAATATTTTGCCGTGTGCAACACACGGCAAAGTGCACACGGTAAAATTCTGCACGGCAAAGGCTCTTTGCCGTGTGTTGCACACGGCAAAATATATAGAAACTTTGCCATGTGCGTGGCTTGGCACACGACAAAGTTTTTTCTCCCGTCACGCCGGCGACCGTTAACTAATATTTTGCCGTGTGTCAACACTGCACACGGCAAAGTTTTTAATATTTTGCCGTGTGACAACCAAGGCACACGGTAAAGTTTTCTAATATTTTGCCGTGTGCCAACCAAGACACACGGCAAAGTTTTCTAATATTTTGCCGTGTGCCAACCAAGACACACGGCAAAGTTTTCTAATATTTTGCCGTGTGCTGTCCCCAAAGGCACACGGCAAAATTGTTTTTTATTTTCTTATATATATTTATATATATAAAAGTACATCAATAATGATATATATATATGCGCAACATGTATTATATATCAAAAGCACACATATATCAGAAATCCATCGATAATCCACCAAAGTTCAACATCACAACTTCATTATTAAGTCCATCAAAGTTCAACATCACAAGTTTATTATTATATGTTGAACATAAAACAGTTCTACATCCCTACTACGGCGGCGACGGAGACTGCAACTGTGGCCTCGGTGGTGGACCGGATTACGGTGAAGGGTTGACGGCATCAGCCGTCGGTGACACCGTTGTGGGAAAGTTTGATCCCGTCGAAGGAGGCTGCACAAAAGAGAAGAGATTGCATGTGTTAGACTCAAAATTAAAAATTTCGACAGCACCTCCCCTGCACCGGGAGGTTTTCAACCTGCAAGAAACAACGGCAAGAAGGCCGACAATCCCAACAGCACGAAGGCCGACAATCATAACAGCACATAGGCCGAAAATCACAACGGCACGAAGGCCAACAATCCCAACAACACGAAGGCATTAAACTTCCATACTTACAGGAGTGAAAACCGGAGCAGTAGGTGTGCCACCCGATGCCATGTTTTGGATCATCTGATACATTTCCGCTATCTGCTTCTGCGTCTCCTCCAGCCAAGCCTACAGTGTTTCAATCACATGTTTCAGTATTGCAAATAGGATGAATGTGTGTAATGTTCAAGGTACGAGTGAAACCGGAATTACCTCAAGTTCTTCCACCCGTGACATCGTTGGAGTAGGCCGTGCACGTATGGCAAGGCTCGTGGCCGTGCTCCGTGACCTCACGTCGGAGAGAGAGGGTGCAGACCTTGAGGAGTCGGCGGAGTTTGCAATCCACAACCTCCCATGCTTCCTGCCTTCCCCCAAACTCACGATCACCTCTGTCTCAAGGGGCTCAGTGCTCAGATTATGATCTGGGCCACGGAGCGTTCTAACCGCCTCCGTGTAGTCTCTGACCTTGGCGTGGACGCTCGGGTCAGAGTAAGCCTCGGCAGGTGCATCTGGGTTGAAGATGACACCGGATTTCACCCGGCCCATGTGGGACACAGCCCATGCCCCAAACTCCGACATCGGCACGCCAGGGTGTTCTGCCTCCTGCGAGAAAGACGACTAGATGATTAGAAATCAGGCAAAATTGAGCATTAGAATAGATAAATGACATCTCGTACAAGAGCCTGCTTGAATGTGGCGAGGTTGCGGCTGCCTTGGTGGTGAGTTGGACCTGTCCTCATTTGCCGCTTTCGCTTGCCTTTCAAGCGCTTTTCCTTAAACGCCGGGGATAAGAACCTATCCACGAGCTTCGACCATGCCGCTCTATGCGACCGGCACCACTCAGGAGGCACCTACATATCATCAAGTGTTTGACATATAAGATGATCAATTCTAGACCTACTAAATCTCAAAACGAATCAATACTATTCACCTACCTGAAGGTACTGTGCCTTGGTCAGCTCTAAATCTCTTGCATTGTCCTTGATGAGGGGCTCTTTCAGGATGGACCTGTAGTACAAGACATGGGACTAAAGTTTAGCCTCGTAAATCATGTCGCTGATTTGCTTGTTGCAGGCTTTGTGTGCCGTCAGCTCCGCCTCGATCTCTTTGCCTTCTTCGATCTTGAAGTACTTCTGCATACAAACACAATGTATCCGTTTATTATTTCAATAAAAGACTTAACCAACGGAGGATATGTAATTGACCTTCATTGTGAGACACTTACCTGAAACTCCGCCCAAACCCGCTCCTGCTTGTTGGCCTCCTCGTCATCATCACCGAGCTTGTACATCTTCCACGACCAGGCCGCATCCCACGTGCCATCTTTCAATTTCACAAGGCCGGGGAAGTGTTTCTTCAACAGACATCCCATGATGTTAGCGGGCATACGTGGGGGGTCAAGAGCACCCGACACTATTACCCAGCCCCTGCATAAGTGATTAACACAAAATATCAGTTTCTGTTTTGATTTTCAACATATCATATGATGTAGTAGTGATAACATGTATAGTTACTTACTTTCCTGCCACAGGATGAACCACTGGGCGTAGGTCAGGATGCGGAGGATTATGAAGGGATGTGGCACCTCGCAGGTAGGGGTCGACCGATCAGAACTGTCCCCCGGCTACTGAGTCGCCTCGTCCCCAACCGGAGTGTTTGCCCCCTCGTCCCCCAACGGAGTGTTTGGCCCCTCATCCCCCAACGGAGTGGCTGCCACGTGGTCCTCCAGGGTAGGGGACGGGTCCTCCGGCTGGTCGAGAGCAGGGAGAGGAGGCGGGTCCCTCCTAACGCGACTGGGAGGGCGACCACGCCCCCTCCCCGTCCCCCTCCCCGTCCTAGGATGACCCGGGCCTGCTCTCGCTGGTGCCCCTGAAGACGTCCTCGCGCCTCCACCCGTGCGTAGACTCTGGTACACCGAGAGAACCCCCTGCCTCGGTGTACGGTTGCTCGCCATCTTTGGTCTGTCACCTGCAATTTACAAAGAATTAATAGAAAATGTTAGTACATACATTAAAAATAGTTCAGAATGAATAAACATAACAAAATTTAATAAAAACATAGCATTACATGCTTAGGAATAATCTTCAACATTGGGGTCATAGGTTTCGTCATCACTGTCAAAATTGTCTAAATAGGCGATACTATTCGAAGGTTCTGTGTCTTCCTCATTGTCTCTGCCTAAATGGAATCGCTCGAGCATTTGAATGTCCTTCGGATTCAGCACTACATCTCCAGGGTCATTGTCATCAACCGTTTCATTGTCTACTTCCATGGGGATCACACTGGGTAAGACTATCTCAAAGCTCCCTTGTAGCCCACTTGCTTGATAGAACTCTCCATCATATGTGTTTGTGTCGAAGGTGTAATCGTCATCGTTTGGAATAGGTAGTTTACTGTGTGGAGACACATGGTGCACAATAGACCAACCCTTAAGATGGTCTTTGTCTTGGCACGCGTATGGCGTATGATACACCTGCACGGCCTGTTGAGCCACAATATAGACATCTTTTCCTTCATAGACAGAATCATGTCTAATCTCAACTATGCCAAGTTTAGGGGTCCGTCTTGTTTGTCTAGGATCAAACCAGTGGCACTTGAATATGACAGGGGTAATAGGTTTCTGGCCCTCATATTCAAGTTCATAGATCTCTATTCTTCCGTAGTATTCGACGCCATTAGTGCCCGACGTAAAAACTTGGCTATTCGTGGTTTTTCGACCGGATCTGGTCTGCTCGTGTCTTGACGTGTGGAACCGATATCCGTTCACGTCATAACCGGTACATGACTTCACCCTTCGCTTGAAGCCATTTGCAACCTGTCTCAACTCGTCACTCATGGACGCTTTGGTCTGTGCCTGCAAGCTCAAGCATGATACATCGTTATATTATTGGAACTACGAGCTACTAACAAATATTGACGAATGTACGAGCTAAATTGGATAGTACCTTTTGTTTCAACCAAGAAATGAAATCATGCCTCCCATCTCCCACACCCTTTCAAAGAAGGATATCATGTTCATGCAGGTTTGGATCCCATGATTGATTCACCTCTTGACGAACAAATTCCCTGTACCAAAGAGAATCAATGGGGTTTGATATAGAATAATGTCGTCGTATTGAAGCAAGTTCGTTGAGAACTTACTTAATGAATGGCTCAACCTCGACAAGGTTGGTGAACACATAAAGCGTGACTTTGCGCCACTCTGCATCATCCAAAAGCTTGTAGGTCGATCCACTTGCGCGACCTAGTTGGCCTTTGAAAAGACTGAGGGTCGATTCAACTTCGCCAACATTGTAACGAGGGGGTGGATTATGCTTGCTAGGTAGGTTCGGCTTGTAGTAGGATGTCGTGAAGTTTGATACCTCCTCCCGAATGCTTGCCTCTACAATGGAAGCCTCAATTCTGGCTTTATTTGTGCATTTCTTGCGAAGAGTCTTTAGACATCTCTCAATTGGATAGCACCAACGGGCCGTAACAGGCCCCCCAACCGTGCCTCGTTTGGGAGGTGCACAATTAGATGTTGCATCGGCAAGAAGAAGCCGGGTGGAAAGATCTTCTCCAGCTCACAGACCAACTCAGGTGCCATGTTTTCCAATTCTGTAATGACGGTCTTTGATAGTTCCTTAGCACAAAGCTGACGGAAGAAGTAGCTCAACTTTGCCAGCACTAGCCAGACTTGCTCGGGGACATAGCCTCGAAACATCGATGGAAGTATCCGCTCAATCCATATGTGGTAGTCATGACTCTTCATACCGTTGACTCGCAGAGTCTCTAAGTTCACACCCCTGCTCAGATTTGCTGCATACCCATCAGGGTACATTAAATCCTTGATCCATCGAAGTACTTCCCTCCTTTGAGCGATGTTCAAGACATAGGGAGCCTTAGGCCTTCTCCACTGCTTTCCTGTTGCAGGAGGCTGTATGTCTAGGTTTCGCCTATCGCACAACCTCTCTTGGTCCATTCTAGCCTTATTGTTGTCCTTGGACTTGTCAGTGGCCATGAGCGTTCCAAAAAGTGCCTCGGCAATATTCTTTTCAGTGTGCATGACATCAATGTTATGAGGCAGTAGGAGGTCATCGAAATAAGGGAGCCTCGTCAAGCCAGACTTATGAGTCCACATATGTTGCTCACCATATCCCTCGAAACCACCTTCTTCTTTGGGCACGAGAGCACCTATCTGAGCACGAACCTCGGCCCCAGTCCTCAAGCACGGCCTAGGGTCCATCACTTTGACACCTTTCGTAAAGCTCTTGACGTCTTCTCTGAATGGATGGTCAAGAGGGAGGAATTGATGATGTTTGTCAAACGATGAATACTTGCCACCGGACTTCAACCATATGAACCTCACAGCTTCCATGCATATTGGGCATGGGAACTTGCCATGAACACACCATCCCTTGAATAACCCATACGCTAGGAAGTCGTGCATGGAGTATTGGTACCAGACGTGCATCTTGAAGCTTTCCTTCGTAGCTCGGTCGTATGTCCATACACCTTTGTCCCAAGCATGGATCAATTCATCTATCACAGGCTCCATGAAGACACCCATATTGCTCCCCGGGTGTCCAGGAATGATCAACGTCAGGAACACAGTATGTCGTTGAAAACAGACACAGGGGGGAGGTTCAGGGGGATGACGAACACGGGCCAACATGTGTATGGTGCGGCCATCATACCATATGGATTGAACCCATCTGTTGCTAGCGCAACATGTACATTACGAGCCTCCTCTGCTTTGAGATGATGCCGCGCATTGAAGTACTGCCATGCATCAGCATCGGATGGATGTACCATCTTGTCAGGATTGTACCGCGTGCCGTTTTTGTGCCATGTCATCTGTTTCGCCAATTCCTCGGTCATGAATAGTCGTTGGAGCCTCGGCAGGAACGGAAGGTGTCGTACGACACTCATGGGGATCTTAAGTTGCCTCTTATGGCCATCGCCAGAGTCTACCTCCACGTACCTAGAGGATTCGCACTTCGGGGAGTACCTTGCATCTGCATGTTCTTTCCTAAATAGGACGCACCCCTTCGGACACGCATGTATCTTGTCATACGGCATCTTCAGTCCAAGAAGAAGCTTCTCTGACTCGTACGAGTTCTTCGGCATAATGTGTGTCGTTGGTAGCATACCGCTCCACACGGCCACCATCTTGTCGAAGCCTTCTCGACTTAGGGTTAACTCGGCCTTCAACCCCATAATGCGACCAATGGCATCCAACTGAGAAACAATATTATGATCGTGAAGGGGTCTCTGTGCCGAGTCCAACATTCGGTAGAAGGCATCTGCGGCAGCCTTAGTCTCCGCCTTATCATGTCCTTCAGCGAACTGAGCTTGCTGAGTGTCAAACAGCATGTCTGCTACCCTAGCATCATTATCGAAAGCCTCGAGCCGTGGTCTCAACACCTCTTCTCTGATACAATCGGCTTCACCATGGTGGTACCACCGGTGGTAGCCTGGAGTAAATCCATACTTCACAATATGTTGACCCATGGTTAACTTATCTTTCCTTCTTCTGTTGGCACAACGGTTGCAGGGACACAAAACTAGAGAATGGCCTTCAGCACTCTCACCAAATGCATGCTCTAAGAATTCATCGACCTTCAATATAAACGACCACTCCCTCTGCGTTGTGTACATCCACTCACGGTCCTCCATCCTTTAACAGATATATAACATGAAGTAATGTGACTATCAATTGCATCTATGTGGTGTCCCTACTGTCTAATAGGTAAGGATAGGTCCTAATCCCACCCGCGGATGCGCAGATGAGTTAGTTTCCATGGTCCGCTCCTATCCGAGACAAAATTTTGACAGCACCTCCCCGCTGTTCTCCCGATACACGTCCTGCAAGGGAGAGTATGTATCCGGAGAACAACAGGGGGTGATACCGAAACTCCTTCTTGGACACGAGCAGACCATGGAAGCTAACTCATCCGTGCATCCACGAGCTGTCCAAAAAACATGGACAATCCGAAACAGATACGGTCCAAAATATGCAAAGTCATGCATACCTGCATCCGTATCTCTTTCGAACGAGAGACGCCTAACTGGGTTACGCGCGGACTACGACAAACATACGGAAAGAGAGGTTATACCTAGGGTCGCCTAGGTGCTCCGATTCGCCTCCGACAGGTCGTGCACTGCAAAAGAAGAAACACATCACTATACGATACAAATTTCGACAGAACCTCCCTTGTATGGGTAGGTTTCAAAACCTGCAAAAATAGCCGACACGATGGCCGACGTCCACATTAAAGGCATGATGGCCCACACATCCACAATTCCGGCATGAAGGCCACCAACACATAAACGTCACCATGGCCAACACCCTGAACCTTTACCTTCTTCTCCGGCGATGAAGGGGCACGAACTCTTGATGCGCAACGAGGATCGGTGGACGAACATGGATGGTCGATGAACTCTGTCCTCTTCTCCTCCTTGATCCCTTCTTCTTCTCCTTCCTCTTCGCCTCCTCCCTTCTCCTTCTTCTCCTTCTCCTCTCCTCCCTTCTTATTCTCTTCTCCTCCTCCCTTCTCTTTTTTCTTCTTATCTTCTCCTCCCTTCTTTTTCTTCTTCTTCTCTTCTCTTTCCTCCCTTCTTCTTCTCTTCTCCTCCTCCCTTCTCTTTCTTCTACTTATCTTCTACTCCTCTGTGTTTTCTGTTGGGGGCCGACCGGGCTGAGGCGGCTGGTGGGGCGAGGCCTGGTGGGGCGGGGACGGGGCCGACGGGAGGCGCCGGTGGCCGGGGCCGGGAGCTGCGGCCGGCGCCCAGGCCAAGCCGGGCCGGGGCAGCGGCCACGCCGGCGCGGGTGATGGCTAGGGCGGCCGCTGGCAGGGCCGGGGGCGGGGGCTGGGGAGGCGCCGGTGGCGGCCGC
>CM041635.1:49497650-49507733 GCA_023333625.1 Bothriochloa decipiens | reverse complement strand
GGGGGGGGGGGGTCGGGGGGGCACGGGTGGCTGTGGTGGGGGTTGGGATAAGGTCAGGATTTATTTTAGATGGGCTGGGCTTTTATACATCGAACGTCACAACTTACTCGAAATCTTCTCAATCTTTTGTCGTAGACTACACATGCGATGACATGACAACTCGTCAAGTTTCGTGAATTTTGGCCTTCGTTTGGATTTTATATGATTATAAATCACTTTTTCCGCACGTGTCTCGACATGTTACGTCAACTAGAAGGTCAAGATTTCATGCGACCTCCTGGACACGACCAAAACATACACCAACGATCATGAATATCATTTTTTGAAAGACCAAATTTCATTATTCCATGTAGCTGCACTTCATATTTGAAATATTTTAAAAAAATCAATGAAATAAAATAAATCAATTAAATATATTAAAAAAGTCAAAAATGGATCATATTTTAAAAATAAGTCATACATACTGTGACAAAGCTTCAAAAAAAATTTAGACCTAAAATAAAAAAAAAAGTATTTTACCGTATGCAATTAAAAACACACGGCAAAATATACTTTGCCGTGTGCCAGGCCCAAAAGCACACGGCAAAATATTATATTTTACCGTGTGTTTTTTACTGCACACAGCAAAATATTTATTTTACCGTGTGTTTTGGCGTGGCACATGGCAAAGTTTGACGGCGGGTGGACATCGTAACGTCACGGCCAACTTTGCCGTGTGGCTTGGCATTGCACACAGTAAAATATTTATTTTGCCGTGTGCAATTCGGAGCACACTGCAAAATAAACTTTGCCGTGTGCAATACACACGGCAAAACGTCTTTGCCGTGTGCAGTATTTTACCGTGTGTCACGTATGATAAAATTTAACTTTGCTATGTGTCACGATAAATTACACATGATAAAGTTTAAGACACACGACAAAGTCCAGTTTTTCAGTAGTGTATGGCTGCGAGATGTGCTCGCCAGCCAGCTGCCAACATCGATGCCACCGGGACCTGGTGCCCAGGTTCATCTTCACAGGCGCCGGCAAGAGACCGGAAAGGAGCTCAATTCAATCGATCAGTATGTACGTACATGGAAGCAATCATCACACGTATATACAAGCATCGTGCATATATGGCAACTACGTACATGGCAACGAGCGCATGATGCCAGGCGCGGAGGCGGACGGGGGCGTCGCGGCTCTCCTACGTACAGCGGACGGACGCGAGCGTGGCCTCCCCTTAGGCCACGCGCGCAGGGGAGCGCCGTCCACGCGTCGACGTACGCCGTTGGTAAGTGGTGCTCGGGCCGCGAGGTGGTACTCGATGGACATGGCGAGGCCTGTGGCGGCGGCGGCGACGACGTTGAGGACGACGTCCATGGAGGCAACGCGGGTGGCCAAGAGTCCGTGGAAGGGAGGGCAGCGAACACCTACTACGTGAGAGGAAGGGCGAGCTCGGCGGCGGGGAGGCGGCGTGGTGGGCGGCGGAGAACGCATCTCGCCGGCGTGGGGAGGAAGCAAGGAGGTGAATGGATAAAGGAAACAGAAGACGGAGGAGTTGTTGCGAGAACCAGAAAAGTGATAGGGTGTTTTTTTGAAAAAATGACCCTGACGTGGCAGATTTTAGAGCTTTGGTGTGCATCGACAATAGATCAGGTACCAAGATAGTCGTTTTGATAGTTCAAGTATCTGGATGAGAGGAGGTCAATAGTTTGAGTACCCTGTGTGTATTTTACGCTTATCTATACCTATCTATAAAGAGATAAAATTTCTCCACCTCTTTTTTCTTTCACCTCTCCATGTCCTATATGTTTACGGTTAGAAAACCATAATTGAAACCATAATACCTATTAATAAATCTTCAAAGTTTTTAACACCTTTTTTGTCCGCTCTTTCAATTTTTGTCCGCCACCAGGTTATGTCTGGATCTTTTTTTATTCCGTTTTGTGTCCGCTGGCGAAAAGAACAAAAATACCATTGGCATTAGGATTTGAACCTTGGTCTCCACTGTTCAATTACAGGACGCTACCATCACAACACAAGGGGTCACATGATGCGTAAGTCAAAAAAAAAGACTTACATGATGCTAAACGAAGCTTTTTTATTTAACTTCGTAACAATTTCAAATACTCATATCCGCTAGCCAAACAAAAATACTATAAAAATATAATATTGATAAGTATATGTATATGTATATGTATATATAAGAATAATCTAGCAAGAAAAAAATATAACTACAGAAATATGATATTACATATATTAAAATAATCTTGCATGTATTATATATAATAGTATTAAGATATATCTACGGCTAGACTTAGAACTACTCTTGTACAGCTGGCTATAAAATAATTTTATTTATAGCCATGATAATTACAATACTAATTTATGAGACTATAGTAAATACTTACTATATGATTTACTATAACATCATGGTAAATATCCCTATTGTTACAGTAACACAATTGTCGTAAATATTTATTTATAATTATTATATTATATTATTATAAATAGAGGTCAATAAGTACTAATTAGTTTCAATGGTCATCCATTAATATGTCTATGAAGCTATTAATTAGTTTTCGTCCAGAATGATAATCCATATTCATTTTTTGTTTAATTAGGTTACATGATCATCAAAAGACATACTCCAGCTTTATTCATTTGTTGGGGTCGTTTTAGGGTCAGGCCAAATGATCAAGGAAGAGCGGTGCATGTAGTGTTGCCCATTAATAGCTGCTTCCTTTTAACTCTATCGGTGACTGTTGAATTAACTCGGCCAATAAGGAGGAGCCGCATGAGTCTAGGATGAGGTGAAAACCGCGGTCCTAACTTAAATGACTCTGATTCTTGGAGATTTTTTTGTAAGATGACTTTGATAAATGGATAAAGAAAATGATATAAAATATAAATTTTAGTTGGTATTAACTGTGGCTGCTATGTCACCCACTTGCACCTCTTCTCAATACGTCTCCACGGATCAACTAGCAAGCCAAGGACGACCGACTTTATAATTATTTTATTTATTTAATATTGGCTTAAATATAATTAATAAATTTAATAAAAAATATTTTATTACTATCGGTATAGGAATTATGCAATAGACATGCGCCCCGTTGCAACGCACGGGCATTTTTCTAGATTTTTTTAAAAAATAAAGAAACACGGAAGAAATCCCCCGTTCTAAAAGGGCCTTGTTCCATGTTTGTCCTGTTCGGCTTTTTACAGCTGGGCCAACAGATTAGTTTCGGCCCAAAACGAGAGGACAGCGCCGATTTCAGCTGAGGAAAAGAGAAAGGAACGGGCCGAGTCCAGCAACCGCGAGGATCTCGGGCCGGAAAGAGTTTTGCAGCGGAAATCAAAGAACCTCTTTTCCTTTTGACAGAATTTCAGAACAGTATCTAAAACGATTTCTAAGCAAAACTAACTCAAAGAAATTACACTTAAATACATACCGCAACTAGATTAATTCCGCGTGTCTGTTTCCACCGCTACATCCGGTAAGACCGCAAAGCCATGCACCACTGCACCAGGACCCGCCACCCGCTGTGCGCCGTCACGTGCCGCCAGACGCCAACTGCTGCACGCAGGTAGCCGTTGGCTCGGGCTGTTCTGGCCAGGTTCTATCTTCCCTGGTTGGCTGGTTCTGTGACTGCGGCTGCAGAGTGCGGACCTGGCACCTCTGGACGTGTTTGATATGGGCTAGAATTCTCCTACCGTGGTCCGTCATTTTGCCCTGACCATCGGGATGCAAATCGTCGTCTCTCTCCTGGCTCTGGCCGCACGCTCCCCCGCTGCGTTCCTCCTCGGCCTGGCTCTGGCCGCGCGCGCGGGCGATTCGGCACCATGGCGGGAGGCCGCGGCGGGCTCCAGCGCGAATGGTGAAACTTCCGCGCGCTCCTTTGCCGCCCGAAATCCTTCGCCTATATTAACCCCCTCCTCCACCCGCTCAATTCTTCTGCTCCAATCTCCACTCCACTCCCGTTGAGGTACCAGCGGCGGCGGTGAGCTCGGTTGCCGGCGCGCGGTGGTCTTCCCCGGGCTTGATCTCCGTTCCCCCGGTGTGGATCTGCGTCCAGGCAACGCGGCTCCTGCCGTTGTTGGGCTCCGGTGAGGCCGTCTGCTTCCGTCTTCATCTTCTTCTCGGAGCAGCTTTGGTGGTGCTTCACCACCAGATCTGCTACTTCTTCCCCACCTCTCTTCGATCCGACCTGCTTCGGCTCCCTCCGGCTGACCCGAGGTGAAATCATTCGTTTGCCCCAATCGATGCGATCTAGGGTTTGGTGTTGCGCTTACATATTTGCTTTGCATGATTATTTTGATCTTGCTTTCGGTCTATGGTTCCTTCTTGCGGTCAGATCTGTGATATGGCTCATGCTATTCAGTTACTTCATGTTGAACTTGACTACTTTGATATGGCTCATGTTGAACTTGTCCACATTTCTATCGTTCTAGGGTGGATTCTGTGTTTATTTGTACCTACTGATGCTTCAATATAGTTATTGTGTTCATTTGGATCTGGTTATAGGATATTTTTTATAGTACCATTATTGTTAACTATTATGTTCTTAGTCTGTTGGATGGGTACATTTGTGATGATATTGTTTGAGAAAGGTCGATGATGACTAGCTTGTGAGCACTGGGAGACATTGATTTGAATGTTGTCATGCTATTTTAATTATGAATGCATACACTCTCATGTAGAGGCCAGCCAGGGTCTATTAAATTGTCTTATACATTTCTAAATGCATGTAGATGGATGCAAATGAACAACATTTGATGATGCTAGGCAAGTAGCTGGGATGGTTGTTGTGATGGTGTGCTTTGTGGTTAGTAGGCTTAGGAAGATTGCTGGAAATGAATGCATCCCCTATGGATCTAGGACTCATGCTGAGAGACATAGGCAGAGCACACTCCAGATGATGTACAATTACAATGACACTGAGTGCATAGCCATGCTACGCATGAGAAGGGTTCCTTTTTTTTCATTATGCAACCTGCTTCGTAGTAGGGGCCTTGTACCTGAGAGTGTTGGATGCCCAGTTGAGGAGCAGGTAGCAATGTTTTTGCATGTGGTTGGTCACAACCAGAGATTTAGGGTGGTCCACCAATCCTTTAGAAGGTCTATTGAGACAGTTAGTAGAATCTACCACCAAGTGTTGTATGCTGTTGGTGAGCTGAGGGATGAATTGATCAGGGCTCCTTCCACTACCACACACCCTAAGATTATGGGTAGCCACAGATGGTTCCCTTTTTTCAAGGTATAATTTAATTACTTTGATTTCTTGTTGGGTAGGTTCACACATTTGCTTATGCACATTTTCTGGTTTATGTATAATGTAATTGTTGCCATTGATGGTACTCATGTGTTGGCAAGGGTGCCTAGACACATGCAGCAAGCCTTCAGGGGTAGGAAAACAAGGCCCACACAGAATGTAATGGCATCAGTCAATTTTGATCTCAAGTTCACCTATGTCCTAGCTGGTTGGGAGAGATCTGCCCATGATGCACTAATCCTAGCTGATGCCATTGAGAGAGATGATGGCTTCACTGTGCCAGCAGGTAACTGCAATACCTAGTGTCTGCACTTGTGTCCTTCCACCCACTACACACTTTCACACATTATTGTCCCCCAATTGTAGGTAAAATCTACCTGGTAGATGCTGGATATGCTTGCAGGACTGGCTTCTTACCACCCTATAGGGCTGTTAAGTACCACTTGAGTGAGTTCTCCAATAGAAAGTACCCCATAAATGCTAAGAAGTTGTTCAACTTGAGGCATTCTTCACTCAGGGTTGTGGTGGAGAGGGCCTGGGGTGCACTAAAGGGCAGGTTCAGGATAATAGACAACAAATCTTTCCACAAATACAAGACCCAAGTGAAACTTGTGCTTGCTTGCTGCATACTGCATAACTGGATTCTTGGCTTTGGGATTGACGACATTGTTCCACCTGAGGAAGGGTTTGAGGGTGAGTTGCCTAAGGATGATGAGGCAGAGCTGCCCCTAGAAGAACCTGCAATGGTTACTATTAGGGATCAGATTGCCAATGCTATGTGGGAAGCTAGGGGGCTCACAGGATATGATTCTATTTCATTTCATTCATGTGTAAAATAATTTGGTAGACCCTGGATATGGAACTCATGTGGTGTATTGCTTATGAACAATTTGTTTGCTATGTCTGAGACCTATGACATTTGTGATGTACTAAGTTCATGTTTCTTTGCTATGTTCCTGCCATTGCTGCTGATGTTTATTTGCTGGTGTTGTTTATCTGTATTCATGTGGTGTTGTTATTTATATCTAGGAATGGCTGGTATGAGTGTCCCTATCCAGAATAGGTTTGAGCCTGCTGCCAACATGGTGCAAGGGTATGCAGCAGTGGCCCAGGCAGCAGTTGCAGCAGCTTTGGCTGGACCTGAGCTTGTAGACCTTGCTGGTGCAGCAGCTGAGGGTGATGCTGCTGAAGGTGTTCCTGCTGGTGTTGCTGCAGGGCACCAACCTCCTATGAGGTGGAACAACAACACATCTGGGTTTGTCCTAAGGAGGACGTCCCAGATCCTGACTGATGGCCCTAGAGTTGATAAGACTTACAAGGACAAGGATGTGAATGCTGTAGCTAAGGCTCTGAGGGAGTACAGTGGTGTGGTTGTTAGCCAAACTCAAGTGTATAATCACTTGAGGAAGTGGAAACAAAAGTGGGCTAAGGTTGCCAAGTTGAAGGACCTGAGTGGGGCAACATTTGATGATAATTGCCATGCCATAATGCTAGAGCAGGACCACTACCTTGGTCATTGCAAGGTACAAAAGACCTAGTTGGAATCACATTATGCACTTATACCTACACTTGCTTAACTCATACCTACACTAACTGTAGGACCACCCTAAAGATGCTGAGTTCCTAAACACCCTCATCAGGTTCTACACTGAGATGGAATCCATCTTTGCTAGCACTTTGGCAACTGGTAGGTTTGCCTTAGGGTCTAGTGCACCTTTGGGAGTCAACAATGCAGACTTTGTGGCTGCAACGCTTGAGGGGTAGGACTTTCTTGTCCTGCCTTTGAAGCCAAACCCACCTTTGAGGTTGGTGAGGGCAGCAAGGCTACTCCACCTGTGTCAACCACTACTGGTGTGAAGAGGAAGAGGAATTTTAGTGAGGAGGAAATGCTGATGATGACCAATATGACAGATGTTGTGAACAATGTTGCCAATGCTATGCTGAAAACTGGTGCTGCCCATGTTGATCCTGACCTGTATCTTGCTGTCATGGAGAGGCTAGAGTTCTCCACTGAGGCTTTGATTGTTGCCTACACCCATCTGCTTGAGAACAAAGCAGTTGCTACTGGGTTTATCAACATGTCTACCACCCACAGGCATATTTGGCTCCAGACCTTCCTGGCAAAGATGGGCTACATGTAGCTCTGTCTAAGGATGCCTATGGCCTGTTGAGGGGGTTGACTATTGAGGCCTATATTGCCTCCACCTCCCTCACCCCGCTCTCTTCTCTTTTGTGTTCTTTTGGCTAGACTATGCATGGTAGATGGCTGACCAGCACCTGTCCTTTTAGAAAGTGTAATTTGAGTTAGGAGGGTGGCTAACTATAGATGAGCAAGTAAGACTTGGAAGCTGCTAGTAGTGCTCACTTGTTGTGGGCTCAACACATTTGGCATGTACTAAATTGCAACCTCTGTTGGTTGCTTGAATCTTCTTATTTCTGCTTGCCTTTTTACTGCAATGATGTTGGATTGTTGGAAAATGGCTGAGATGATGTTGGAAAGTTGAAAAATGGCCGATGATGTTTATTTCTGTTACAAGTGATGAGGTAGCTGCTTGTTGTTTCTATTGATCTGGTGTCTTGTTTTTATCATGTCTGTCATGGTTATGTGGGACTTGACCAGTCCCTTGCAACACTGGTTCTGTGCCAAGTGATGGCAGGGAATGATCCTGGGCACATGAAATTGGCAGACATGAGTTTGCCAAGTTTTGTTTGCTATTTTTTCCTCCCAGGCAGCTATCTATGATTCATTTTTTTGCCATTACTAACTGAGGCCAATGTTTTTCATTATATCCTATGATGTCAGAAACTAATGACTGAGGATTCGTTTTCTTCTTCATGCAGAACAATGGCTAAATGGTATGTGGTTTTTGAGGGACTCAAACCAGGGATCTACACATCCTGGTATGAGTGCAGTGAGTATGTTCTTTGTGTTGAACATGCTAGGTACCAAAGCTATAAAACCCATGCTCAGGCTGTGCAAGCATACAATGATGCTCTTAGGATGGGCACTGTCAGGGAGATCCGACCTAGGTCCATGACTAATCCAGTGCCGATGGCACTGAGTCTTGCAACTGAGGGTAAGAATGTGATCATTGAGAAGCCAAGTCCTGTTAAGAATGTGATCATTGTCATGCTTGGGGTGTTGGTGTTAGTTCTCTGGAGCAGGCTGTCGACTTGTTGCTCCTGTAATTGAGAGTTTGGGGTTCAATGGCCGATGATAATGGTTTCTTTTGTTTTACTTAGACAAAACTGTTAAGAATTACATCATTATTGAGTCTGAGGCTATGTTGATGACTACTTTATCCTAGTTTTGTTGATGTTTGTCCAGAAGTTCAAAAACTGCAACTGTCAATGTACTTTATTGTAGCCTCTGTTGGTTGCTTGGATCTTTTATTTATGATGTTGTCAATGTTTTTGGCAGTGCAGCTCACTGATGTGATGGATTGTTAAGCTGGTAAGGCGTTATGATTCTTGTTGGCCAAGTTGGTAAGCTGTTCTGATACTTGTTGGCAAAGTTTTGAACGGAACTATTGGTTTATGGGAACAAATGATGGTTTATGTGTAATGGCCGATGATGTTTACTGTATATTACTGATGAGGTTACTGCTCATTGTTTTCTGACCTGTTTTATTGAGTTTTTCATGAATGACATGAACCAGTGGGACAGGATCAATCCTATGCAACACTAGCTCTCAGCTAAGTGATGGCGGGGAAAGATCCTGGGCACGGCCTCAAGTCATGTGTTTCAGTTTCTCATTTGCTTATCTTCTATCAATGTAGCTACCAATCATTATTTTTACATGCAAATTACTGAGGCCAATGTTGTTTTCCTATCCAATGATGTCAAAGTTGATTCATTTCATTCAAGCTGCTAACTTAAGCGACATTTGGGATCCCCGATTTGTGGTTTCAAAACCGGAGATCTTCAATTTCGCTTTGGTTAACAGTTTGAAAAATCAAACACATGACTGAGAATTTGCCCAGAACTGAAAACTGATCCTTTCTTATTCATCTTGTTGTTCAAATCTGTTGCCTATGATGTTGGTTGGCTATGGGTTTAGCCCGAATCAAACACCATCTCGACCTGATAGTTGATAGCAGATATCCATGGGCTAGGCTGAGGTATTGAAATCAAATACAAAAAAAGTATGTGTCTGTCTCTCCTGATGCAATACAATCAAACATGATCTTTTGCCTATTGTGACCAAGCCATAGCTGATCAGGGCCTGGCTCACCGGCCAGGCCTCCCAGGGCCAAAAAATCAAACACGCCCTCACGCCCTCTGTTTCTGTTGGCGGCTCGGCGCGGCGGTCTAGCCGGCCGTCTAGGCCGCCGAACTGGGACTGGGAGCCATGCACGCGGACGGATGCGGTGGATTACGAGCTCGTGATCGTGGGCAGCCGGAACTGCCAAAGCACCTGTCTGACGGGCCGTGTGCCTAACGGGCAGCGTCGCGATCGGCTAGGTGTGCCAAGGTTGGTTCCACGCGTCCACGCAGTCCAGCTTCCGCTCTAGAGACCCCTCGCTCCTTGAGTTCATGACAGCTGGACGCTAAGACGCCTTCTCTTCTCCCCCCACATGAAGAGGACGTCTTTCGTCATGTTCTATTTCTCTCTCTTTCGTTCTGACGCGCAAACGGTGGTTGGTGAGGCATCACACATTCGCGCACTGCACGGCATTCTCTTGTGTACGTATGTAGTACTATACTGTTTTCTGCGAGCAGTCGAGCAATATATATATATATATATATATATATATAAATATATATATATATAAAAATATATATATATATATTTATATATATATACGCATTTTAATTCTGAAC
>CM041635.1:49451754-49489659 GCA_023333625.1 Bothriochloa decipiens | reverse complement strand
GCGCCGTTTGCCGTCCCGTGCGTCGACATCAAGGCCTTCGTGGCCTCGCTCGCCTTCCTCACGCTGTTCGTCGCGTTCTGGCAGCTCCAGCCCTACGGCTCCTTGCTCACCGCGGCGCGCACCTCCGCCTCGTCCCCTTGCGCCCTCCACACCACAACCGCTGCCACCGACCTCGCCTCTCCTGACGCCACCAGCGGCACTGCCGCAAACACGAACCAACCGGCTGCAGCGGCGAAGGCGAAGGCGGCGGCTTTAGATACTGCCGCCGGCGCCTCAAATGCTGCCCCGGTGCGGTTGGTAAAGGCGGCGGCGGCGAGGCTGGCGCGGCCGGAAGATCCGAACAAGCGCGTGCTCCGGCCGTACGGCAGCGCGGCGGCGCTGTTCGTGCAGATGGGCGCGTACCGGGGTGGGCCGCGGACGTTCGCCATCGTGGGGCTGGCGTCCAAGCCCACCCACGTGTTCAGCACCCCCTACTTCAAGTGCGAGTGGCTGCCCAACCCCACCGCCGGCGACCCCTCGCCGCGGCCCGTCCGGACCAAGGCGTACAAGATGCTGCCGGACTGGGGCTATGGCCGCGTCTACACCGTCGTCGTCGTCAACTGCACGTTCCCCTCCAACCCCAACGCCGGGAACGCTGGCGGGAAGCTACTCGTCCACGCCTACTACTCCACCGCCTCCCGCCGGTACGAGCGCTTCGTCGCGCTGGAGGAGGCGCCGGGCTCCTACGACGAGCCCCGCTTCAGCCCGCCGTTCCAGTACGACTACCTCTACTGCGGCTCGTCGCTGTACGGCAACCTCAGCGCCAGCCGGATGCGCGAGTGGGTGGCGTACCACGCGCGCTTCTTCGGGCCCAGGTCGCACTTCGTGCTCCACGACGCCGGCGGCATCAGCCCGGAGGTGAAGGCGGTGCTGGATCCGTGGGTCAGGGCCGGCCGGGTCACCGTGCAGGACATCCGGGCGCAGGCGGAGTACGACGGATACTACTACAACCAGTTCTTGGTGGTGAACGACTGCCTGCACCGGTACCGGCACGCCGCCAATTGGACCTTCTTCTTCGACGTCGACGAGTACCTATACCTGCCTAATGGGCAGAAGCTCGACGACGTGCTCGGCAAGCTCTCGGGCTACTCTCAGTTCACCATTGAGCAGAATCCCATGTCCAGCAAGCTCTGCCTGCAGGATCCAAGCAGGAATTACACAAGGTTTGCCTACTTGTTTCCTCGTATGTTTTTGGTTCATGCAGAGGTAGTTACATTTTGGCATTGAAAAATGGCCCAGTTGCTATGGTCTTCCTAGATTGCGCTTGTTGTTGGAATCATCATGTTCAGGCCTAATGCACCTCTGGTTTCTGTTGGTTTCCCGATTTGATTAATTAAACAGACATTCTTAGATTGGTTAAGAAAGCAAGTCGGTGGCTATTTGTTTATGCAATTTGTTGACTAATTTGGTAGTCTTGTTGGTTGTGAGCTAGCACCCCTCACATGGTATGAGCTTGGTTAGCTAAATTCTGTTCTCGAAGTCCAGATGTGAACGGGTTAGGTGCAAATTTTCAGTTCCTTGACTAAAAGTTGAACTTTCAATTGACAGTTTCAGAAGAAACACAGCAGCTTGCCCAGGAAAAATATCATTTTTCCAAGCTGGGAAATGGTGCACAAATGAAAACGACATTGTAACTGGAAATGAAAAATTGTGAATAATTTCCATAGGAATAGAAACTGAAAAAATGTCTGGTACGAGTCTTCAGTGCCACTTCCACCCAAGATTTACATGCCACTTCTCTGTGTTTGCAAGCATCTTATATGTGTGCTATTGATATGCAGAGAATGGGGATTTGAGAAACTCGTCTTCCGAAACTCGATCACCAAAGTTCGTCGGGATCGCAAGTACGCCATCCAGGCCCGGAACGCATACTCAGCTGGTGTACACATGTCGCAGAACCTCTACGGGAGGACGACCCACAAGACGGAGAGCCTGATCAGATACTACCACTACCACAACTCCATCAACGTCATGGGAGAGCCTTGCCGTGAGTTCGTGCCAATGCCGGTGAACGGCAGCAAGACGATGTTCGAAGGGGTTCCCTACGTATATGACGATAACATGAAGCGACTGGCTGACAAGATCAAACGGTTTGAGAAGGTAACTCTTGGATCAGCAGCTCAGACATAGTAGCAGCTTGGCAACTGAAGGCTGGCGGTACAGATAGATTGACATTCTTTGGGTGCTTGGCTCATGTGGACTATGGAGCTCACTCTTCTACGGTTCTACTGAATGGGTCGCCACTGCCTCTGGCTGGCGATGGACCTGTTACGGGTGGTCCAAATGGAAATGGTGTAAAGTTTTGGTCTTTATTGGCATGACCTCTCTACAGGGTTACTGCTAGCTGTTGCGGCAATCTCTCCTCTTTACCTTTTACTCCTCTATCCCTTATCCATGTCTGTTTATAGATCTGTGCTGTGCATACTCATGAAGCAGGCATTCAGGCCTGCTGATGGTTTCTACCGGTGATGTTTTGTTTTGTGAGAGAAAAATGATGTACCATGACTCATGACTGATAAGCCTTGATAAGCTGGGTTGAATGGGGCAAGCGTCTAGCTCCTTCCTAATATAGCAGGTTAAGTAAAACCAGTTGTTTCACTGGTTAATTTATTTTAGGGGTACGCCCTGCACGGATGAACCAGAGCTCTACCGTACCAGGCTACTAGAGTAGTTTCTCTGGTTCCAAATTCAGGAATATAAGCATTTCTTTCCTCTGATATGTGAGCTTTGAGTGGGTAGACGGCAGGGTGAGCTTTTTGGGAAGTGATCATAGCTGATGCCCTGAAACTAGAAAGCGCATGACTGCATGGCATCATTGGGGCAGCATTGGCATGTGCTTTTTTTTTTTGAGCATAGCATTGGCATGTGCTTCTCTGTAGTTGTGTTTGTGCGGGCACTGGCGGTATGGGGCTACGGGCGTCTGGGCGGAGAGCCTCATTGTCGATAGCCCGTGCGAATGCAAATCATCGTGTTATCAGTTGCGCATGCGGAGATGGGCTAGGCGTCCACCTGATGGCGCGTGGCGTGAGGATGCCATGAAACTGGAAGGGGGCAGCCGGCAGGAAGGCAAAATCCAAGTGATAACGCGTGCTGGCTGGATGGCTCCATGTGCTCGCACGTTATATTTGCCTCGTCGCGCGGTGGGCATGTCGGCCGTCGAGCTGCTGTTGTCCGCCTCCCTTGTTTGAGCACGTAAAAAACTACTCACATTCATCAGCTAACCCTCTTCTCTCTTCTGAAACTATCGCCTAGGCACACATCATGTCGGTCGTCATTAAGATGGAACTAGCTCGCTCTAAAGCAGGCAAGATTTGAGAAACATAATGGGGGCAATCTGACTAGCCGATTAAAACCATTTCCACAACGGGTTTCGAATAATTTCATTAGAACTGGCTAGAGTCATCGATCATGGGTTTTCTTCTCGTGATGATCCATGAGGTGACGTTACTTGCTTTTGATTGCTTCTTAACACTCCCTATGACCAAATCGAGTCTTGAAATCAACCAATTGCACTAAATCCTGGGAAAACTTTATAGAAAAAAGATGTGAGGTTGTTTCGCAAAAAAAAAAAAAAGAGATATGAGGTTAATGTCGTTGATATGTCACTTAAACTTGTTGTAAATCCAAACGAAAATAATACAGAGATTGATATGTCACATTTATGGATTATTGTTGTAATAAAACCTTCACTAAGAAAAACCCCATAAGCAACACGTGGTGTTCATCCAAAATAAGATCAAGTATGAGGTAGATGCATGCACTTGTGTGGTCGCCAAAGTTAGCACCTATTCTCTTGAACCTATCAATCCATATAATGTTTTTCTCTCAAAATAACATCAACCAACTTATTATTTAGCTGCATAAACCATTAGTCGAATAGATCGCTAAACTTCTGTGTAGTCTTTATCAATGTATATTAATTATAACATGAGAGCATTTATGAATAAATATATATCCAGATAAGACA
The DNA here is from genome assembly GCA_023333625.1 of Bothriochloa decipiens. Classification (NCBI taxonomy): domain Eukaryota; kingdom Viridiplantae; phylum Streptophyta; class Magnoliopsida; order Poales; family Poaceae; genus Bothriochloa; species Bothriochloa decipiens. The sequence continues at coordinate 49,485,653 of CM041635.1, read as the reverse complement.
TTACATGTAATCCAAATATTTCCATGCGAGGCACCATAACATATAGCATAACTTCATGAAAAGTCTAAATCTGATCTTGTATTTTTCCTAGTGAAATGTATTTTCTATGAAATTTATAGTTAGATTATTTCTTTTAGATTTTTAATTGCATAAAATTAATGAATAAATATAGATAGACTTTATTTGAAAATATTTCTAAAACGTTTTTATGGTGAATGATCTGATCATTTACCTTCTTTATGGTCAAAACCATATCCAAAATGTCCATTGAGCCTAACACAAAAAAACCGTATCCATTGAGCAAAACTTGAACATTGTTTTAGGGAAAGCCGCCACGACGATTTCACTTCAAATAGTAGTTACATCATCAGTTAATTGCGCTAAAATAAAATTTAGAGGATCCTGTTCCCGAAGAATGAGCAAGGATCCTTCCGCCATAATCTAAAATATGTACAGATTTGAGATTAGAAAACCCACTGTATACGAAGGTTCAACATTCGTAGATAGCAACACCAATTGAGTTGTCTCCCTCCATCTTAATCTCCACCACTCCAGAGCACATATGCTTCAGCCCTTTCAGTAACATCAACATTTGGAATGCCACAACTTCTTGCAGCAATGTGCCCGGTTTTAAAATAGACAGTGGAAGCTAAAGAACCAGTTTTCAGGGGCTCGGACTTTGACGAATTTAGGAAGGTCAAATGATTTTCCTTTTCTAATTTGTTTAACAAGAGTCATTTCAGCCCAGTAATAGTATGCCTGTTACATTCTCAAGGTCTGCTTAACTAAACCAGCCCACGGCCTGCTTAATTGAATCGGGCCTAATCCCGCGACTCCCGGGGAAAATATCTTCTCGCCACGCCCAGAAAAATCGCCCACCGGACGGGAACGAGCCTGTGGCTCAGTTGGTCAGGCGATGAGGCGTTTGTCCTCACCCTACCGACCGGAGTTCGATTCCTGCCCGGATCGAAATTTCGGTACCCACCAGAAACTTGGGTTTTCCGATAAAATCATGTTGCCTTCTTTCGTGTGATGCCATAATGGTCAGTACGACATATCTGTTGTCTACGAAGCTTTGGACGGTTTCGTCGATTTTAAAAAAGACGTAATTTTTACTGTGTAATTATAGGTCTGTAGACGTGCATACGTGAATGTGCGAGTACGTACACTGAACATCATATGATGTGAATGTGTGAGGTTCGTACGCTGAACATACTGCAGCTGTATCAGCCATAGGCAGTCAAAACAAAAATCGCCCACCGGACTGCCTGGCGTGCGACTTTGGTCCGGGTCTTCCCCTTCCGAAATCTCGTGCTGCGGCCGCCGCTACTCTCGCACGCCAGCCAGCCAGCCAAGCTCCACTCCCAAGTTCGCAGCGCATTCACCACCAGCTCCACTCCCAACTCCCGCTGATCTCACGCCCGCCATCCCAGCCCGCCCCACCACCGTCTGGCTATAACAGATTCACATCACCCGCGTGAACGTGAATGCGTGATTGATGATAAAAATCCTCCTCCAAATCGGAGTGTAGCCCGTGCCCAAAATCCTAGCGACAGCCGGAGAGCTCGCCCGAACCCGAGGCCGCCGGACGCGAAACTAGATCGCGGCTGGCGATGGAGAGCCCCGCGAAGGAGGAGGCCGGCGGGGAGCTGGCGATGGAGATCGAGTCGTCGGTCACGGCGGAGGACTGGCGCCGCGCGCTCTCCCGCGTCGTGCCAGCTGTCGTCGTCCTCCGCACCACCGCGCCGCGCGCCTTTGACACCGAGGTCGCGGGCGCCGGCTACGCCACGGGGTTCGTCATCGACAAGTCTCGCGGCATCATCCTCACTAACCGCCATGTCGTTAAGCCAGGTAGGAATTCCTCCATCAATCATCACCGGTTCTCACGTATGCGACTTGTGTTGAATGATCTGTGGTGTTGTTTTTGTGCCGCGATGCTCGCGATGACAGGGCCTGTGGTCGCGGAGGCCATGTTCGTGAACAGGGAAGAGATCCCTGTGTACCCCCTGTACAGAGATCCTGTAAGTGTATATTCCACTTGATTCCATTCTCTATTGTTTTATTTTCCTCTCCCAGTGCAAATGCCATAATGTTAACCGGAATTTCTCCTCTCTTCTCTCTCGAAACAGGTACATGATTTTGGTTTTTTTCGCTATGATCCAGGTGCCGTTAAGTTTCTTAAGTATGATGAGATTCCCCTGGCACCTGAAGGAGCATCAGTCGGGCTAGAAATCCGGGTTGTTGGAAATGACAGCGGGGAAAAGGTTCTCTGAATTCTATCTTAATCTCTGCTGTTATCGTGTTATGTACCCCATGTAAAGTATACTGCATCAAAGTGCCCTTGTTTCGCACTACAGACCATACACCACAGCAGTTGCGTGCTTTTTGAATTGTTCTCCATCAAACCTTAGCAGCTTATTTTATTCCTTTTTTTCTGCACTGTCAAACAAATCTTCTGCTTTTGCAGTATCCAGAACTTACGGAACTAAGGTTCCACCCATCGTACACTCTATCAAAAACCTATTTAGTTAAATCTTAACTGACATAGGGGTGCAAATGGTACTGGTCAACGGAAGCCTGATAGGCCAAATGTGGACTGCGACACTGTTTTTCAAACTCTATCCATGTCTAACTCTGATTTCAAAAGAATAATATGGGATACCATATAAGATGGGATTTATTAAGAGCTATCCATCCAAAGTATCAAATATCAGATGTTGAGGTACTCTATTATGATTTCACCCAAGACTGACAATAAATAGGCATGCTATTGCATATGAATGGGAGTAAAAATTAACACGCTCTTAGTTCTCGCATCTTGGCAATCACTTTCATTGTGCTCACTCTAATTGCACCCTTATTGTTTAATATATTGTGCGGAGTCTGCTACTGTAAATAGAGTGAATAACTTCCATCTATCTGATCAATTGAAACCTTGGTGTCACTATCTGCTCCGCCTTTAAATCTGAGAAAAAAATTGATATGAGTGAAGAAGAAATTGTCCAGTGCTATCCATGCCCTACTAGGGTAAACTATGGGATAGAATATGAATATGGGATGAGCTATATCTGTACGTATCTGATCCAATTGCTATGCGTTAATGTTTGAATTAAAGGATTAGGGCTTTGGTATATGTACTTAAATTTATCTTACTAGTGCTTTGCAAACAATGACATGGCAGATCATGATTAAATGGTTTCCCTTAATTTCCACTGTGATTAAGAGTTATTATTTTGTAATGTTCTGACAAAAGTATTATTGCATGTAACACCACTCAAGGAATTTTTGGTAAAGAGGAATATTCAGTAAGAAATTTCTGTGAACTTTCTTATCAGGAAAAAGGATACCTCATGCTCCTGTTTTCCCATGCTGGGTTTAGCCATCTTATTTTGCATTCAGTCTGTGATTACATGGTTCTGAGAGTTTGGCATTTTGGCAAATAGGGTAATGCATGTGCATATTGACATGTTTAGAAATCAGTTAGATGAATGACATGTAGAGCTGTGAATATGCAATTGCTTTCCTTCCAACCCGAAGTAATTTTAGTTGTTAACCTTTGTTGGTGTTGGAGTATATGAGGTTTAGGCCCATGAGGCCCATGTATGTCTATATAGCTACCCTCCCTAGGGTTAGCCCTATAATGAAAATCATTCACTCCCGGCTCGGCCATCCTGGACGTGATGCTCTGATGCAGCTTAGTCATAGCTTTGACATTCGTTGTACTCGAGCTCACGATGAGCACTTGTGCCATGCGTGCCAGCTGGGCCGCCATGTTCGCCTTCCTTTTTACACTTCTTCGTCACATGCGGCTCATATTTTTGACCTTGTACATTGCGACCTCTGGACGTCTCCTGTCATGAGTATTTCTGGGTATAAATACTATTTGGTGGTGGTTGATGATTTCTCTCATTATTCGTGGACTTTTCCCTTGCGTGCAAAATCCGAGGCATTCCCTACTGTTTCTCACTTTTTCGCTTGGGTGTCCACTCAGTTCGGCCTTACCATCAAGGCCGTACAGTGTGACAATGGCCGTGAGTTTGATAACTCTACCTCCCGCACTTTCTTCCTCTCTCACGGTGTTCAGTTGCGCATGTCCTGTCCGTATACCTCCTCCCAAAATGGCAAGGCGGAGCGCATGATTCGGACCACGAATGACACCATGCGCACCCTTCTGCTCCAGGCGTCGCTTCCTGCTCGTTTCTGGGCAGAGAGTCTGCACACCTCCACCTATCTTCTTAACCGTCTTCCTTCCGTTGCCTGCCCAACTCCCACACCGCATCATGCTCTCTTCGGTACCCCTCCTCGGTATGACCACCTTCGTGTCTTCGGGTGTGCGTGTTACCCTAACACCACTGCCACCACTCCCCATAAGCTGGCTCCCCGCTCCACTCTGTGTGTTTTCCTTGGGTACTCCCCAGATCACAAGGGTTACCGGTGCTTTGACCTCACTTCTTGTCGGGTCCTCATCTCTCGCCATGTGGTGTTTGATGAGTCTGTCTTCCCCTACTCCACCACCGCCACACCATCCTCCACCCCTGACCCGGACCTCGCCTCTCTGTTTCCCACTGACATGGTGGTCCAGCCACCTTTGCCGTTTTCTCCTGCAGGTACTGCTCCTCCGTCGCGCACCAGTGCTGCTCCTGCCCCTGTGCCCTGCACGGGTCCAGTAGCATCACCCTCCGGTCCGGCCCCGGCTCCTCCGCCTGACACGGGGTCGGGGACGTCGGTTCCTACGGCCCCGGCGCGGTTTGCCCAGCCGGCGCTTGTCTACCAACGCCGGGTGCCGGTGGACTCGGCCCCTGCTGCTCCTGGCCCTGTGCCCTGCGCGGATCCGGTGGCGCCGCTCTCCGGTGCGGCCCCGGCTCCTCCACCTGCCACGGGGCCGGGGACGCCGGCTCCTGCGCCCCCGGCGCGGTTCGCTCAGCCGGTGCTTGTCTACCAGCGCCGTGCACGGGCGGTCCCGATGCCTCCGTCGCCACCAGGGGCATCCTCTCCACCGGCGGCGCGGCCGCTGCCAGTGGCCTCTTCACCGCCGACGACGCCTACACCACCGCCGCCGCCGACGGCAGCCCGTATCGTGCAGCCGGTGTACCACCCACCGCTCCTTCACCGCCACCCGCGGCATGTTCACCCTATGGTGACGCGGCACGCGGCTGGTACCCTGCGATCCCGGGCTCTTGCGGCGATGTCCGGCGACACGCCGGTCTCTCCTGTACCCTCTTCCGTTCGCGACGCCTTGTCGGACCCTCACTGGCGCCGCGCGATGGAAGAGGAGTACGCAGCTCTCCTCGCCAACCAGACGTGGGATCTGGTGCCCCGTCCGCCTGGCTCCAATGTTGTTACTGGCAAGTGGATCTGGACGCACAAGCGGCGGGCTGATGGTACCCTGGAGCGGTACAAGGCTCGCTGGGTTCTTCGGGGTTTCACTCAGCGTCCTGGAGTCAACTACGATGAGACTTTCAGCCCGGTGGTGAAGCCGGCCACCGTCCGCACCGTGCTCTCACTGGCACTTGCTCGCTCCTGGCCAGTGCATCAGCTGGATGTCAAGAATGCGTTTCTGCACGGGACTCTCACTGAGACAGTGTACTGCAGCCAGCCAGCGGGGTTTGTTGACTCTCCCTGGTGACAATGGGGTTTGTGGAGGCCAAGTCAGATACGTCTCTGTTTATATATCACCGTGGAGCTGAGACTGCTTACCTGCTGCTCTACGTTGATGACATTGTCCTCACAGCCTCCAGCTCGTCACTCCTCCGCCGCATCATCAGCTCTCTTCAGCAGGAGTTCCCTGTGAAGGATCTCGGTGTGCTCCACCATTTTCTCGGGGTGACTGTTGAGCCTCGTCCTGCCGGCCTTCTTCTTCACCAGCGGCAGTACACTCTTGATATCCTGGAGCGGGCTGGGATGACTAACTGCAAGCCCTGCTCCACTCCAGTTGACACTCAGGGCAAGCTGTCAGAGGCCGAGGGCCCCTCAGTGGACGACCCCACGGCATACCGGAGTCTCGCAGGTGCACTTGAGTACCTTACCTTCACCAGGCCAGACATCACCTATGCAGTGCAACGGATTTGTCTTCACATGCATGATCCCCGAGAGCCCCACCTCACTGCTCTCAAGCGCCTCCTCCGCTACCTCCGCGGCACTGTCGACTACGGCTTGCTCCTTCACCGGTCTTCCTCCTCCGAGCTCGTCGTTTACACTGACGCTGACTGGGCCGGGTGCCCGGACACTCGGCGCTCCACCTCTGGCTACGCCGTCTTCCTGGGCGGCAACCTGGTGTCCTGGTCGTCCAAGCGCCAGCCGGTCATCTCCCGCTCCAGTGCCGAGGCGGAGTACCGCGCTGTCGCTAACGGCGTGGCTGAGGCTTCCTGGCTCCGGCAGCTTCTCGTCGAGCTTCGCAGCCCTCTCTCCCGGAGCACGCTGGTCTACTGCGACAATGTCAGTGCTGTGTACCTCTCCACCAACCCTGTGCAGCACCAGCGGACCAAGCATGTGGAGATCGATCTCCATTTCGTCCGGGATCGGGTCGCCATTGGCGATGTTCGGGTTCTCCACGTCCCGACCACCTCCCAGTTCGCCGACATCTTCACCAAAGGTCTCCCGTCCTCGACCTTCGCCGAGTTCCGCTCCAGCCTCAACATCACCGGTGGCTAGTTGTGACAGTGGGGGGCTCGTGTGTTGTTCTTGTTTCTCTTCATTTATGTCCAGCCTGTAAACTCCGCTGCGCCGGTAGTTCAGACTGCGGGGGGGTGTTGGAGTATATGAGGTTTAGGCCCATGAGGCCCATGTATGTCTATATAGCTACCCTCCCTAGGGTTAGCCCTATAATGAAAATCAGTCACTCTAACAGTTGGCCCAGAAGACACTTATTTGATAACTTGGCCCACAAAAATGAAATCAGCCTGCGCGAACAACTTTGCAAATTAAATATTTGTCATGACAAGCTTAAGAAATGACTTGGAACAAATTGGTTTAGATTAGAATTCTGACATGCTTTAAATGTATAACATGCTGGTTGGATTTGTGCTTCTAATAGCACTATAAAGTTTTGCTTGGATGCATGTTTTAAGGCCTGGATATGATTCACTCTTTACAAGGATGCGGATGAAGATCTAACTGCTAAAATTCATCTGATAAATTGTGTTAGGTATTGCAATATTTTCTTATTTGTGTTTACTGCATGCATGCAGGTTTCAATTTTGGCAGGAACACTTGCTCGACTTGATAGAGAAGCACCATACTACAAGAAGTACACCTTCTTTTCTATCTTCATTCATTTACATGGCCTGCTCCTTCTGATAACTAGTTATTTAATTAGGGCATCCATTTACACACTGTGCATACGGAAAGGAAACAACATAGACAAAAATTAACTCTCCCATTTCTAGCTGTGATTGTTTATGCAAATTAAGGTCTAGTTGTAGTTCATCCTATTTTCTCTATGAAGTGAAGAAATGTGTTGAGAAAGAATTCAAATATATAATCTTATTCCTGTTATTTTACCATTTTTTGAATTATCAAACTGGATGCTGTAGGCTAGCTGTTTGAAGCTTAATGGCATATTATATTATCTTTATTGCTGTTGATATTTTCTTTATGTTTTAATTTCTTGCCAGGGATGGATATAATGATTTCAATACATTCTATATGCAGGTAACTTTCTTTAGCTACTTGATGTTACATGTATCATTATCTAGTTCCTATTGATATGACAATTTGCGTTAAAAAAATATTGATATGATAATGAGTTTGATCTTCTATTGACTTAATGGAGTAGCCAGTTGTTTCTTTTCATGTTGCTAGTGCCTGTACATTAATGAGATTATTTGTTTCTTTAGGCTGCATCTGGTACTAAAGGTGGCTCAAGTGGTTCCCCTGTTGTTGATTGCCAAGGAAGGGCTGTTGCCCTAAATGCTGGAAGCAAATCTTCCAGTGCCTCTGCCTTCTTCCTACCATTAGAACGTGTAAGTTGTTTATAAATGAGCATTAGTGCATTCCCATGTTATGCTATAACTTATATTAGAATTCCAAGATCGTTGATTTAAAATTGGAAGGCTTGCTGTGCATAACTTTTGAGTCGAAGTTTCAAGTTTGAAATGACATGACACCTTGATACCAAGGAAAGAATCAGCTGGTTCTAATTTTACAAGGCTTTACAGAAAAAACCATACTAATCACCAAACTAGACTAATTCATTAGCAAATGTGCAGAGTGGGAAGAATGTGTAGGAGTTCACACATACTAAACTATAAGATCATAAAGATGGGCACATGTCCTTTTAAGATTCATTAATTTTTTGTGGTACTGTTATTTATTTCAAAATATGTTTAAACTATTTCCAGGTTGTCAGAGCACTGAATTTGATACGTGATAGTTGGGATGCGTTTGGTACCAAGCCAGAATCTGTTTATATTCCACGTGGTACACTTCAGGTATATACAGTGATGATTCCATTGTTTTAGCATATGGTGTCGTTTTCTGTTATTGTTGTTGTGGAGAGCTTAAAAAAGGCGTACCCAGTGCCGTAGGCTCCCGCACTGCGGGGTCTGGGGAAGGGAAAATAGCTAGCAGCCATCCCTGCACAAATGTGCAGAGGCTGAGGCTTGAACCCTGGACCTCTTGGTCACAGGCGGTAAAGCTCTACTGTGGAGAGCTTATGAATAAATAAATATTCATGCATTTAACCTTGCAGTACTTCAAATTATTTTTGACATGCTGCAATTTCTCTTCAATTCTTCATTGCTCTTACTGCTACTTTTTCTTTTACTGACGTTATTGGGCTTAATAGCATCTCTCTTTTTTCTATTGCATCGGAAGGCAACCTTTCAACACAAAGGATTTGAAGAAACTCGGCGTCTTGGCCTCCGGAATGAAACGGAGCAGGTATGTTCTTTCTTTGTTTGTGGTAATTTGTGACTGTTTATTTTCTACAACAACTTTCTAAGCTTGTTTCTCCATGGTATGATGGGGATGTATTTTAAAATATCGACCGGCATGCTCTAGGCTTAAGAATTACAACTTTCTTTCTGTACAGATGGTGCGTGCAGTTTCTCCAGCAGGCGAGACTGGAATGCTGGTTGTTGATTCAGTGGTAATTTCTGGTGCTTAAGTTTCTAAGCTTGTTTTTTTACCATACCACTTATCATGCTACTTGTTGTGTTTTGCTATTCTGTAACTTTGCTACTGCTGAAACTGGAAGGCTGTGTCCATGCAGGTACCTGAAGGCCCTGCGCATAAACATTTGGAACCTGGTGATGTTCTAGTAAGCATCAATGAGGAGGTGAGAATTGCTTTCAATATAGAGATATATATACTTGAAAACCACTATTTATGTCTGCTGGGTACTTGACATTATATTAATAAAGTAACATAAAGTCATGCCCTAGTTTGAACTGTTGAAGTCAATATAGTGGGCTATGTATAGGATAACTGTATTCTATTGCTATGTGCCATCGGTCGAGGTAAAAAAAAATGTTTGCTTATGTGCAGAATGTCTAAAATATTGCCAATGTTATGCTAGCACAATCAGTTCTATATCATTCTACTAGGAATTCTATACCGAGGAAGGTTACTATTTTAAGTAAATGAAAGACATGCTTTCATTTTTTATGCACATGGGCCATAGTGTTGGGTCTGTACCATGTAAATGTGTATAACGCTCCAAAGAACCAAAGATGCTTGTTAGGATCTCTACTGAGTTAAATTATTAATTTTCCAAGTGTTACTGCTCTAATCATTTGAAACCAGCCTATTGATTTCATCATTACCAGTGTCGAGCATGCCATTTTCTGATACTCTGCGATATCATTGATTTGACAATTTATTGCTGTGAGTTCTCATTTACACATACAGGAATTGTTGGCGCTAGATCCTAGCACCGATGAAGGCGAGTAGCTCCTACTCGCCCCCCCCCCCCCGAGTTCCTCCCTGAACCAAGGAAGAAGACGAGCCGAGCTCAAGTACACGCACACACACAACATCCGCTCTAGTTCAGCGTTGTCTGAACTGAACACTGAAAATGTGATGGCAAGAGCTGCCTCTATTGATTCATTTCTTGCATATATATACACGCTACCCACCAGCAAGGCGGTATGGCTGTCTACTGCCCCTACTGTTCCTAGTACATGACTTACATCAGCCCACTACCACAACATAGCTGATGTCATGACTATACAGTGGCAAGCATGGCCTATTGCCATGACCTGCTGCACGTCCTGGGCTACTGCCCCAGTCCATGCCCATGCTAGAAAAGAGAGATGGGATCGCAGCAGATTACATCTAACAATCTTCCCCTAATCCTGCTGCTAGCCCTTGACCTCGACCATGCCAATCATCTTCCTCAGCTCCTCGAACCGAAGACGCCCGAGCGACTTGGTGAGAATGTCAGCGAGTTGGCGGTCAGTGTCGACGAACTCGATGACGATCTGTCCTCCATCGACGCAGTCACGAAGGAAGTGAAACTTCACGTCGATGTGCTTGCTTCTGTCGTGGAGGACGGGGTTCTTCGCCAGCGCGATCGTTGGCTGGTTGTCCACTTTGAGCGCCGGTGGCTGAGCCTCGACACCAGTGAGCTCGCTCAGCAACCGTCGCAGCCAGACCACCTGGCACGTCGCCGTGGCCGCCGCCACATACTCCGCCTCGCATGTAGACAAGGCCACCATCTTCTGCTTCAGCGACTGCCAGGCGATCGGCGCTCCGCCAAGGAAAACGAGCACGCCCGAGGTGCTCCGCCGTCCATCCACATCGCCCGCCATATCCGCGTCGCTGAACGCCGTGAGCCCCGACGCACCTTCCTTGGTCTTCGGCGGTGCTTCGCTGAACACCGACAGCCGAAGCCCGCCGCGCTTGGGGAAGACGATTCCCCATTCCGCCGTGCCCTGGACGTAGCGCAACAAGCGCTTGACCGCTGTCCAGTGGTCCTCCCGCGGATCCTCCATGAACCTGCTCACGTAGCCCACCGCAAAAACGATGTCCGGCCTCGTGTGAGTCAGCTAGCGCAGCCCGCCGACGATGCTCCGGTAGAGCGTAGCGTTCACCTTCGCAGCGGTGCTCTACCTCGAGACCTTGATGCGCTCCATTGGCGTGGCCACAGCCTTGCAGCCTGCCATGCCCGCTCGCTCGAGCAACTTCTGCGCGTAGGCGCGCTGCCCCAGCCTGATGGCGTCCTCCCCCTGCCTCACCTCGATGCCGAGGTAGTAAGACAGGGCACCCAAATCGCTCATCCGGAACCGCGCGGCCATCTCTTCCTTGAAATTAGCGATGTCCTGAGCCCGCGCGCCGGTGACGATGAGGTCGTCCACGTACACCCCGACGATGAGATGCTCCTTCCCCCGTCGACGGGTGTACAGTGCGTGCTCCGTGGCGCATCTCCCGAACCCGAGCTCAGCCATAGTGGCATCGAGCTTAGCGTTCCACGCCCGTGGTGCCTGACGCAGGCCGTAGAGGGCCTTGCGCAGCCGCAGCACCTTCTCCGCGCCCTTGACAACGAAACCCGGCGCTTGCTTGACGTAGACCGTCTCGGCCAGGTCCCCGTTGAGGAATGCTGACTTGACGTCAAGGTGGTGAACCTGCCACTCCTTGGCAGCGGCAAGGGCGAGGAGTCGTCGCACCGACTCCATGCGCGCGACGGGGGCAAAGACCTCGAAGTCGACACCTTCGTGCTGCACGAACCCTCGAGCGACGAGGCGTGCCTTGTGCTTCACCACGTCCCCGCGCTCATCCCGCTTCACCTTGAAGACCCACTTGAGTCCAATAGGCCGGTAGCCCGCCGGCGGATCGACCAGTTCCCAGGTCTTGTTCTCCTCGATGGCCTTCATCTCTTCCAGCATCGCCTTCCGCCACGCCGCGTCGCGCTCAGCAACGGCGTACGTGGTCGGTTCCTCTGCACTCATCAATAGCAGAGTAGGGTCGTTGTCGAAATTCCGCGCCGCCAGTCCAGGTGCCTCTATGTCTCTGATGATGTCGTCGACCCGGTGGAACCGCACCTCCTCTCCCTGTGGTAGGCGTCCACGAACTTCGTGACGTCCAACGGCGGGGTCGCATACTCGATCGACACCATCGCAGTTCCGCGAGATAGGGTCGTTCGCCGCGGAGACTCTCCGTCAGTCGAGGCTCCCAAAGCAGGGCTCGAGGCCCCTAAGCCTCTGGTGGAGTCGTCCCGCGCCCCTGTGCTCGAGGCTCCCTGCCCGTCGGTCAAGGCTACAGGCGCCCTTGGTTCCGCGGTCGGGGCCCTGTGTCCTGCGGTCGGGCCCCCTCGCGAGTCGGGGGTCGGGGGTCCACCTGCGGTCGGGTCTCCCCTGGTTGCGGACGGGGCCCTCCCACCGCTCGAGGCCTCCCGGTCGAGGCCTTGCGACGTTCGATCGAGGCCACCCGCCACGTGTCGGGGTCGCCGGACGCACGATCGCGTCTGCCCGACCGGTTGATGCCCCTCGAATGCGAATGAGCCAGTTCGAGTGCAGGAGCCCCTGCCCCGTGCAGCCTGGATGGCGCCCCCGCCCTAGCCGCCGCAGGCTCCTCTGCCTCCCCCGCCGTCGATTCCGCCGCTCCGGCTTCCCCGGTCCCCGATGCTTCCACAGCCTCGCCGTGGCCATGGATGACCAGCTGCTCTACGACGAACGTGTCGTAGAGCCCGCCGCCGCCTTGCCCGAGGCTGTCCGATTCCGGCCTGTCCCAGGTCCACGACGCTGCCTCGTCGAACACCACATCCCGGGACACGAGCTTGCCACCGACCGGATCGTATAGCCGATAGGCTTTCGACCCCTCCTCGTAGCCGAGGAACACCATCCGCGTGCTCCTGTCCTCCAGCTTCCCGAGGCCTGGCTTGACGGTCTTCACATGACCGATGCAGCCGAACGTGCGCAGGTACGAGACATCGGGCCTGCGCCCGTGCCACGCCTCGTACGGCATCTTCCCCTTGAGGGCTTTGGTTGGCGACCGGTTGAGGATGTGCACGGCGGTCGTAACCGCTTCTCCCCAGAACGCCGCCGGCGTCCCCTTGGCCTTCATCATCGAGCGTGCCATGCCAACGATGGTCTGATTCCGGCGCTCCACGACGCCATTCTGCTGCGGCGTATTGGGCCCCGTGACGTGTCGACCCACCCCCTCATCGACGCAGTACTGGGTGAACTCGAGCGCCGTGAATTCGCCGCCGCGGTCGGTCCGGAGCACCCACACCCGCAGCTGCTTGCCGCCCTCCGCCCGCGCCTTGAAGCGCTTGATGGCGTCCGCCACGTCACTCTTGCTCGTCAGGAGCCGCAGCCACATGTAGCAGCTGCAGTCATCCACGAGCAGGAGGAAGTACCTCCGTCCGCCGTGCGTCTCCGGCGTGATTGGCCCGCAAAGGTCCCCATGGACTAGCTTGAGGGGGTCCGCCGCTCGATACCTCGCCGTCTTTGGGAACGGCAGCCGCCTCTGCTTCCCCGCTAGGCAGCTGTCACATAGCTCCCCGGCATGCTCGATTCGTGGCAGCCCGGTCACCATCTTCCCGAGCCGGCGCAGAGTGTCGAAGCTCAGGTGCCCGAAACGGCCATGCCACAGCCACGACTCCTACGTGCACGCCGCCGCCAAGCACACAGGATGCTCCACCTTCAAATCAAGAAGATAGAAGCAATTCTTGGAGCGCGTTACCTTGGCGAGAAGACGCTGCTCCTTGTCCCTAATCCGCAACACGCCGTCGCGAATCAGCACCTCCGCCCTGCGCTCGTCAAGCTGGCCTAGACTGACGATGCCCGCCTGAAGCTGGGGAATGAAGTACACGTCCTTCAACGCGCGCTGCTCCCCGTTCCGGCAACGGAAAACGACCGTGCCTTGGCCTCGGATGTCCACCCTCAAGCCATCCCCGAACTTGACCGTACCGGTCTTGTTCGTGTCGAGGTCGGTGAAGGCGGTGCTCCCCTGCTCCGCCTCCGCCTCCCCTGCTTCGTCTTCCTGCAGAGCGCAACACTCGCCCATCAAGAGTGCCTGCTCGTCGTCGCTGTCATCCTGAGCCAGCTGCGCCTCCTCCTTCTCCTTCCTTTCCGGGCACTCTCACGCCCAGTGCCCCACCTTGCCGCACTTGCGACAGGCGTTGGGGCAGTGAACTTCTTCTTGCCCTTCTTCTTGTCCGCCGGAGCCTTCACCTGCTTCTTGCCGCAGTTGCCGCCGCGGTCACCTCCGCCGCCGCTGGAGCCTTCCCCGGACCTGCGCTTCTCCTTCATCCGCGCCGTCCACTCCTCGGTCAGCATCAGCTTGGGCTTTTCCTTCTCCGGTAGTGCAAGACCACGGCTCTCCACCACCCGCAGCCTTCCTGCCACATCCTCGAGGGACAACGTGGAGATGTCCTACATTGTCTCGATGGACATGGAGAGCTGCGAGTACTTGGGAGGCATCACGCAGAGCAGCTTGCTGACGAGATCCTCGTCCTCCAGCGGCTTGCCGTAAGTGGCCAACTGGCTTGCCAGCGACTGGAGACGTAGCGTGAAGTCCTCCACCGTCTCCCCGGACTTGAACCGGATGTGGCTGAACTCCCGCTTCAGCTGCTGGACCTTCGCGTGCTTGGCTCGATCTGAACCAACAAGGAGCGAGGCCAGCATCTCCCAGGCCTCCTTCGTCGTGTCCTTCTGACCGAGCACCTCATGGAACTCGCTAGGTGTGGAAGCCATGAGCGCCTCCATGACGCCCACCTCCGCCTCCTCCCCTGCATCGCCAGTCTCCACGGCCGCCCACCACCTCCGGGCGCGGAACTTCCATTTCATCTAGACAGCCCACTCCCCGTAGTTGATGCGGGTGAGCATCGGCCAGGAGTTGCTCCCGCCGTACTCCCTCACCACTCGCACCTCCACCTACTGCGCCACGGGCTGGAGCTGCCTCTCCGCATCTCCGCCGCCGCCCTGCAGCGTACCGGTGCCCGCACCGGTCTCCGACATCGCCGGCGGTAAAGCCTAACGATGCGTACGGCTCCGATACCATGTGTTGCCGCTAGATCCTAGCACCGTTGAGGGCGAGTAGCTCCTACTCGACCCCTCTCGAGTTCCTCCCTGAACCAAGGAAGAAGACGAGCCGAGCTCAAGTACACGCACACACACAGCACCCGCTCTAGTTCAGCGTTGACTGAACTGAACACTGAAAATGTGATGGCAAGAGCTGCCTCTATTGATTCATTTCTTGCATATATATACACGCTACCCACTAGCAAGGCGATATGGCTGTCTACTGCCCCTACTGTTCCTAGTACATGGCTTACATCAGCCCACTACCACAACATGGCTGATGTCATGACTATACAGTGGCAAGCATGGCCTATTGCCATGACCTGCTGCACATCCTGGGCTACTGCCCTAGTCCATGCCCATGCTGGAAAACAGAGATGGGATCGCAGCAGATTACATCTAACAGGAATATCCTTAATCACTAATTGCATGTTATCTACCACCTCTCTTATTTTTTGTTTGTTGTCTCAGACTTGTGGGTTTCATATCCATGAGAGTGGCTGGTTTTGAAATGTTGGTTAGCCAAACCTAACACACCCTCCTCCTTTACCCGGGCCTGGGACCGACTATGTTGAAACGACTCAAGAAAGTCTTCCAATCAACAGGTCGTCGCAACCTTTGTGACGCGCTACATCTGCGCCCAGGTGTAGTGATAAATGAGCAAGGGTCTTCGCACTTCCCTCGACGGGTGCGAAGGGTAAGGAAGCTAGCCGAGCCAACTAGGATTCGTCTAGGTAGCTGGAATGTAGGGTCTCTAACGGGTAGGTTAAGAGAGCTAATCGATACAGCAATTAGGAGGCGTGTAAATATTCTATGCGTACAAGAGACTAAATGGAAGGGCCAGAAGGCGAAGGAGGTGGAGAATACTGGCTACAAACTTTGGTACACGGGGACAACTTCGGGTAGGAATGGTGTAGGCATCTGGATCGATAGGAGCCTTAAGGATGGAGTGGTTGAGGTGCGGAGAAAAGGCGACCGGATTATCCTAGTCCGGTTGGTAGTTGGAGACTCGACTCTGAATGTGATCAGTGCCTATGCCCCACAGGTAGGTCTTTGCGAGAGCACCAAGAGGCAGTTTTGGTAAGATCTCGATAGCATGGTTAGTACCTTGCCTATCAGCGAGAAACTCTTCATAGGAGGAGACCTCAACGCCATATGGGTGCGACTAATGTAGGTTTCGAGCGGGTGCATGGGGGTTTCGGGTATGTTAGTAGAAATCAAGGGGGGAGGATGTTTTGAACTTCGCGTTGGCCTACGATTTGTTGATAGTGAACGTTGTCTTTAAGAAGAGGGAATCCCATCTAGTGACCTTTCGTAGTGGACAACACTTGAGCCAGATCGACTTTATTCTTGCAAGGAGGGGGGATAGACGTGCTTGCTTAGATTTTAAGGTGTTACTTGGGGAGTGTGTTGTCCCTCAACACAAGCTTGTGGTGGTGGATTTTCGCTTTCGGGTACGTGTCCACCAGGACAATTGGGCCAAGATTGCGGGAACAAAATGGTGGAAGCTTAGAGGGAAAGCAGTGCAAACATTTAAGGAGAGGGTGCTAGGCGAGGGGCCGTGGGAAGGAGAAGATGCAAATGACATGTGGCTAAAGATGGCGACATGTGTTCGGAAGGTGCTTCAGATGTGTTTGGAGTGAGTAGGGGAGGCAAACGGGAAGCGAAAGACACCTGGTGGTGGAATGACGAGGTGCAAAGGGCTATTAGGGAGGAGTGGTTCAAGCGCCTCCACCATGACAAGAGTGCAGCCAACATTGAGGGCTATAAAATAGCGAAGAGGGCTGCAAAACGAGCGGTGAGTGTAGCAAAAGGTCAGGCGTATGATGACCTTTACCAGCGGCTAGGCACAATGGAAGGGGAGAAGGACATTTATAGGATGGCTAGGATCCGCGAGAGGAAGACGAGGGACATCAACCAAATCAAATGCATCAAGGATGGGACAGATCGACTTTTGGTGAGGGATGAGGAGATCAAGGACAGATGGAGAGAGTACTTTGACAAGTTATTTAATGGGGAGAATGATGAGGGTCCTACCTTGGAGTTGGATGACTCATTTGACGATACCAATAGACGCTTCGTGTGGAGAATTCAGGAGGCAGAGATCGAGGAGGCTTTGAAGAGGATGAAGGGAGGTAAAGCGATGGACCCTGATGGTATCCCCATTGAAGTGTGGAGATGCCTAGGTGCCAGAGCGATAGTATGGTTAACTAAGCTTTTTAACCTCATTTTTCGGTCAAACAAGATGCCTGAAGAATGGAGGAGAAGTATATTAGTACCGATCTTCAAGAACAAGGGAGATGTTCAAAGTTGTACTAATTACCGTGGGATTAAGTTGATGAGCCATACGATGAAGCTCTGGGAGAGGGTTATCGAGCATCACCTAAGAAGAGTGACAAGTGTGACCCAAAACCAATTTAGGTTTATGCCTGGTAGGTCGACCATGGAGGCGATTTTCTTATTACGACAGTTGATGGAGAGATATAGGGAGCAGAAGAAGGACTTGCACATGGTCTTTATTGACCTCGAGAAGGCATATGACAAAGTACCGAGAAATGTCATGTGGTGGGCCTTGGAAAAGCACAAAGTCTCAACTAAGTACATCACCCTCATCAAGGATATGTACAGGGATGTGGTGACGTGTGTCCGAACATGTGATGGCGACACCAGTGACTTTCCAATTAAAATAGGGCTACATCAAGGGTCAACATTGAGCCCTTATTTATTTGCTTTGGTGATGGATGAGGTCACAAGGGACATACAAGGTGATATCCCTTGGTGTATGCTCTTTGCTGATGATGTGGTGCTAGCTGACGAGACAAGGGCAGGGGTTAATAAGAAGTTAGAACTACGAAGGCACACATTAGAGTCGAAAGGGTTTAGACTTAGTAGGACAAAGACCGAGTACATGAGGTGCAACTTCAGCGCGACTAGGAATGAGGAGGGAGACGTTAGTCTCGATGGGCAAGTGGTGACCAAGAAGGATACTTTTCGGTATTTAGGATCGATGCTACAAAAGGATGGCGACATCGATGAAGATGTTAGGCATAGAATTTCAGCCGGTTGGTTGAAATGGCGTCAAGCTTCAGGCGTCCTCTGTGACAAAAGGGTGCCTCAGAAGTTAAAAGGTAAGTTTTATAGGACAACGATTCGTCCGGCGATGCTATACGGTGCTGAATGTTGGCGTACAAATAGGCGCATATCCAGCAATTGAGTGTAGTAGAGATGCGTATGTTGCGATGGTGTTGTGGGCACACAAGGAGGGATAGAGTCCGGAACGACGATATTCGGGATAGGGTTGGGGTGGCACCAATTGAGGAAAAATTGATTCAACACCGGTTGAGATGGTTTGGCCATGTCCAACGGAGGCCACCTGAGGCGCCGGTGCGTAGTGGGGTTCTAAAGCGGGTCGATAATGTAAAGAACGGTAGAGGTTGACCTAAACTGACTTGGAACGAGTCGGTTAAGAGAGACCTTAAGGAGTGGAATATCCCTAAGGATTTAACTATAGATAGGAGCGTTTGGAGACTAGCAATTAACGTGTCTGAAATCCTTTTTTCTTGTACCCTCTATGTGTTCTTTGTTTCCTAGTCTCTTTTGGGTTTCGTCTCTAGTCTACCCAACTTGCTTGGGACAAAAGGCGTTGTTGTTGTTGTTGTTGTCGTCGTCGTCGTCGTCTGAGACTTTTGTGTGGGTATTAAAAATGTACAAATTTTTAGTAAACCTATACCTGTTAAGTTAGTTTGTTTTGTTAGCTACCCATGATGGCCAATGAATAGAGAAGTCTAGTCTTGGGAAAATGTAGCAAACAATAAGTGAAATAGGAGTATGTAGCTATGTCTCTTACTGGAATCCCATAATGACAAACAAACAAGGACACTTTTCACAAGCTAAAATGGCAGCAAAAATATTTTTTCAAAAAAAAAACTGATTTTCCATAACACATAATTTGTAATCAGGGACGGTGTTGTTTAACCATTTTAACTAATTGCAGGTTGTAACCCAGTTTCTTAGATTGGAGACTTTACTTGATGATAGTGTTGGCAGGGAAATCAATTTGCAGATAGAGAGGGGTGGAGCTCTTTTAACAGTAAAGCTGCAGGTATTTGACAATTTTGACATATAGTATCGTGTCTTTTTTATCGTAATATATCTGTAGCACTCCTATTGCCTGATATAGAATTGCCTATCACTGCCTTTAGTTTCTTATATACAAGTCAACATGTCACATTTTTGGACCCTTATTAGTACACCTTGGTCTTTCAGGTTGAGGATTTGCACTCTATAACTCCAAATCATTTCTTGGAAGTTAGTGGTGGTGTCATCCATCCACTGTCATATCAGCAGGTGAAGTTTTGTAATATTGAATTGAACTTTCATATCTACTGCCCTTATTAAAAGAACTTGGTAATGTGGACAAGGGAAACTATTCCCCTTGTTTTTGGAATAGTCAGTTTTTTTGTTTTTGAAACTGTTCCCCTAGCAATTGGCCCTGTATCCCAAATTCCACGCAGGTCCTTTATCGCGTGCTGCATAATTAAATACAACCAGTTAATGCTTACATCACCTCCTCATGCTTAACTTAGATTGTCACATCAATGACTGCAGCTTTAGTATTTGTTGAACTTCCAAAATGCTGCTAATCATGCTTACATCTTGTTTCAGGCTAGAAACTTCCGATTCAAATGTGGTCTTGTATATGTTGCTGAAGCAGGGTAAGATATCTAACTGTAACATACATGTTCCATTTCTTGAATGAATGACTACTTGTTTGCTTTGATTCTTGCAAACCTCATTTAATTTGGATCGCTAAATACTCACATGTTGATTTTCTGTTCTTGCATTGCATTTGAACTAAAACTAAAACTACACCTACACCCCCCCCCCCCAATCACCCCACCCCGCGCACACACACACACGACCGGCAACTGATCATAGTCTCCCTACTGAGGTTTAACAGCACTAAATGCTCTTCTTGTTCTTTGGGTCATAGCATTGTTTTCACACATAATTTGACCTTCAATTTGTTTTCGTATATCTTTTATTCTTCTCTAATGCATATGATTGGTACAATAACAAACTGGTCATTTCTTTGACTTAATTAACACCATCCAATGCAGGTACATGCTCTCTCGGGCATCTGTTCCACGCCATGCCATTATTAAAAAGCTTGCAGGAGAGGATATTGTACATTTAGATGACCTTATTGCTGTTCTTTCAAAATTGTCTAGAGGATCACGAGTGCCTCTAGAATACGTCAAATACACTGACCGTCACCGGAACAAAGTAAGATTTGATAGCTGATTTATCACAATAATCAATGCCTTGTCTCCTGCACTTCCTAGTACAAATTTGAGTTCGGTTTTGGTAAATAAACTAATCACTTTTGTTTATGTGACCAGTCTGTACTTGTGACAGTTGATCAACATGAATGGTATGCGCCACCTCAGTTATATACTCGAAATGATGCAACTGGCTTATGGACCGGAAAACCAGCTATATCACCGGAATCTCCATTTTTAGCTCCAGCTCAGCATGCTAATCATGTGGACACAAACTCAAACTCTGTTTCATCTTTATCTGAATCTAGTCCGATGGATCTCAAGTGCCAGTTTGATTCTGAGAACCTGGCAGATGGATGCATAAAAATGCAAACTGATGATGAGATTGTTGTAGATGGATCTCACTCTAACGAAGATTCTCTTGTTGAGAAAAAAAAGCGACGTGTGGATCAGGAGATAGCTGCTGAGGGAACTTTACCATCTTATGGAGATATAGAGGATGTAAAAGGTGGTTCTTTGAGGCATCCTTCCAATGCAAAAGGCTCTGAACTTGCTCGAACAATATCAAGTAATGCATCATTGGCAGAACAAGTAATTGAACCAGCCCTTGTAATGTTTGAGGTGAGCAATGTCTACATAACATGCATTTTATAGTCA
This sequence comes from Bothriochloa decipiens, assembly GCA_023333625.1. Taxonomy (NCBI): domain Eukaryota; kingdom Viridiplantae; phylum Streptophyta; class Magnoliopsida; order Poales; family Poaceae; genus Bothriochloa; species Bothriochloa decipiens. The sequence continues at coordinate 49,464,751 of CM041635.1, read as the reverse complement.
GGATCTGTCATTTAATACTTTAGGGAGGCTAGGGTACTAGATTATATAATGCTACATGCCTGCACATATAGGCTAGAAGCTGCACGAGCTGTTCTGTGAGTTAAGTTTTGAACAGTGCATGAAAAGCACAAAGGCAAGCCTAGCCTAGACAAAACAAGCCTCATGTATTTAGGGCCTTGGATTGTGTGCTGGTAAGCAGCTTGCTGGCCAGGCAGCAATCTCAGCCCAGGGGACCTAAATTGGACACTTAGGCAGGAAGCCTTGCCTGCTGGGAGCACTACCGAGCGGCCCCTTAACCTTCCGTGGTATGCTGAGGTTTGAGTTATCTAAGATATATCCACAGTATGTTGATATTCTGTTTTATAGTATCGGCATAAGGATAGGATTTACCGATTGAGGCTTAAATCTACTCTAACCTTAAGTTGCATTTGTAGCAATAGGTTTAAGCTTGCTCACCTAGTTTTTCCATGACAAGTTCATCCTGAGGTTTCCAGAAGAAGAATCCAATCCCAACACCAAAATAGGCACTGTACATTTACACTTGTGGGCCATGTTGCTTGTACTTTGGTTGAGGGAAAAGTTTAAGCTCAGTTCATTATCAATATATTCAGTTCATAATCAAATGAGCTGAATATATATTGATAATGAGCAAATGATATCTTCTGATTTCATGGAAGCCATGTATGCATGAAAAAGATTCACCACGAGTAAAGATATCCTTCCTCTGGGTTGATATTGGACTATTTTCTATATTATCTATTTTCTTCACTCCAATTCCCAGTCCATCTGCTCTGGGAGCAATTAATTTTGTACTACCGTTAATTAATTGTTGAACCACCTTGCACCCTTAGTGACCTGTATTTATTAGTTTTGACTTTTCTGTTTCTTGCCCATAACCATCTGTCTTATGTCTATCTTATCAGGTGCATGTACCGCCCGTTTGCATGCTTGATGGAGTTCACTCTCAGCATTTCTTTGGAACAGGGGTTATAATATATCATTCTGAACGTCTGGGTCTGGTTGCAGTTGATAGAAATACGGTTGCTGTATCTATCTCTGATATAATGCTTTCATTTGCTGCATATCCTATTGAAATACCTGGGGAGGTATGAGTTTTTTCTATTCTCAATTATAAATGCTAAAGCGTACAAATTCCAATTACATATACAAAATATAATTTGCTTTTCAGGTTGTTTTCCTCCATCCTGTTCACAACTTTGCCCTGGTCGCTTATGATCCTTCCGCACTAGGAGTGGGAGCATCTGTTGTCCGGGCTGCTAAGCTTCTATCAGGTTTGTTTCTTTTACAGTGTCTCCATGTATTTCCAATATTATCTGGAGAGAAACAGGTTTTTGCTTCATTCCAATTTGTTGAATCAAATATTGAGCTTAAGCATGTTATACCCTTAAACAGAGAGTGGGATAGTCACTGAACTTTTCATTTTGCAATCGGCATGCCTTACTTTATTGTACTATTGAGCTTGATCATCATTCCACTAAGGGGTAGGGCACCACGCCTTGACACAAAACCTCAAAAACTATATTGATCATATTATACCATTAAAAGAGTACATAGTGACTGAACCATTCATTTCCAGTCTGCATATATTTTCCACAATGTGGTCCATTTACTTTTTTTTAAAAAAAACTTTGTTTTCTGTGTAGAACCTGCTTTGCGACGAGGAGATTCTGTCTATCTAGTTGGGCTTAGTAGAAGCTTACAGGCAACATCAAGGAAATCAATCATAACTAATCCCTGCACAGCTGTTAATATTGGGTCAGCTGATTGTCCACGATACCGTGCAATAAATATGGAGGTCATTGAGCTCGATACTGGTACTTCCTAAGGAAATTTCACTCCAATGGTTCATGTGCTAATTTTTCGGGTTGACTATATTGGATTTTTTTTTGTTCTAGATTTTGGTAGCACATTTTCGGGCATATTAACTGATGAGCAAGGAAGAGTTCAAGCATTATGGGCTAGCTTTTCTACTCAGGTTAGTTTGCACTGAGTTCGTTGCTTCACTGGTTCTCAAATCTCAAGTAAACAAAAAAGAATAAAGAAAAGAACAAAACGGCGACTTACACGCAAGGTTAGCTGCATGATATTTCTAACATCAAGTAAATGTGTAGTAACAGTAAACTTTGAACTGCTAGTAAAATAATCCAAACTGTTTACATGTTAACAAGATTGAATTAGTAGTGCACCAGCCACTTGCAGTAATAACCTTTAGCTATATGAATTTTACTAGTAATTAACAGCCATTACAAGTCTTAGCCTAATGATACGTCTAAGTCTTGAACAGTTAAGCTGGTCATTTACTCACTTCTTTGTATGCTTAGTACACCCGCTCTTTTTTTTCAGCTGAAATATGGTTGCAGCAGTTCAGAGGACCATCAGTTTGTTAGAGGCATACCAATATATGCAATAAGCCAAGTACTTGAGAAGATTGTCTCTGGAACTCAAGGACCTTTTCGGCTTATCAACGGAATAAAGAGGCCAATGCCGTTTGTCAGACTTTTAGAGGTGGAACTTTATCCAACTTTGCTATCCAAGGCAAGAAGTTATGGATTGAGTGATAACTGGGTGCAGGTAATCAGATCTGTTTTTATTTTTAAATTTTAAATATAAAAAATATTCTGCATTCTTTGTGATCTGTAAATATGTTTATACAGCTACCTAATATCTTATGAATATTTTAGAAGTTTTTGCTCACAACTTTTTGAAACTGCTCAAGTACTTTGCAAATTTGGTTTATGGTGCCTGTGCCCTGTGTTACCTGCAGATACAAAAAATTTTGCTCACAGCAACCGTATTCCACTGTGATTACTCTTTCAGGCCCTTGCGAAGAAGGATCCTGTGCGTAGACAAGTCCTGCGGGTGAAAGGTTGTTTGGCTGGATCGAAAGCAGAAAATCTTCTAGAGCAGGGAGATATGATTCTTGCTATCAACAAGGAGCCAATTACATGCTTCCTTGACATTGAGAAGGCTTGCCAAGAGTTGGACCAATCCACTGGGTCAGATGGAGTGCTTAACATGACAATATTCCGTCAGGTTAGGATGCCATAACAGAAATTAATAAAAGAAATTCAGCAGTATAGATTGTAACTCTTCAACATTTGAGCAGGGAAAAGAAATCGACCTTATTGTTGGAACTGATGTGAGAGATGGCAATGGTACAACCCGAATGGTTAATTGGTGTGGATGCATTATCCAGGATCCTCATTCAGCAGTGCGTGCACTTGGCTTTTTGCCAGAAGAAGGTCATGGTGTTTATGTTGCTAGGTGAGATTCTCTTACAAAGTTGTGTATGCAATATTTAAAAACATATTTAATCAGTGATGTAAACATTTGTTCAGCTTAATATTGGATCTGCCAAACTTATTCTGGTCACTGGTTGTATCTGACATTAGAATTAGATGTAAACTGGTTGCTGAATGCTCATTGAGTCAAGCATGTAGGGGCTGTAGTTCTCTCAAGTCTCATGTAACAGATAGCTTAAAGAAAGACGGAGAGAAGAGCTTAAGAACGAATGCCATGTTAGTGTGCTGAAACAAATCTATTTATCATTTGGATAGAAAATAAAGGAATCTGTTCTCATTTAGGTGATAGAGCTTGAAAAGCAACCAGAATAATGGATAATGTTGTTCATTTCCTATTTGTTTGTATGCTTCATGTTGTTTGTTTCCGCATGTGTGGTTGTATGGACATAATCTATTATTTACACAATTGTATAGATGATTGTGAACGATAGCCTATTTAGATATGTCTGGGAATGAGCACTAAGCAACAATGATTTTATGCAGATGGTGTCATGGAAGTCCGGTACATAGATACGGCCTCTATGCTCTACAGTGGATCATCGAAGTTAATGGGCAACCGACAACGGATCTGGAAACCTTTATACAGGTGGTGAAGGTATGTACTATGCATCAAGTGGCAAATGCACCCTTCATTATTTTGCAATCTTTTCTTGCTTGGTTATCACTGTGTTGTAGTATATTAATTGATTAATTGCTTTACTACATGATTGATTTGAATTAATGTCTGGACTATTCGTTTGGTTAGGGTCTTGAGGATGGTGAATTTGTTAGGGTAAGGACTGTCCATTTGAATGGAAAGCCTCGCGTACTTACTCTAAAACAGGACCTTCACTACTGGCCGACCTGGGAGCTCAGCTTTGAACCAGAAACTGCTACATGGCGGAGGAGAATAATAAAAGCATTGCAATCTGTTAAGGCATGATATTTTCATGTTTTGCTGAGACCTTTTCATGCTCCTTACTAGTAGCATATAGGTAAGGAAATTAGAGGTTCATGCCTTTGTTTGGTAAGCTAAATCCTGCATTATGCAGGATTAAGCTACCCTGCACTTTGTAGGGTTAGTTGTGGGCATTAGCATAGGGGGTGCTCGAAAGATATATAGTAAGTGCTTTATTGAAAGTATATGGATTCATTGGTTGTGGTCTCTGGACAATTTGACCACAGGATTTGCCTTCTGTATATCGTCTATTCCTATATTTTGGTAGAAAAAGAAATAAATCGTTAGCCTTTCTAGCGGTCATTTAACTACTCTGCATTGAGAATGTGTTAGCTATGAAGTTACCAGCTGCACAGATTTACTACGTTCTTCATTATAGCGTCACTTGTATCAGCTTGATTGCATAATTACTGGATTGTCTACGGACAGTTTCTACTTTATCACCTACCTCTGTTGTCAGTTCATTACACTCTGGCTATATTTCTCCTTGCTGAAAGTTTGCTGGCCTTCACATTGGCAAGTAACTCAAGATAAATTGGACTTTGCAGTGTAAGACAACAAGGAACGCAAGTAGGTAAACATACTAACAGCTCAAGTTTATCTCTGCAAGCTCACCGTACCTATTTTATGCTATGCCTGACAAATGTGCGCCATGCAGTCACCGTCCTTCCCTCTGGAGGCGGCGTTTTCAGCTGGAATATATTCGGCCACCACTTGTTCGCTCAGACTTATATCCACGAAAACGAGGACCATCCCTTTATATTTCTTGCGCCACTACGGCCGATGCCTTCCGCCGAGGAAAAAAGAAGCTTGTTTAGGTACCACCAGATCATTGTTGTTGGATTCTTTCTTTGCTAGTAGGTGTCCCTTCTTTCTCCTATAAGGCCCGCCCTTTCCAATCCGCCGCCGCGAACTGGAGGAGCGAGCATGTATCCCGCACCGGAACGCGCATCGGCATACACACGCCAACGGCACCACCTCCACCATCCGGCAAGGTAGTGAGGGAGCAACATGGGCTGCTATCCTCCCCTGGGCAAGATCGTGTCTAAAGTGCTCGGAAAATGCAACGGTGCGTGCGAAGCTCTTTGTTCCACTTCGTTTATATGATTTGGTAGTTTTCGTGCTCGTTGTAGAGTGTAGGGTGTTGAGACTACTTCAGAGCAGCTGCTTGCTTCAGAAGCTTGCATGGCTTAACGGCTGCCAGCAAGCAGCTGCCATCTTGCATTCAGTGCTAAGTGCTTACACTCGAAAGACGAAAGTGCTGTTTGCTTTGTCAACAACTCGTTATGATTTGAGCCCTCGCTATTTCGAATCAACTCAAAGTGTTTGGTCGCTGTAATCGAGCTAGTTCGTCTTCCAAACAAGAAAAAAAAGAGCAAAAGTAAAATAAGACTGAGCCGTGACAAATTACGAGTTGCTCACGTGCAGGGCGCGAGAGATGGAGGGAAGGGAGGCTGGACTTCGATTACGCCTTGGCCTACCCGCCTGGCCCGCCCACGGAGGTCCACTACGTGCGGCCGGTGGCGCGCACGGTTACCTTCGCCAGCAACAACTCCATCTACGTGATCCCACCGTCGCCGCCGCCGACGGCGCAACCGCAACCGGAGCAGCAGAGCACACCAGAGCCCCAGCAACCCCAAACACCGCCACGCCACGAGCCCGAGCAGCACGACGATACACCCGAGTCCCAACCTCCTCAGCCCCAAGCCGAGCAACCCGAGCCACCCGCGCAAACACAAGACACGCCGCCACAGGCCGAGCCGAAGCCGCCAAAGGGCCCGAAACGAGGCAAGAAGAAGCAGCCCGGCCGCGTCCGGTTCGGCCCGGAGCCTCCCCCTCCGCAGCAAGAGGAACAAGAGCAAGCACAGCAGGAGCACGCACAGGGTCCGGGCAACAGCGAGAAACAGCCGGGTCAAGGGCCTCACGGCGCGTCGCCCGCGCCCGCGCTCGCGCCCGCGCCCACGCCCGGGTACCTGCTCCGGTACACGCCGTCGCCGCTGCCGAGGTGGGAGGCGACGCCGCGGCGGCACGAGTACTTCTCCGGGGAGTACCGGAGCTACTACCCGACGCCGGTGCGCGAGGGTATCTACCGCATCGCCACTGACGCCAACAGGCTCACCACCATCTTCAGCGAGGAGAATCCCAACGCATGCACGATCGTCTGATGAGAGCGACGGCGAGGAATAAACCGTTCCACTCGTGCAACCACTCATGTCTCTTTCTTCTTTTTTTCTTGGTTGATTGGTGATGGAATCAATAGCCAAGAATCTGGTTCTTCTTGTAGGTGTTGTAGATAAGAAAAGCAGAAAACTTTCGGTCCGGCCGGTATGATGGGATGTGAACTTCCTTGTGCTGCTTGGCTTGGATTGTCGTTGTCCTCTTACGTTTTGATAGCCTTTGCAAAGCAGCAACTTACTCCAATCCAATAAATAGAAACATAAGTTGTAGTTTTATCGAAGTCAGTTTCTTTTCTTTTCAATTTATACATCACAATTCAAGATTTTATAAAGGTTGAACATAACATAAGATTCACGTTACTTGATTTAACAGTATTGTTTATTATAACTTTTTCATTCAAAACAATTTTATATATGATTATTGTCAAAGAGAAGGAACGTTGACTTGGTACAAATCTACCTTATTAGCGTAACATCATCTTCCATTAGCGTTTCTTTCTGAATGGCATCATAAAGGACCACATTCTACTCTTAAGCTTTTCCTTGTTGTTGGTCAAAACAGCGATGCACTTCTGATTGCTAATCCCACACTACCATTTAGTGAGCACTTAATCTTCTTCTTGAGGAAATCAGCACGTTGGATTGGTCACTTCATCTCTAGGCAACGGGTACGTCGTCGTCTGGCGTGAGAGATCAACGAGGAATCAAGAAATACCAATGAACAGAATAGAGAGCCAAGAACTAATAAGTTTCTTCACTTGTTGCTTGGAAAAGAGGATGCGCCCGTATGCTCACATTCTTTAAATCAAATCATCATTACCGAGTTATATTCTTCACTAAGTCTCGGTGTTCAGTCAAATAAAGCTGCCTGCCAAAGAGAGATGAAGATATAAGGCATGCGTTATGGGTGAGAATGAGAACGAGCCGAAAGAACAAAAGGGAGCGTTGCATGATCGGTCTCTTTCATTTCTTCTTTGAGAGTTGCTAGAAACGAGCATCTATCCCTACATCTCGCCCTTGCAGCTGCGGATGTCTTATATGCTACTACTAGGAATATTTTAGTTTCAAAGACGAAGAATACCTAGAGGCATATTGGCGTATATAAGGTGTGGGTTCGAACCCTTCAGATTGTATATGCAAAATGCATGAATGCGAATCTAAAAAAAAAAAATGCATGGATGCTAAAGGAAAACGATCGGTGTCCCACAACCTGTTTGAAGTGGTGCGTGCCTAATTGGGAATAGTATATTAGCTGATTCCTTCAGAGATTAGAGATTGGAGATTAACCACGCATAATCGTTCTCTTTCAGTAGAGCAAACACGTTTTCTTTCTTGTGGAACGAGAGTCGAACACGCACCGACACATAAGGCCTGTTTACGTGGTGATCAGACAAGCAAGCCCACGAAAATGGTTCGGCCGCAGCAACCTGGGCCGGGACCGCAATGACCAAGGGCTCTGCTCCCACATGCCATTATCACTCAAAAAAAAAACACACACACACACACACACACACACACACAAACGTGGCACACAGTGACACGAACCCGACGAACAGAATAGCCGAACCCAAAATGTTTCAGTTCAACCTGCATGGTCAACCGTAGGCTCTAGTCAACCATTACCAAACATACGGTTCTTGGCCATAAGCCCATAACGTACTCTACATGAGTATAGAAGACTTGACGGACGCGATTGACTTGGAGTAGCTCACGTCATATGTGACCAGACGAAGCCACGCCGGAAAACCAGCAACACCGATGAACACAAGAAGCCAGACAAGCCTGCCAGACTTGATCGCGACTCGATCTGCGACTGTAGACAGAACCAGTCAGTCAGCCTGCACTCAGCCTAGCCTGCCCACCAATTTGTTCCTTCGGCCAGTGGCTGGAATTCAACGCCTGCCCTCCCGTCACTCGCCGATCGCCATCGCCTGTCACTCTAGTAAACACCTCAAGCACCGTGTGTGTGTTCTTCCCCTGACTTTTCCTAATTGCGGCGCGCACTAGTGTCGCGACGCGACTAAACTAAACTAGCTGTGCCACTGGCCGAAAGGCAGTCAAAGGCACTGCATTAGAGCGCACATTTCCCCTGTCCCGGCCCGTCGTTAACCCTACTCCTAAGACACGTCGCCCAATCTCCCATGGCCTCACGATCATCACCCCGCCGGCCGGCCGGTCGCTGTCAGCCAGACCGTGACTGCCGCAGCATACGGCAGGGACACACACGACGACGTCGACGGGGGCAAGGCCACGCACCGTGCGCGAGCGGATGGACACGCGAGTTCCCGACGAACGATGGCGTCGCCGTCGCGGTCGCACTGGTCCGCTGCCGCTGCTTGACATGGATCATCGCTTCCGGCCGGCGCCCCGGGCCCAATCACGGATGCGTCTGCTTGCTCGATCCACTCACTCCAAGGTGCGCCAGTTGATAATGGGTTTGAGCAAATCTCTCTCTTTCGTCTCGTTGCGCATTTGGTTTCTTGCACGGTTTGTACTAATCGCCTTGTCCTACTATATATCGACAGTAAGATTCATTTGAATAGGATACGACATTGATACAAAGATCCTTATACTTATTTTAATTTATTTCTAGCAACAAGTGACTTTGGACGACAACAGACGTGCAACGAACCTTAGTTTGGCCATTGATATACTAAAAAAAAAACTTAGTTTGGCAATTACACGCGCAGAAAAACATATATATACGCTTTTGGATGACGCGCGGTGACGGGGACGTACACGGCAGACAAGAATCTCCAACAGAAGCGTGCTCTATATACGTATTCGGAAAGCCCTCCAATCGCACGTCAACCGAGTTTCGACCGCGCAATCAATCGCTGACAGTTTGGCCGTTTGGGTTGTCCTTAACGAGCAACTTTTATAATGCATCGTTTAAAACGCAAGTTCATGCGTGTACGACCGACGGTTTCCTTTAGTCCTTTTGGTACATGCCTGCATCATGCTACCTCTGTGCTACCTAACGATCTAACGTACGTCTTGAGAGGAAGTTGGGAGTGGACTCGAGCACATTGAATTTTGAGAGCAATGTTAGGCTTAAGTTCGGGATGCTGACGGATCACCTCACTGATGAATGACGATTCCTGATCATGCAACATGGCTAGTTTCGTACTGTAGCAGGCAAGACTCGTCATAGTATTTTCTCTACACACCAAGAGCAAAAATATAGAGAGAGAAAAAAAAAAAAGAGATATAGGAAAAGATTTCGATCACATGTTCTCAAAGGTTATATAGTCTTGTCATGAGAGGATCGATCACTGAAGCTGCGTCCGTTGCCTCACTCCTCACGACACATGGATCAGTCGTAGCTGCAATGCAAGTTTTACGCCAAAAATATCTTTTATCCTTGGTGACCTCGTGCTCGTGCTACTTGCTTTCACGGTCCAGGTAGTGCAGGTGCAAGTGCGAACAGGATAGACACCACGTGCAAGTGGAGCTCGCGAGAACCACGGTGCTGCCACCACTTACCCTTGTTACTCAGCGCAGCGGTACATCAATAATGGACAAACTTAACTAGCTAGCTACGAGAGTATAGCGCACTTGTGTGTCCAGTGCTCCAGTTCCAGGCTTCCAGCTAGGCAGCTACATATGCACTTTTGTTTTCTAGCAGCAGCATGGTGCACGAACACGATCGAGTCACCTGGCGACACAAATTGCACCACAGCATGCATATTGGTACTCTCCTTCCTATCCTTTACAGCCAGACGAAATGACGGCCAGCAGGCCAGGGCCCTGAAGGCGGCGAAAAACTTTGCCGTTGTCTGAGTGCGTCAGTGGAGTGGACGATCATTCGTTTCTCCACCAGACCACCACACCACACAAGGCCGGCAAGGCACGCATGCAACTTTTTGGCGTTCCGGGTGGGGAACGCGCGGCCGGCCGGCTATGCGCCGCACCCGTAGTGGCGAGGCAGGCCATCGCGTGGCAGCCTCGCAGACGCAGCCGGATCACGCGTCCACAGGCTCCTATGTGAACGTGACAACATGTGGTGGTGACCACTGAGGAGTACGTGAGGAGAATGAACTATCCAAGGCAACTTCTTCAGTTGGTGCGCGGCGCTTAAAGATCGAGTTGGTGGGTGGATCTGCGATGGCCTATGGTGCGCGGGGTTTCAGTTCAGAAGACGACTAGCTGTCTGCTTACCTTTGCTTGCTTGGCTGGTCAGTGGTGACGGGACGGACTGGACTGCTTCTCATCAACTTTGGCTTGCTAATGATTCTAGCTAAATGATCCGCTAGTTGACCGCCCGCACGAGTCACGAGTCACGACTCCTGTTTTCGTTGTTCCAAGATGCCGTGAATTTGTATATTTGCCGGTGCTTCCAGCTGCTGACCGATTCTGCGGCTCTGACCCGACTTGGTTTCGCTTTTGGTTGCTGCGCATTAAGCTACACGTGGTCAGTAGAATCATCAATCCTAGATATTTTTACACATGTGGTCATTAATTAAAGTAGAATACTCTTATCAGCTACCATCGGGAGAGTTATGCGGCTGACAACAACGCCATACCGCGTCGCTCCCAAACGAAACTGACATGTACTACTCTCGCAATCTTCCGACGGCAAATATTTTCGAGACCTTAACCAATGCAACATGGCTCCCTCGTCAGCACAAAAAAAAAAAAAATTACATTCCATAATCGGCCACGCTCTCCTATCGACCGTCTCCGTTCCAGCTTTCAATTCAGTTCAGCCAACACAACAGGGGTGGTACTCCACGGCTCGGCCGCGTAGCCACGCTCCGCTCAACCGCCAACAAGACCGCATCTACCAAAACGGCCACGTATCGCAACCCTCAAGCCATCGAAATGGCACGGTTCTCTGCCATCCACAAACAGGTCGCGCTCTTCAATACTGTACTCGTGCGATCCATCGCGGTCCCGTTGCGTGCGTTCCATGCGCAAGCAAGTCCACTTGGACGCCACCGAGCCGCTCGTCGCGCCACCCGCGCAAAGAGAGCCCATGCCCGTCAGGGCAAGAAATTATTACCATAAAAAATCCGATTGGTCCTCGGGTGTGATTAGTCGGCTAATTAATCCAACCGTCGCGGCTAACCCGCCCACCCGTTCGGCGCTACAAATACCCGCGAAACGGCGTGCGCAACCTAAGCTTGGAAAGGGAAGCGGAGCGAAGTGCGCGCCACAAGGACAGGCACAAGCCTTTCCAAGAACAGAGCAACCGGGACTACGGCGAGGAGAGGGCGGGCAAGGGCGATGGGGATGAGCCTCGCGCAGGCGGTGGCGGCGCTGGTGGGCACGTGCGCGCGGCGTCTGTCGCGGGCGGCGCGGCGGCTGCACCACCAGGTGCGCGGCCCGCGGGACGGCATCGCGGCGTCCTTCTCGTCGCGCGCCATCGTGCCGTTCCTCGGCGGCAGCGGCAGCGGCATCGGCATCAAGAAGGCGCTCTCGTCGTCCAAGTCGAAGAGGAGGAAGGCGGCGGCGAAGGCAAAGGAGGAGGCCGGGGACGGGGTGTGGAGGAAGGAGATCATGATGGGGGAGCGGTGCCAGCCGCTGGACTTCTCCGGGGTCATCTACTACGACGCCGAGGGACGACGCCTCGCGCAGGCGCCGCCGCCGCGCTCGCCGATGCGCAGCCCGCTCCCGGCCTCCGTGACGCTCGCCGCCAACGCTGGCGCCGCGTATTAGCTAGGGAGAGGGAGTCCTCTGTTTTCTTTACTCTTTCCTGCTACTAGTAGTGTACATGGTTTTTGTTGCCGCTGCTCTGTCCGTTTTGTTCTCTCTGTCCTTGTGTACTACAGTGATTAGTGAGGGTCTCTCATAAAGAAAGTTTCGAGGTGATGCTTAGCATGCTTTTACCCATATGTTTGAGCTTTTTTCGCCCTCATCACATACTCTGTTTTCTTCGACCTCTCCACATGTCTTCTACGTTGTTGTTTTTCGCCTGTTTTATCGTTCCAAAGGTCCTATTTAACAAATCGTTTTTCCTACTACTCTAATGAAAAAATACACCTACGGAGTACGGAGTACGGAGTAGTATGTTTTAAGCGTTGGAAACCTTTTTTTTTTTCTTTCAACAGACCATCTGATCAAGTGAATTTTAAGCTGTTGGATGGGAGCCCAAAATTTTAACGCAGAGCCGCAGAGGTCCCGGATTTAAAGTTAAACAGGTACTGAAATGTTCCGCTCCTTTGCGTTATCCTATCGCACGACCTCATAAACCAGCCGTTCTAAAGATTGAAGACTATACCAAACGTCAACTTGCTCCTCCACGCCTCACCGCCATCTTCCTTTTTCGCCCCAAAATTGCGGAGCTTAACCTGAACGGGAAGAGTTGGTTGACAGAACGAACTACCAATGCATTCTGAATGTTCATTCGTTGTATAGTTCACCAGGCTCAACCGATCAGAAAGCTATCAACTTTGGAGACCTAGAATTATGGACACACTGCTGCTACCACAATTCCCTGACATTCCTCAGCTTGAACCTCCCGAGAGCTAACTAAAGTTGTTTCGATTCTGATACGCCAGCGGACATTATCAGGATTCCTATTTGGCAGGGCAGGACACACACACCTTTTTTTTTTT
>CM041635.1:49418385-49443400 GCA_023333625.1 Bothriochloa decipiens | reverse complement strand
GATGACTTTTAACAAACATGGACTTTTGTCTGTAAGTGATTTATCATGGAGAATCCGTACAGCTGTGAGGGCTATATGGCTCTGGCTTTAGTCACTTGTAGGCCCTTTTCTAGCTGGTTGGTGGTCTGGAAGTTGGGGTTTAGGACTGCCTCTGTCCTTATGAGTATAGCCGGGTAGGTGTGTGCCATATTAGAAGGGGAGTTCCTAACACAACGGTATTTCCGTATCTCTGATTGGTTAGGAGAACCTATAGGAGACTTTATATGTTTTGTGGTGGTTTGGAAGTTATAAGTCCACTCAGTTGCAAAACATGACTCACAGTGAAAGTGTACACCTCTGATCAGAGTTTAAATCAATATATTGTCCGTGCCCTTCGGTTAGGGCAGCCTTGACACATTTACAAAAGATAATGGTTCTCAAATTGTTAATGTGTGCATCTTGATGTCGTTATTGCTACACACTGGTTAATGTTATTTTGATCATGAGAATATGGGAATTATCGCTACCTTGATGCTATGCTGTAATATGATTAAGTTATAAACGCTAAATGCAGATAACAGTGTCAGCTTATTTGAGCCTCATTAACCCATGTTATGCTTGTTGAGTACGGTTGTGTACTTACGCTTGCTTTACTTTCAATTTTGGAAAATCCCGGATGGGTAACAGATGAAGGTTGGAATGAAAGCTATCGTGATGAGTACTAGGCTTGATGTTCACCAGTTGACGTGTCCCTGTGTGGAGCTTCCGCTATAAGGATATCTTAGTTATTTATTGTTTATGCGTAATACTCTGTAATGAATATTGGTTTGCTATGTAATAAACAAGGTGATGATACTCTTTGTAATTTGTCATCCTATATGTGCGACTGTTCCTGGGGCGCATATAAGGCTATTTATGCATTCTACTTTTATCCTTAAAAGTGGAGTGTGACACGCCGATAAGATCAAATCTAACATCTCATGAAAGGCAGATCACTCAATTGGGTACAGATCTATCGGCATCGGCAATGTCAGGTCCTTTAGGTCAACACAGCCAGGTTGCTGCTAATTAGTGGGGATATGGGATGCCTCCAGGACCATCTACCGCCAATTCTGGATTGCCTCAGGTGCATGATGTAGCAGGAAAGAGTCCTATGATATCGGCTACTCTGGTCCGACCGATGACCCAGGTATCACATTATTCTACTACACCTCCAACTATACAGCCATTGTCAATGGGATTCCACGCGCCTCCGCAGCAGACATCTTATGCGAATCCATTGGCAAGTTCTCCGCCAATGCAACAGAAGGTTTCTACTACAGGACAACCCATAGTGCCATTTGTATCTCAATCTGGGTTACCTGCAAATCAAGGCAATTATGCTGGTTATCATCCAATCATACAAGAGCATCAATTGTCAGCGAGCTATCAGCCATCGGCAAGTCAGATGCCGATGAGTTATAATCACAATTGGTCAGGGCAAGCGCCAGCTCAGCAACATGCTATTCAGCCAAGCTACCAGGTGATGGGGACTCAGCAGTATTATCCACAGGCAGCTTTCCAGGATCAAACATCGGCAAGACAGCCGATGAGCTTTGCTCCGCAGACTGGTGCTGTGAATATGCCGATTCCTCCAAACCGAGTACCACAAGGATACGTAGAAGCATATCAGCCAGCACCTCCAGCAGAGATTTAGCCAGTGCATCGGCAAGATCAAGATGCGTTTTGGACCAATAAGATTGCGGAAGTGATGAAAGAGCAATTTGGGATTCAGCCCAAGATTAATATTTACTCTTATCGGACTCTGTACCCTCCAGCATATGACTCAATTCCTTTTCCAAATCGGTACAAGGTACCAGATTTTACTAAGTTCTCTGGACAGGATGATACATCAACAATGGAGCATATCAATCGTTTCATCATACAGTGCGGAGAAGCAGCTAACAGGGATGAATTGAGAGTTCGATTATTCTCATCTTCATTGTCTGGATCGGCATTCACATGGTTTATCTCATTGTCGTCGAATTCTATTCATACTTGGGCGGATTTGGAGAGACAGTTCCACAAGTACTTCTTTGCTGGTGTCCATGAGAAGAAGCTTACTGATTTAGTGAAATTGAGACAACGAAGTGACGAATCGGTGGAGAGCTTTGTGCAAAGGGTACGAGATATGAAAAACAGATGCTACAGCTTGGTGCTTGATGATCGCCAGTTGGCTGGTTTAGCTTTTCAGGGTCTGTTTCCACACCTCAGAGACAAATACGATTCTCAGGAGTTTAAAAGTTTAAGCCATATTGTGCAGAGGATTTCTGACCAAGGTGCTCGAGCTCCAGAACCTAGAAAGACTTGGAGTAGAAAGGTGTCCTTTGTAGAAGAAGCAGAGGAATCAGACTCAGATGAAGAACCAACTATCGGCCTGGCTGAGTGGGTGAAAGGTAAGAAGCCAATATCTTGTCCTTTTGGTCAAAAGGAGCCAGAGAAGTTCACATTTAACATCACGAAGGCCGCTAGAATATTTGATCTGCTGCTTCAAGAGGGCCAAATCAAGCTGTCACCTAATCATGTGATCCCATCGACAGAAGAGCTGAAGAAAATGAGGTACTGCAAATTTCATAATGCAACTTCGCACAGTACCAATGATTGTAAAGTATTCAGGCAGCAATTGCAATCGGCTATTGAGTCCGGAAGAATTAAGTTTGATAACTCTAAAGCTCAAATGCCGATGAAGATTGATCAGCACCCTTTCCCAGCAAACATGGTGGATGCCGTGAGCAAGACCAGAGTATTAACATCAGCAAATGCTGAGAGGAACGCATCGGTGGATCCCAGAAATCAAGTAACCACCGATGACTTAAGAGGAAAAAGAGCAGTTGAAGAAAGCAGCAGTTCTAGAAGACCTCCTAGACCTGCTCCCTATAGAGTTTCAGGTGATCGCTATCGGCAGCGACAGGAAGAGTTGCGTCGGGATGAATGGCGTCGGCATGAAGATCATTGGAGATGCCCGTTCTTCATTTATTGCTAGGAAGAAGGCATTAAATTGCCTACTGTTGATAGCTGCCCTGAGTGCAATGGTTACGATCGAGCCGATCGAACAAAAAGAAGATCGTATTATGGAGATCGGAGATGGTGCATAAATGAGCCGATCAGAGGAAGGGCATCAGTGCATGATCGGCTGGGGGGCAGAACCAGTGTACATGAAAGGCTGGGTAGGCATGACGACTGCTTTCCGATGGATCAGGAAGAACTCGAGGAGATGGCCAATGCAAGAGTTCTCGATGAAGCAATACTCTGCAGAGATCCCAACATAAACTCCAGATTCGAATACGAAACGTTATCAACCTGTCTGGAAGACAAAGCTTCCTCAATGGTGCCCTAAAGGTCTGACAAAAACTCAGAAGAGGAAGATGCAACGTGAGCACAGAGAAGAAAACTTCTGTGGGGTGAAGTCTCAAGTGTGGCAACCAAAGCGCAAAGATGAAGGCCCATCGGCAGATATCAATATGGTTTTCATATTGCCAATGGAATTCCTAGCACTTACCGATGATGAAGAGGAAGTTGTTCCTTCCGAACAAGTAGCTCAGTTGACCTTGGATCCAATGATGGCCGTTTTTGAGAAGCCTACCGATGATGAGAGACAACATCTCAAAGCTTTATTTGTCAAAGGCAGAGTTGATGGGCAGCCAGTATCCAAGATACTCATAGATGGGGGAGCTGTAATTAATATCATGCCATATGTCATGTTTCGAAGGCTTGGGAAAGGAGATCAAAATCTGGCCAAGACTGATATGAAGCTTAAAGACTTTGAAGGTAATATATCACCAGTTAAGGGAGCGCTTTGCACTGAGTTAACCATCGGCAGCAAAACATTGCCGACCACGTTCTTTGTCATTGGCGGTAAAGGTGCTTATAATCTGCTATTAGGAAGGGATTGGATTCATGCCAATTGTTGCGTTCCTTCTACAATGCCCCAGTGCCTCGTATAGTGGGTGGAAGATAAGATTGAAGTAGTCCCTGGTGATTCATCTTATATAATTGCATCGGCAGAGTCGAAAACTTACGAGCGGTCCAAGTGTATATCGGGAGAAGCATGGGATTCAGAGTTTCTCAGGATTGCCGATTATGAGCTGCCACCGATCCAAGCAGTCGACTCCGAAGATGAGTTATAATGGATAGGTTTGCCGATGATGGAAAATTAGGCCATGGATTTACATCGGCTGATGACTTAGTAGAAGTAGACATTGGTGATGGCGGTAGGCCGAGGCCAACTTTTGTTAGTGCTAAGTTAGATCTCCAGAGTAGAGAACAATTGATTGCTTTATTGAAAGAATATAAGGATTGTTTTGCTTGGGATTACACAAAGATACCCGGGTTAGATCGTGTTGACACCGTTTTTTGACGCGTGCCAATATAAGCCGAAAACTGTGCCGATCGGCAAGGGAGTGGTTATTCTCCGGTATTGCTTCTGAGTTGCCGATGGATGATTACCGATAAAGGACATGTTGATCTCGTACATTGCCGATGAAGCCAGAGGGCTATTGCCGATAGGAGAGGGAGGCATGGTTGCTGATGGAAAGCAGAGTTGAAGAACGTGGAAAGCAAAGCTGAATCATTATCGATGGGTTTTGCCGATGGAATCTACAGAGATGAGGAGCGTGCCGATAGAGGTTTCATCGTAAAGCAATGGATAAGGAAACTGGCAATATTTATGCCAATATTTTAATAGTTTACTTTTGAGTCCGACCTTGGTACGAGTCATTATTTTTTATTCCTTAGAGATAAGACTTGTTTAGGTAATACTTTGTCGTGTCTGTTTAGGACTCATAGTATCAGGGTATAAATATGTAGCGAGAGACAATGTAACGCAATAATCAATAAAATACAACAAATCTATTATTTTTATCTACTTTTTCAAGCAATCTACTTTTTGACGACTTCGTCACCAGTACCTTTTCCTTTTCAACGAGTTCTTTCAAGAATCGACGGGCTGCATCAACTTGATCTCTGGCGACCTTGCAGGTTTCGCGTTTACCGAGCACGATTCAGGCTTTGACGTCCGAGCGTATCGCTGTCGTCTCGTCTGATCTGTTCAACAGTTATCGAGTATCATCTGAGCTTTGACGTCTGGGCGTATCGCTGTCGTCTCGTTCGGGTTTTATTCAAATTTATCATCCTTGTCGATTAACAGGTCAAATCGACTGGCACGCCTTGATATCGAACTTGGGTATTAGCCCGGTGTGTTTGCAGATCCAACGCCTTTTTGCATCAACAGATCGATCAATTGTTGAACATCGGCTACCTATCAAACAAGGATTTCGGCCATCAGCAGCCAGCACGCCGATGCAATCCTAAAGTGCTGCCTGATATTAAGGCCGAAATAACAAGGTTGATTGAAGCAAAGTTCATCCGACAATGCCGATATGCTAAATGGATTTCTAATGTGGTTCCTGTCTACAAGAAGAATGCGAAACTTCATGTCTGTATTGATTTCAGGAATCTTTACAAAGCTACATCGATGGATGGCTACCCGATGCCCGTTGCTGATTTATTAATTGATGCTGCTGTTGGACATCGGATTATTAGCTTTATGGATGGGAACGCCGAATATAATTAGATCTTTATGGCCGAAGAAGATATCTCCAAGACTGCCTTCAGATGTCCAGGTCATGTTGGGTTATTTGAATGGATAGTCATGACTTTTGGTTTGAAAAATGCCGGTGCTACTTATCAGAGAACTATGAATTATATTTTTTATGAGTACATCGGCACATTGGTTGAAATTTATATAGATGATGTGGTGGTTAAGTCTGGAGACTTTGGAAATCATCTGGTTGACTTGCAGAAGATATTGGAGTGCACAAGGAAACATGGGTTGAAAATAAATCCCAACAAGTGTGCATTTGGTGTATCGGCAGGACAATTCTTAGGCTTCATGGTGCATCAGAGGGGTATTGAAATTAGCAGAAAGTCCATTGATGCCATCAATAAAGTGATTGCTCCTACCAATAAGACTGAACTACAGTCTCTGATCGGCAAGATTAATTTTTATTCGAAGATTCATATCTAATTTATCAGGAAGAATCAAAGCTTTCAGTCCATTGTTGAAGCTGAAGGCCGATCAAGAATTCGTGTGGGGAGAAGAACAGCAGTTGGCTTTAGAAGAAATTAAGAAGTATTTGGTGAATCCTCCAGTACTGGTTCCACCTCAACACGGAGAACCCTTCAGTTGTATCTGTCGGGTGATGATGAAGTCATTGAGTCAGCTCTAATGCAAGAGTTTGAAGGGAAAGAACGTGTAATCTATTACCTGAGCAGAAGGTTGGTAGATGCGGAGACCAGGTATTCGGCCATTGAAAAGTTATGCTTATGCTTATATTTTTCCTGTGTTAAATTAAGGCATTATCTGTTAACGGTCGAATGCACTGTTATATGCAAAGACGATGTGGTCAAATATATGCTGTCAATGCCAATTCTAAGTGGAAGAATCGGCAAGTGGATTCTAGCATTATCAGAATTTGATCTGCGCTATGAATCAGCTAAAGCAGTCAAAGGGCAAGTGATGGCCGATTTTATTACTTAGCATTGCAGCATGGTAAATTCCTTAGAGATTGCTCCATGGACACTTTTCTTTGATGGTTCTACATGTGGAGAAGGAGCATGCATTGGCATTGTGTTGATATCACCTCAAGGGAAGAAATACAAATTCTCATTGCTGATTGCTACCACATCGACAAATAATCAGGCTGAATATCAGGCTGTGTTGAAAGGATTGGAGTTACTCAGGGAAGTCCGTGCCGATGCTGTTGAAATCTTTGGTGATTCAATGCTAGTTATTAATCAATTAGCTGGGATATATGAATGTCGAAGTGAAGTTTTAATCTCGTATTATGAAAGATGTCGATGGTTATTGATGGAGTTTAAGGACTTCCGCCTTGAACATATCTCCAGATTGCATAATAAAGAGGCTAATCGTCTAGCACAGCATGCTTCGGGGTACCAGTCGGTCCAGGAAGTGCTGACATCGGCAACTGATACCGATGATTGGAGGAAGGAGATTGCCGATTACTTGAAGGATCCATCTAAGAAGGTCGAAAGGCGTATAAGGTTTTAGGCTACTAAGTACGTGCTCCTAGATAATGAGTTATATTATCGAACAATGGATGGAGTTTTGCTCAAGTGTCTTGGTGAAGAAGAATCAAAGAGTTTAATGGGCGAAATTCATGACGGAGTATGCGGGGCACATCAGTCGGCTTTCAAGATGAAGTGGATGATCAGGTGAAACGGATTTTACTGGCCAACAATACTCGAAGATTGTTTCAAGTATTTTAAAGGGTGTCAAGAGTGTCAGAAGTTCGGCAACGTCCAAAGGGCACCCGCATCGGCAATGAATCCCATAATTAAGCCGTGGCCATTTCGAGGATAGGCTATTGATATCATCGGTCAAGTTTATCCACCATCAAGCAAAGGGCATAAATTCATCCTCGTTGCCACCGATTACTTTACAAAATGGGTTGAGGCAGTTCCTTTGAAAAATGTGACGTCGGCCAACATGATTGATTTTATGAAGGAGCATATTGTGTATCGGTTCGGTATTCCTCAGACCATTATGACCGATCAAGGAACCATGTTCACTTCAAGAGAGTTTGATGGATTTGCCGATGAGATGGGAATTAAGGTTTTAAACTCTTCTCCTTATTATGCTCAAGCTAATGGTCAAGCCGAAGCATCTAATAAAGGGATTATTAAACTCATTAAGCGTAAGATTAAGGAAAATCCCAGGAGGTGGCACACTGTTTTGAACGAGGCCTTATGGTCGTATCGAATGGCCTGTCATGGTGCTAGTAAGGTGTCGCCTTATCAGTTGGTATATGGGCATGACGCGGTTTTGCCTTGGGAAATAAAGACCGGTTCGAGGCGGATATTTCATCAAGATCAACTGTCGGTCGATGATTACAATACACTCATGAAAGATGAGTTGGAAGATTTGGCGGGTCATCGGCTAAAGGCTTTACTCAGCATTGAAGAGAATAAGAAAAGAGTTGCTAGGTGGTATGAGAAGAAGGTAAAGGTGAAGGAATTTGTTAATGGAGATCTAGTCTGGAAACTGATTTTACCGATTGGGACTAAGAGCGCAAAGTTCGGCAAGTGGTCTCCTAATTGGGAAGGTCCTTATCGAGTAAATCGGTCTGTTCCTGGTAATGCTTATATCCTAGAAACTCTTGAAGGAGAAATATTTCCAAGAATGTTGAACGGTAAATATCTGAAGAAATATTATCCTAGTATTTGGATGGATGCGTGAAGAAACAGATATAATACTTGTTCAATAAGAACTTATCGGCGCTACGTTAATATGAAGTTTTACAAGTTGCCGATGCACTACTTTGCCGATGGAAAAGAAGTTTACAAGTTCAACAGTGAGTGAATAGCCGATATCGCACGCAGGCGAATCTGGTTGGCTTCCTCTATTGTCCTTACATCTTCATCGGCATTGCCTTCTACTGGCTTGATTCTCTTCTTAAGAGCCAGTGTCTTGAGGGCTTGGTTGTCCCTTTCCTGCTGAAGAATCTTGATAGCGTCAGGCATTTGGGCTTTCTCTTGAGTGGCTGTATCTAGGGCTTCTTCAACCTTTTTCAGCTCCGCTAATAAAGCTTCTCTTTTTACCGATAGTTGGGAAATCTTCTCTTCCAGCTCTACACGGGAGGCTTCTAGTTTGCCGATGTCTGTGTTTCTCATCGACAGATTGTTTATGCTTCATCATTTCCTCCTGGAGTCGTGCCTGGGTAGCTCTGTTGGCAATGCGTTGAGCAGCTTTCTGATACTAAAGTTGCCGACTCTCTAGGTGTGCGGCTTGAAAGAGTGTCTCTTCAACATCGGCAGGGATCTGGCCTCGGATTGCCTTGAAAGTTGCCCTAGTGGAGTCAGAGTCCAGGATTAGCTGAGATGTTTCCTGTTGCAGCAGGGATAGCAATGTCTCCAGCCTAGACTTGATTTCGGATGATAAGGCTTTGAAGGCCGGAGCAGAGCTTTCTTCGTTCTCTTCATCGTCAGGAATATCTCCAATAATTGAGAAAGAAAATAGGCTATCGGGAGAATCTTGCTCCTGGAAGGGAAAAGTTGTTAGCTAAAGGATATAAGTGTCGAAAATTGACTAAAGGAGTTAACTTACTTGTTTTAAGGCAATTTCTCAGCTTTGGCTAGAAGAAGCAACCTGAGGTATGATTACCGATGGCGTTTCCTGCGTTGGTACCTCGGTTGGTTGCTGCTGCAACGCCAGTGCCGATGAAGATTCTTGTACAGGTACAATTGCCGATTGGAGAACAGTTGTCGATGGGGAAGTTTGTGCAGGAACATCGGGCAATGTCTGGTAGGGCGAGGATGCCGATGATGCAATTGGAGCTAGTGTGAGCCTCGCCCGCTTTGATTGGGATTCTTCATCCGATAAAACCTTGCGCTTGTGCTGAGAAACGTCAGTGCCGGATGGCTGGGGGGCATCGACAATGGGTGGATGAGATGTCTACGCACTTGGGGCGGTTGCCGATGCGACTACTTGGTGCCGTGAGAGAAGCAGATGAGTGAAAGTGCCGATGCGATGATCAGAGATTAAATTAAAAGTACCTCTGGAGAATCGTCAAGGACGACGAAGCGTGGTGATGAAGGTGCAGCAGGTGGAGATGAAGGGTGAATTGCCAATGAGGATTCAACAAATGTAGAACTTACACCCTGAAATATGAGATTAGTATACCACAGCAATCGGCACACACAGAAGAAAGTAAGACGGTTACCTGGGATGTCTGTGCTGAGGGTGCAGCCATGTCCGATGGAGCAGCCATACTTCTGGTCGATTTTGATTTGGAGGAGCTCTTCTGAGAACGACCGCGGCACATTAAAGCGTCTAATGAAGGAGCTTTGTGGCTGATTATAGATATTAGGGATATCGGTCGCAGCTTTATGACTTTGCCGCTCTTGCTCAATGATGGGATCGGGTCGTCAACCTGTTGAGAAGGAGTTAGTTGTCGATGGACTAAAAAAAATTTGGAAGTACAGATGGTCAAACTTACTGCATCGGCAGGTATGGCGTGATCAGAGTCGATGAGATTCCAGTAGAAGTGAGGAGATGTGAAGAATAGTTGTTCTTTCCACTCTTGCCACCATATTTTGAAGGATTCGGTGACGAAGGAAGCCGGTGCCCAGTCGGTCAGATCAATATTAGAAGTATCAACATCAGGAGGAAGAGTGACTATCTTGCACCAATCCATGCTGTTAGTGATGGTTTCTCTCGACTTAATCACATCGACAAAGCAGAGTTTGATGGGCAGTTACCCGAAAGCTAGTTGTCTTGCAGCTGCCGATGGATTGTAGAACTCATATGTAGGGTTGATGTTCTTCCCACTTCCGAACATATTGACCGGGATGGCATGAGGGGTGATCATCACGTTGAGGATTTCAGCGTCTTTATTCAGGGCATCATCGGCAAATTTGAAGAGCAGATGGAACCTTGCTTCTTCATCAATGTAAGGGACCCAGGCCCGGAGCTCAGGAGGGATGCCGATGTAGAGCCTTTGGAAGAAGTTGCCGATTTGGGCTCTGCTTGCCTCTGCCCCTGGAAGTACTACTAACGCTTCTCCAAAATTGAGGGGGGGCGTGTTGCCGATTTATCTTCCCCAAGTTGGTAATCTTCAGGGAGATCTCGAGGGAACTGCTGGGCGAATAAATCAAAGTGAAGGTACTTGTGCATATGTGCATTCAGCCACATGTTGATGAACCACCAAGGACCTCCCAGATTGCCGATGGGCTCATCTTGTAACAGCATTTGTGAAACTTGGTGGAGGAGATGATAGACTGAACCAAGAAGGTATCGGCCAAGAGGAAGTTTGACACCATTTGCTAACATCTCTGCTGTAGATAGATGCATATTGGTTGGTCCGACTATTCTGCCACAGAAGATGAACTTTTCTAGCCACATATTCAGGAAGGTTGAATGCTCCCTCTGACTGACCGATCCGGATTTCTGATATTCTTTAATGTACCCGGTCCAGCCACCGATGTTTCGGGTGGTCAGTCGATATTCGGGCTTCCTCTGGAACAGAGTGTTCTCATCGGCAGTTGATATGTCCAGTCCAGTGAGCATGAACACATCGGCAAGAGTGGGAGAAACTGGTCCGTGTTTGAATATGAAGGCATTCATGGTGTCAGACCAGAAGTAAGAGGCAGCGATTAACATTGACTCATTCCTCTCCATATCGGCAATGGACAGTCTGATGCATTGATCTAATCTGCGTTCTGCCCAATAGACCTCCATCGGCCTGGCAACCCTCAAATACCAGTCTTTCCATCCTTTGGTGATCTTTGGCCAGGATCGGAAAGTATCGGTCCAAAGTTCTAAGTTGAAATTTTGAGCTCTGAAGGGGATGCGGTTGGTTTCTGTGTTGATGATATTGGTCGGATCTGGATTCCCCATTGGGCCTAGGCAAATTATTTGGTCTCGGTGCATGGGGATGATGAGCTTGTTGCGAAGTTCCTAGATTAAAGGTCAAGGAGGAAGATAAAGAGGAGTCCTGGGCTATGCGGAAAAGGAGAGAAGAAGTATCAAAAGATGAATGAAGAAGAAAATTAACCAAGTTGACAGCCATGGCCGCGGATGAAGCCGAGAAGAGCGAGGAATGCTAATGGAGATTGAAGGCTGCCACTGAGAATGTCACCAGTCGAGTTCGCCGGAAGACTGCTGGCTGATGTCGCCGTCAGAGAGAGAAAATGCTAGGGTTGAATCGAGAGTGAAGGATGGGTTGCGGCGGAGGAAGTGTTTTATGGGCCCATTGATACAGGGTTTTTACTGCGGCGCGCGCAACGTTTGAGGGGGCGTCCAGGCGGCTCGGCGGTGGGTAATCATGACTTGGAGGAAATTTTGGTGCATAAGGTATTTTATACTCCAAAATTGGGGGCATGTTTTGACACCGTTTTTCGGCATGTGTCAGTGAAAATTGAAAACTGAGCTAATCGGCAAGGGATTGTTTATTATTTTGTCTTTAGCATTGCTTCTGATGTTGCCAATGAGCGGTTGCCGATGAAGGGTGGATTGATCTGAGTCGTTGCCGTTAAGGCTGAAGAACTGTTACCGATGCGCTCGAGCCGACCCTCGAGTGAGACCCCTCGACACAACATGGAGAAAGAAATAGAGGAGGGGATCGCCTTGGCAAAAGATAACGGATGCGCTCGAGTTGACCCTCAAGATCGACACTTCGATACGCCGACCCCTCGAGGATGGAACTTCGCTTGAGCGAACGGGCCAGTCTCGAAGACGGAACTTTGCCCAGCGAATAAGCTAACCCTCGAGGACGGAACTTTGCTCGCACGAATAGGCAGCCCTCGAGTGCAATACACCCTCGGCTACCTACTTCCCGTATGCTGCCGATGAAGCTGAAAAGTTGTTGCCGATAAGATAGGCCGGAGACTAGAAGATTGTTGCCGATGCCAGGGAGTATGCCGATGGGAAGATAACTTCATCATGACGGAAACAGACAGAGGATCGGCATCATGGGAGCTTATAATTTTCGTAGTGTAGTTTGAGTCCAGATCCTATACGAGTTTTATTTCTTTCCTTTAGAGATAGAGTTCGTATAAGGAATAAGTTTATTTTTCTATATTTAAGCTTTTCGTATTCGGTTAGAATTCTTCGAATAGCAGAGTATAAATATGTGCCGAAGGGGCGAAGGGCATTGTAATGAGGATCCAAGCATCAATAAACAAATCTACTTTTTATCGTAATTTACTTCTACCAGCACTTTACTTTTCGATGATTTCGTCAAGTATTTTCTCTTTTTCAATGAGTTCTTTAGAGAATCGATGGGCTGCATCAACTCGATCTCCGGCGACCTCGCGAGTTCCGTGTTCCCGAGCAATCCGAGCTTTGACGTCCGGGTGCATCGCTGTCGTCTCGTTTGGTTTTTGTTCAAGTTATCATCCTTGTCGATTAACAGGTCAAATCGACTGGCACGCTTCGGATATCGAATTTGGGTATTAGCCCAGTGTGTTTACAGATAGAACTTTGCATCAACACATCTTTTGGCACATTCGGTGGGACCAAGTCAACAGATTTATCATGAAGAACCCTGCTGATATCAATCCAGAGAACATCATCGAGATATCAGAGTCAGATCTCAAGGAAGATCAGAAGCTAGCCATGGAAAAAGCTATGGAAGATTATAGGCAGCTCTGCTTGAAGTCTTTCAGCAAGAATAGGGGTGGAGAAGTAATCCAGAAGCAAGATCTGTCGTTGCCTCGGCAGGTAACTTTTGACTCCAACCCTGATAAATTACAGGAGATGGTTAATTCTGCATTAAATCATGCTTTGATCAACCACTCCACCGTGCTGTCCAATACTATTTACAATGCTGTTGTAAAAACATTAAGAGAAGGACAAGCACCAGGTTATGTCGGGCCGGCATATCATCAGCCGGGATCGGCATCCGTCAGTACTCCATCGGCAATTCCAGCCTTTGAGAGTATGGAAGCTCCTACTCCTCTAGCTTTATCAGGATCACCTAACATTGAAGCCACGCCGTGTAACACCCTAATTTTCAATTTCCAAAAAATATATATATATAAATAGTCAAAATGATTTTGGGTGGATAAAAAAATGGCAAAATAAATATTTTTATGAAAATGAAGTTACAACATGGTAGAAACATGCTTGTGCATTCATGCTGGTGCATATTTCGTTGTGGTGAAATTTGAATTTGAATTTGATTTCAAAATCAAATTGGAAGTATATTTGAAAAGGGGTTTAAATAAAAGAAAATTCTATTTCTTTCCCTCTCCTCTCCCTCCTGGCAATCTGGCCCGCGCAGCAATCGGCCGGCCTGCTCCGCTCGGCCTGCCTTCCTCCCGTGCATGGCCCGCTCCCCTTGCCTGGCCCAGCCACAGCAGCGCAGCGCGTCGGCCTCTCCTTCTTGGGCCGTCGGGCTGCAGCCCATCAAGACGACGATCGCGTCGTCCGCGTCCGCCTCCCTCGCGCACTGCCGCCGACAGGTGGGCCTCGCATCGCCTTCGTCCTCCTCCGACTCGGCCGCGACCCGGACGCCGAAACCGATCCCGCGCGACTCGCGCCGCCACGCCACGCCCGGTCCAGCGCCTCATGCCCTAGGCTATTTAAGCCTTCATCGCGCGCCGTAACTCGCCCGCAACCCTAGCCAGCCGCCTCGACTCGCTTCGCCCGAGCGCCGACGCTGGAACCCTAGCCGCCGTCGAATCTTCCGCCGGCCGCCAAAACTCCAAATTCCCCGCCACCGACGGTTCATCTTTGCCATTAACCGGTCGGCAAGTCTTTCCTTGGTCCCCAGAGCACGTTGGTGAGGTTCTTTTGGTCGAATTTTTGACTAACTCGAGCTCCTATCGTGTGCAGCTCGCCGCCGGCCGCCGCTCCGATCCGCACGCAGTCCTCGCATCGCCTCGGCTTCCATTGACTTCATAGGTGAGCGCGGTGTAAGCTCCCCGTTCGTTCGGTACCGGTATTGTGGTTAATGGTGATCGGAGTCGCGAGTTCCATGAACTCCGGTGAGTTCCGTACGCCGCCGGTGAGGTCCGCCGCCGCGATCGGACGTTGTCCGATCGGTTGTCCGTTTTGGACATCTTGAATCTGCGTCGTCCGTTTTGATTCGGACGGCCAGAATTACACCGTAACCCTTCGCATGGCAGACTTGCTAAAAACCCCCTGGGTTTTGATGTATTCTGTTAAGAGTCCCTGACGCCGTGGTCATAATCCGTTTTCTCCACGAGAAAGCGTAAATTCTTCTTAACAGATCCATAATACGCTTTGACCACTGGAAAGTGTATTTCCTTTATAACTGCTTCCATAATACGTTTTCTTTTCTGGAAAACGTATTTTCCCGTTTCAGTTCAGAATACGTTTTCAGCTATTTACAGTTTTGCCATTAACTTTAAAGGCTTATATCTTTCACGTTTTAGCTCCGATTTGGTCCGTTCAAATTGCGTTAGATTCATAATTTCATAATCTACGCAGTGGTACTATTTTTGAAGTATTTTGGAAAGTTTATATTTTTAGTCTATATTTAAATTATTTATTTATGTACAAGAAATCTTTGAAAATTCATATCTTCGCCGTTATAAGTCCGATTTCGGTGAACTTGACGTCTGTGTGATCGTAGAAACGAGTAGAATAGTTTTATAACCTTTTTATTCTATTTTGATGATAATGGTGTACTGTTTCTCTAATGGCTCTTTGTTTGCTTCGTGTATGTATGCTCGATTGGATTGTCTGGTGTTGATTGTTAATGTCGAGTTCAGACGGTGAGGTTTTTGCTGAGCAAAGCTACTTTGAGGATCAGCAGGATCAGCAGGACTTCGTGGATCAAGGCAAGTATAGCATGGACCATCCTTGTTACCTATTCACTATAAATAACAATTCATATGCATGTGTCCGTTTGATGACCTAGAAATTATAACTAGTTTTGATATCCTGATTCCTTGAACCTTTTGGGTTGCATTGGGTAGTTATGATGCTAGTGCTCTAATGATCATGATCTTATAACTTGATGTGTGTTATGCTATTAACGAAAACGATGACTTTTAACAAACATGGACTTTTGTCTGTAAGTGATTTATCATGGAGAATCCGTACAGCTGTGAGGGCTATATGGCTCTGGCTTTAGTCACTTGTAGGCCCTTTTCTAGCTGGTTGGTGGTCTGGAAGTTGGGGTTTAGGACTGCCTCTGTCCTTATGAGTATAGCCGGGTAGGTGTGTGCCATATTAGAAGGGGAGTTCCTAACACAACGGTATTTCCGTATCTCTGATTGGTTAGGAGAACCTATAGGAGACTTTATATGTTTTGTGGTGGTTTGGAAGTTATAAGTCCACTCAGTTGCAAAACATGACTCACAGTGAAAGTGTACACCTCTGATCAGAGTTTAAATCAATATATTGTCCGTGCCCTTCGGTTAGGGCAGCCTTGACACATTTACAAAAGATAATGGTTCTCAAATTGTTAATGTGTGCATCTTGATGTCGTTATTGCTACACACTGGTTAATGTTATTTTGATCATGAGAATATGGGAATTATCGCTACCTTGATGCTATGCTGTAATATGATTAAGTTATAAACGCTAAATGCAGATAACAGTGTCAGCTTATTTGAGCCTCATTAACCCATGTTATGCTTGTTGA
Source organism: Bothriochloa decipiens (assembly GCA_023333625.1). Classification (NCBI taxonomy): domain Eukaryota; kingdom Viridiplantae; phylum Streptophyta; class Magnoliopsida; order Poales; family Poaceae; genus Bothriochloa; species Bothriochloa decipiens. Next base: position 49,427,246 of record CM041635.1, on the reverse strand, counting down.
GTACGGTTGTGTACTTACGCTTGCTTTACTTTCAATTTTGGAAAATCCCGGATGGGTAACAGATGAAGGTTGGAATGAAAGCTATCGTGATGAGTACTAGGCTTGATGTTCACCAGTTGACGTGTCCCTGTGTGGAGCTTCCGCTATAAGGATATCTTAGTTATTTATTGTTTATGCGTAATACTCTGTAATGAATATTGGTTTGCTATGTAATAAACAAGGTGATGATACTCTTTGTAATTTGTCATCCTATATGTGCGACTGTTCCTGGGGCGCATATAAGGCTATTTATGCATTCTACTTTTATCCTTAAAAGTGGAGTGTGACACGCCGATAAGATCAAATCTAACATCTCATGAAAGGCAGATCACTCAATTGGGTACAGATCTATCGGCATCGGCAATGTCAGGTCCTTTAGGTCAACACAGCCAGGTTGCTGCTAATTAGTGGGGATATGGGATGCCTCCAGGACCATCTACCGCCAATTCTGGATTGCCTCAGGTGCATGATGTAGCAGGAAAGAGTCCTATGATATCGGCTACTCTGGTCCGACCGATGACCCAGGTATCACATTATTCTACTACACCTCCAACTATACAGCCATTGTCAATGGGATTCCACGCGCCTCCGCAGCAGACATCTTATGCGAATCCATTGGCAAGTTCTCCGCCAATGCAACAGAAGGTTTCTACTACAGGACAACCCATAGTGCCATTTGTATCTCAATCTGGGTTACCTGCAAATCAAGGCAATTATGCTGGTTATCATCCAATCATACAAGAGCATCAATTGTCAGCGAGCTATCAGCCATCGGCAAGTCAGATGCCGATGAGTTATAATCACAATTGGTCAGGGCAAGCGCCAGCTCAGCAACATGCTATTCAGCCAAGCTACCAGGTGATGGGGACTCAGCAGTATTATCCACAGGCAGCTTTCCAGGATCAAACATCGGCAAGACAGCCGATGAGCTTTGCTCCGCAGACTGGTGCTGTGAATATGCCGATTCCTCCAAACCGAGTACCACAAGGATACGTAGAAGCATATCAGCCAGCACCTCCAGCAGAGATTTAGCCAGTGCATCGGCAAGATCAAGATGCGTTTTGGACCAATAAGATTGCGGAAGTGATGAAAGAGCAATTTGGGATTCAGCCCAAGATTAATATTTACTCTTATCGGACTCTGTACCCTCCAGCATATGACTCAATTCCTTTTCCAAATCGGTACAAGGTACCAGATTTTACTAAGTTCTCTGGACAGGATGATACATCAACAATGGAGCATATCAATCGTTTCATCATACAGTGCGGAGAAGCAGCTAACAGGGATGAATTGAGAGTTCGATTATTCTCATCTTCATTGTCTGGATCGGCATTCACATGGTTTATCTCATTGTCGTCGAATTCTATTCATACTTGGGCGGATTTGGAGAGACAGTTCCACAAGTACTTCTTTGCTGGTGTCCATGAGAAGAAGCTTACTGATTTAGTGAAATTGAGACAACGAAGTGACGAATCGGTGGAGAGCTTTGTGCAAAGGGTACGAGATATGAAAAACAGATGCTACAGCTTGGTGCTTGATGATCGCCAGTTGGCTGGTTTAGCTTTTCAGGGTCTGTTTCCACACCTCAGAGACAAATACGATTCTCAGGAGTTTAAAAGTTTAAGCCATATTGTGCAGAGGATTTCTGACCAAGGTGCTCGAGCTCCAGAACCTAGAAAGACTTGGAGTAGAAAGGTGTCCTTTGTAGAAGAAGCAGAGGAATCAGACTCAGATGAAGAACCAACTATCGGCCTGGCTGAGTGGGTGAAAGGTAAGAAGCCAATATCTTGTCCTTTTGGTCAAAAGGAGCCAGAGAAGTTCACATTTAACATCACGAAGGCCGCTAGAATATTTGATCTGCTGCTTCAAGAGGGCCAAATCAAGCTGTCACCTAATCATGTGATCCCATCGACAGAAGAGCTGAAGAAAATGAGGTACTGCAAATTTCATAATGCAACTTCGCACAGTACCAATGATTGTAAAGTATTCAGGCAGCAATTGCAATCGGCTATTGAGTCCGGAAGAATTAAGTTTGATAACTCTAAAGCTCAAATGCCGATGAAGATTGATCAGCACCCTTTCCCAGCAAACATGGTGGATGCCGTGAGCAAGACCAGAGTATTAACATCAGCAAATGCTGAGAGGAACGCATCGGTGGATCCCAGAAATCAAGTAACCACCGATGACTTAAGAGGAAAAAGAGCAGTTGAAGAAAGCAGCAGTTCTAGAAGACCTCCTAGACCTGCTCCCTATAGAGTTTCAGGTGATCGCTATCGGCAGCGACAGGAAGAGTTGCGTCGGGATGAATGGCGTCGGCATGAAGATCATTGGAGATGCCCGTTCTTCATTTATTGCTAGGAAGAAGGCATTAAATTGCCTACTGTTGATAGCTGCCCTGAGTGCAATGGTTACGATCGAGCCGATCGAACAAAAAGAAGATCGTATTATGGAGATCGGAGATGGTGCATAAATGAGCCGATCAGAGGAAGGGCATCAGTGCATGATCGGCTGGGGGGCAGAACCAGTGTACATGAAAGGCTGGGTAGGCATGACGACTGCTTTCCGATGGATCAGGAAGAACTCGAGGAGATGGCCAATGCAAGAGTTCTCGATGAAGCAATACTCTGCAGAGATCCCAACATAAACTCCAGATTCGAATACGAAACGTTATCAACCTGTCTGGAAGACAAAGCTTCCTCAATGGTGCCCTAAAGGTCTGACAAAAACTCAGAAGAGGAAGATGCAACGTGAGCACAGAGAAGAAAACTTCTGTGGGGTGAAGTCTCAAGTGTGGCAACCAAAGCGCAAAGATGAAGGCCCATCGGCAGATATCAATATGGTTTTCATATTGCCAATGGAATTCCTAGCACTTACCGATGATGAAGAGGAAGTTGTTCCTTCCGAACAAGTAGCTCAGTTGACCTTGGATCCAATGATGGCCGTTTTTGAGAAGCCTACCGATGATGAGAGACAACATCTCAAAGCTTTATTTGTCAAAGGCAGAGTTGATGGGCAGCCAGTATCCAAGATACTCATAGATGGGGGAGCTGTAATTAATATCATGCCATATGTCATGTTTCGAAGGCTTGGGAAAGGAGATCAAAATCTGGCCAAGACTGATATGAAGCTTAAAGACTTTGAAGGTAATATATCACCAGTTAAGGGAGCGCTTTGCACTGAGTTAACCATCGGCAGCAAAACATTGCCGACCACGTTCTTTGTCATTGGCGGTAAAGGTGCTTATAATCTGCTATTAGGAAGGGATTGGATTCATGCCAATTGTTGCGTTCCTTCTACAATGCCCCAGTGCCTCGTATAGTGGGTGGAAGATAAGATTGAAGTAGTCCCTGGTGATTCATCTTATATAATTGCATCGGCAGAGTCGAAAACTTACGAGCGGTCCAAGTGTATATCGGGAGAAGCATGGGATTCAGAGTTTCTCAGGATTGCCGATTATGAGCTGCCACCGATCCAAGCAGTCGACTCCGAAGATGAGTTATAATGGATAGGTTTGCCGATGATGGAAAATTAGGCCATGGATTTACATCGGCTGATGACTTAGTAGAAGTAGACATTGGTGATGGCGGTAGGCCGAGGCCAACTTTTGTTAGTGCTAAGTTAGATCTCCAGAGTAGAGAACAATTGATTGCTTTATTGAAAGAATATAAGGATTGTTTTGCTTGGGATTACACAAAGATACCCGGGTTAGATCGTGTTGACACCGTTTTTTGACGCGTGCCAATATAAGCCGAAAACTGTGCCGATCGGCAAGGGAGTGGTTATTCTCCGGTATTGCTTCTGAGTTGCCGATGGATGATTACCGATAAAGGACATGTTGATCTCGTACATTGCCGATGAAGCCAGAGGGCTATTGCCGATAGGAGAGGGAGGCATGGTTGCTGATGGAAAGCAGAGTTGAAGAACGTGGAAAGCAAAGCTGAATCATTATCGATGGGTTTTGCCGATGGAATCTACAGAGATGAGGAGCGTGCCGATAGAGGTTTCATCGTAAAGCAATGGATAAGGAAACTGGCAATATTTATGCCAATATTTTAATAGTTTACTTTTGAGTCCGACCTTGGTACGAGTCATTATTTTTTATTCCTTAGAGATAAGACTTGTTTAGGTAATACTTTGTCGTGTCTGTTTAGGACTCATAGTATCAGGGTATAAATATGTAGCGAGAGACAATGTAACGCAATAATCAATAAAATACAACAAATCTATTATTTTTATCTACTTTTTCAAGCAATCTACTTTTTGACGACTTCGTCACCAGTACCTTTTCCTTTTCAACGAGTTCTTTCAAGAATCGACGGGCTGCATCAACTTGATCTCTGGCGACCTTGCAGGTTTCGCGTTTACCGAGCACGATTCAGGCTTTGACGTCCGAGCGTATCGCTGTCGTCTCGTCTGATCTGTTCAACAGTTATCGAGTATCATCTGAGCTTTGACGTCTGGGCGTATCGCTGTCGTCTCGTTCGGGTTTTATTCAAATTTATCATCCTTGTCGATTAACAGGTCAAATCGACTGGCACGCCTTGATATCGAACTTGGGTATTAGCCCGGTGTGTTTGCAGATCCAACGCCTTTTTGCATCAACAGATCGATCAATTGTTGAACATCGGCTACCTATCAAACAAGGATTTCGGCCATCAGCAGCCAGCACGCCGATGCAATCCTAAAGTGCTGCCTGATATTAAGGCCGAAATAACAAGGTTGATTGAAGCAAAGTTCATCCGACAATGCCGATATGCTAAATGGATTTCTAATGTGGTTCCTGTCTACAAGAAGAATGCGAAACTTCATGTCTGTATTGATTTCAGGAATCTTTACAAAGCTACATCGATGGATGGCTACCCGATGCCCGTTGCTGATTTATTAATTGATGCTGCTGTTGGACATCGGATTATTAGCTTTATGGATGGGAACGCCGAATATAATTAGATCTTTATGGCCGAAGAAGATATCTCCAAGACTGCCTTCAGATGTCCAGGTCATGTTGGGTTATTTGAATGGATAGTCATGACTTTTGGTTTGAAAAATGCCGGTGCTACTTATCAGAGAACTATGAATTATATTTTTTATGAGTACATCGGCACATTGGTTGAAATTTATATAGATGATGTGGTGGTTAAGTCTGGAGACTTTGGAAATCATCTGGTTGACTTGCAGAAGATATTGGAGTGCACAAGGAAACATGGGTTGAAAATAAATCCCAACAAGTGTGCATTTGGTGTATCGGCAGGACAATTCTTAGGCTTCATGGTGCATCAGAGGGGTATTGAAATTAGCAGAAAGTCCATTGATGCCATCAATAAAGTGATTGCTCCTACCAATAAGACTGAACTACAGTCTCTGATCGGCAAGATTAATTTTTATTCGAAGATTCATATCTAATTTATCAGGAAGAATCAAAGCTTTCAGTCCATTGTTGAAGCTGAAGGCCGATCAAGAATTCGTGTGGGGAGAAGAACAGCAGTTGGCTTTAGAAGAAATTAAGAAGTATTTGGTGAATCCTCCAGTACTGGTTCCACCTCAACACGGAGAACCCTTCAGTTGTATCTGTCGGGTGATGATGAAGTCATTGAGTCAGCTCTAATGCAAGAGTTTGAAGGGAAAGAACGTGTAATCTATTACCTGAGCAGAAGGTTGGTAGATGCGGAGACCAGGTATTCGGCCATTGAAAAGTTATGCTTATGCTTATATTTTTCCTGTGTTAAATTAAGGCATTATCTGTTAACGGTCGAATGCACTGTTATATGCAAAGACGATGTGGTCAAATATATGCTGTCAATGCCAATTCTAAGTGGAAGAATCGGCAAGTGGATTCTAGCATTATCAGAATTTGATCTGCGCTATGAATCAGCTAAAGCAGTCAAAGGGCAAGTGATGGCCGATTTTATTACTTAGCATTGCAGCATGGTAAATTCCTTAGAGATTGCTCCATGGACACTTTTCTTTGATGGTTCTACATGTGGAGAAGGAGCATGCATTGGCATTGTGTTGATATCACCTCAAGGGAAGAAATACAAATTCTCATTGCTGATTGCTACCACATCGACAAATAATCAGGCTGAATATCAGGCTGTGTTGAAAGGATTGGAGTTACTCAGGGAAGTCCGTGCCGATGCTGTTGAAATCTTTGGTGATTCAATGCTAGTTATTAATCAATTAGCTGGGATATATGAATGTCGAAGTGAAGTTTTAATCTCGTATTATGAAAGATGTCGATGGTTATTGATGGAGTTTAAGGACTTCCGCCTTGAACATATCTCCAGATTGCATAATAAAGAGGCTAATCGTCTAGCACAGCATGCTTCGGGGTACCAGTCGGTCCAGGAAGTGCTGACATCGGCAACTGATACCGATGATTGGAGGAAGGAGATTGCCGATTACTTGAAGGATCCATCTAAGAAGGTCGAAAGGCGTATAAGGTTTTAGGCTACTAAGTACGTGCTCCTAGATAATGAGTTATATTATCGAACAATGGATGGAGTTTTGCTCAAGTGTCTTGGTGAAGAAGAATCAAAGAGTTTAATGGGCGAAATTCATGACGGAGTATGCGGGGCACATCAGTCGGCTTTCAAGATGAAGTGGATGATCAGGTGAAACGGATTTTACTGGCCAACAATACTCGAAGATTGTTTCAAGTATTTTAAAGGGTGTCAAGAGTGTCAGAAGTTCGGCAACGTCCAAAGGGCACCCGCATCGGCAATGAATCCCATAATTAAGCCGTGGCCATTTCGAGGATAGGCTATTGATATCATCGGTCAAGTTTATCCACCATCAAGCAAAGGGCATAAATTCATCCTCGTTGCCACCGATTACTTTACAAAATGGGTTGAGGCAGTTCCTTTGAAAAATGTGACGTCGGCCAACATGATTGATTTTATGAAGGAGCATATTGTGTATCGGTTCGGTATTCCTCAGACCATTATGACCGATCAAGGAACCATGTTCACTTCAAGAGAGTTTGATGGATTTGCCGATGAGATGGGAATTAAGGTTTTAAACTCTTCTCCTTATTATGCTCAAGCTAATGGTCAAGCCGAAGCATCTAATAAAGGGATTATTAAACTCATTAAGCGTAAGATTAAGGAAAATCCCAGGAGGTGGCACACTGTTTTGAACGAGGCCTTATGGTCGTATCGAATGGCCTGTCATGGTGCTAGTAAGGTGTCGCCTTATCAGTTGGTATATGGGCATGACGCGGTTTTGCCTTGGGAAATAAAGACCGGTTCGAGGCGGATATTTCATCAAGATCAACTGTCGGTCGATGATTACAATACACTCATGAAAGATGAGTTGGAAGATTTGGCGGGTCATCGGCTAAAGGCTTTACTCAGCATTGAAGAGAATAAGAAAAGAGTTGCTAGGTGGTATGAGAAGAAGGTAAAGGTGAAGGAATTTGTTAATGGAGATCTAGTCTGGAAACTGATTTTACCGATTGGGACTAAGAGCGCAAAGTTCGGCAAGTGGTCTCCTAATTGGGAAGGTCCTTATCGAGTAAATCGGTCTGTTCCTGGTAATGCTTATATCCTAGAAACTCTTGAAGGAGAAATATTTCCAAGAATGTTGAACGGTAAATATCTGAAGAAATATTATCCTAGTATTTGGATGGATGCGTGAAGAAACAGATATAATACTTGTTCAATAAGAACTTATCGGCGCTACGTTAATATGAAGTTTTACAAGTTGCCGATGCACTACTTTGCCGATGGAAAAGAAGTTTACAAGTTCAACAGTGAGTGAATAGCCGATATCGCACGCAGGCGAATCTGGTTGGCTTCCTCTATTGTCCTTACATCTTCATCGGCATTGCCTTCTACTGGCTTGATTCTCTTCTTAAGAGCCAGTGTCTTGAGGGCTTGGTTGTCCCTTTCCTGCTGAAGAATCTTGATAGCGTCAGGCATTTGGGCTTTCTCTTGAGTGGCTGTATCTAGGGCTTCTTCAACCTTTTTCAGCTCCGCTAATAAAGCTTCTCTTTTTACCGATAGTTGGGAAATCTTCTCTTCCAGCTCTACACGGGAGGCTTCTAGTTTGCCGATGTCTGTGTTTCTCATCGACAGATTGTTTATGCTTCATCATTTCCTCCTGGAGTCGTGCCTGGGTAGCTCTGTTGGCAATGCGTTGAGCAGCTTTCTGATACTAAAGTTGCCGACTCTCTAGGTGTGCGGCTTGAAAGAGTGTCTCTTCAACATCGGCAGGGATCTGGCCTCGGATTGCCTTGAAAGTTGCCCTAGTGGAGTCAGAGTCCAGGATTAGCTGAGATGTTTCCTGTTGCAGCAGGGATAGCAATGTCTCCAGCCTAGACTTGATTTCGGATGATAAGGCTTTGAAGGCCGGAGCAGAGCTTTCTTCGTTCTCTTCATCGTCAGGAATATCTCCAATAATTGAGAAAGAAAATAGGCTATCGGGAGAATCTTGCTCCTGGAAGGGAAAAGTTGTTAGCTAAAGGATATAAGTGTCGAAAATTGACTAAAGGAGTTAACTTACTTGTTTTAAGGCAATTTCTCAGCTTTGGCTAGAAGAAGCAACCTGAGGTATGATTACCGATGGCGTTTCCTGCGTTGGTACCTCGGTTGGTTGCTGCTGCAACGCCAGTGCCGATGAAGATTCTTGTACAGGTACAATTGCCGATTGGAGAACAGTTGTCGATGGGGAAGTTTGTGCAGGAACATCGGGCAATGTCTGGTAGGGCGAGGATGCCGATGATGCAATTGGAGCTAGTGTGAGCCTCGCCCGCTTTGATTGGGATTCTTCATCCGATAAAACCTTGCGCTTGTGCTGAGAAACGTCAGTGCCGGATGGCTGGGGGG
>CM041635.1:49384033-49396991 GCA_023333625.1 Bothriochloa decipiens | reverse complement strand
GATCAAGGCCGCCATTGAGAAGCTGAAGCTGCGGCACAAGGAGCACATCGCGGCCTACGGCGAGGGCAACGAGCGCCGCCTCACTGGCAGGCACGAGACCGCCGACATCAACACCTTCAGCTGGGTACGTCTCCCATTCCTTCATATCGTGCTGCTGCTGAATCGGCGAACCGTGTGACAACATTGTTTGATTGTGTGTCTGTGCTGTGCAGGGAGTGGCCAACCGTGGCGCGTCCGTGCGCGTGGGCCGGGATACGGAGCAGAACGGCAAGGGCTACTTCGAGGACCGCCGGCCGGCGTCCAACATGGACCCCTACGTGGTGACCTCCATGATCGCCGAGACCACCATCCTCTTGAAGTAGGGGTCATGGCCCAAGCTTTCCTCCATCCAGCTCGCCGTGTCGTGTCGGTTTGTTCCGCGGCAGTCGGCCGTTGGTCGTTGCATTGCAGGGGTCCGTCCGGTCCGTCCAGCGATCGCGCTACAATTGTTCCTTCCCGTTCCGTTTGCTTATACTACTCTACTACTATACTGCATTTTAGCTAGAAATTTGGGTCAGGTCGTGGTTTGCCAAAACAGAACACAAAAAACATTGTTGCTTTGACGCTTCCCACTTCCATTACATGCCATCCGTCTCTTCTGTTCCTTCTTCATACTTCCTGTGTAATCCTGCAATAATGGCCGTACCACACTTGTGGTACCTTTCAGTACTTGCTGCATCCTGTGCATTATATATAAGTGGTGTGATTCCCATACCCATTCATTCACAATTTCACATTCACAAAAGTGTGGCTTTCCTACGCCCTCCAAATGCTTTTTTTTTTGACAAATACGCCCTCCAAATGTTTTGTGGCTTTGCCTAGTTGCCGATGCGATAAGGGAATCGTCAGTGGGTGGGTAGCATCGTCATTGTCATTGTCATCGTCGCCCATCGGCAGATTGATTGAAAAAAATTATTAGCCTGTTTTAGGTCAGATTCTGAACGGACGATTTGTCTTTTCCCGGAAAATTCAGCACCACCGGTCGGTTTACACTAGACACGATATATTTGATTTAAGGTCGACGAGTTTATCAGTGTTGATCGTCGCCCATCGGACCATTGGATGAATAAATTAGTCTGCTTTAGGTGAGATTCTGTACGGATGATTTGTCTTTTCTTTTCGAAACTGAGATGTAATTTTTTTCCCATGGACTGATCGGTTGAGGTGTCACGCGATAGCTGCGCAGGAGAGAAGTGGAGAGCATGGGAAATCTATCAGAGATATGAGCAAGATACCGTGGCATACATGTTGCTACAGGAGCCATCAAGCGCCCAGGGCCTCGGCCCTGTCTCAGCTCTCAGTCCATTGGTCGGATCGGACAATCTTGCAGCACGAGCATGTGAAGGTTAGAGTCTCATCGAGCTCTCGCCAATCACGATGGCAATCACCCTTCACCAACCCAACTACAACAGCGAGTCCGAGAGGGTGGGCAACTACTACTGCGAGAGAGAGGATGGGCTTTGCTTTCTTGACGTTGATTCACATGGTTGACCTGTGGACACTGGCGACCACGGCACCTTCACCAACTCCGGCGGCGTTGCACGGGCACAACGCAACCAATCGGCATGAATGGCGACGCTGTCTTCTTCTCTCCGATCTGGTCAGTCAAAGCCTGACAGCGGCCGGTCCACCATGGTACAACACTAAAAGCCTTCCGTTTCAGTGTCTCTCACCCCAGAGCACGTCTCTCCAAGCTCAACTTTGTTTATGCAAGCATGTCACCTTCCAACAGCATTTTAGTGTGCTCCCAAGTCAAAAAATATTACATACCCAAAGGCAGATTGGTTCCACTAGTCTTCGTCTACTGACCCAAAGGCATGGTTAAGGCCAGCCATCCTTTTGCTGCCGGAAAGGGCTGATTGGCCGGCATGATCGGTCGACGTGGATCCACGGAGAGAAAGAAACAAATCAGCAACCACCACTTCGTGACGCGAAAAGCTATCACGGCTCACGCCTTGTACTAGGTGTAGCACCGGTTAGCGATGATTTCAGTATAAACTACTCTGTTTCCGAGGAGCGCAATTGTATATGCCATCACATCAATCTGCGTCTCCGAGAGAGAAAAATCCGGCGGAAGCGACACAAACAGGACGCTCTAATCTCTCCGTTCTAAAATAATTATTATTATTGTTTTAAAAAATAACTATCGGCGATTGTATATTAAAATATATAAATATTTATGCTAAGTAATTAGTATCATCGAAAAGATTTTTTCATCTAGTTTTTAATAAATTTATTTAAAAATATAAATATTACACGTATTTTCTATAAATCGAGTCAAACTTGTAGCACAAAAAATTCAAAATGACACTTATTTTAGGACGGAGGGAGTATCAGATTATTACATCAAATGTGATAAAATATGCACTTAAAATAATGACCAAATCAATGTTTGTTTTGTGATAAAAAAAACTTAAAAGTCTAAAAGATACTGAAATCATAGAGAAATAAAAATATTAATAAATAGCCCTAAGTCTCTAATCTGTACCCAACTAATCTAATTCATTCATAGAAAAAAAATCATTGCAATAACAGGAATAAAAGAGAGGGAAAAGACAAACACACTATTACCGTCATAACTAGTCCTATATTATGCAGATCAACTAAGATGTGTAGGAAAACAACAGCTATAATAACAAGAACTAAAAAAAGGGAGAAGATAACACAAATATTAGACATAAATCATATAGTATCGATAAAAACTAACCCACAGAAAAAGATAATCAATAAATACAACACTATTTAGTAATTTTTATTACCTAATTAGAGGATTTTGTAGCGGGGCACAAAGGAGGTTTGGGGGGAGGGGATGGTGTGCGCCCCTTCCCTCAGTCTCTATGTATTCAACTCTACAAGATCTGGTTGTTATTCATGGAACAGAAAGCTTGTCTGCTAGCGTGCCCATGTACCGATGGTTTAACAAGATATTTTGTAGTTTAATACCAAAATGAGGAATATTTGTTCTATATGTGGTATACAGATAGTCAATACTCGCTCTACTCCAACAATGATCTCATACAACTTGTGCCAGTGAAGTTTTTTCTCTCAATGAAATTAAAGATGCCTAACTTTGTATAAATCTAAAGAGCCATTCTGCATATACTCATATACGAACTCATATACGAGTGCCCTGTGAGAGCCTTCCAAACAATATTCTAAGAGACATGATGTTGCAATGACCTATGGTCGTAACTTCATTATCAAAGTCTCTCCCTTTTGTTTTTTCCACGCATCACATGTGCATCCAATAGTCTAGCACTCAAGGGCATATGCCCCATGTAGGATGCACATGAGAAAGTGTCTGCAGCAGAAGAGAGAAATTGCGATGCACAAATAAACATATGTCCTTAAGGGAAAATTTTCTACCTTGAATGAACTGGAACTTTAGATTACTCGGTAATGGATCTGTCATAGTCCAGGCGGTGAGGTTTGTGTTGATTTTGGACCAGAGATTTACTTCGAGTTGCATCTGTAGGAGCACTATGTTGTCCATTAGTCGTGCGCCACCACCGGCCACGTTACCCACCAGTGTCGCAAAACAACACAACGCTGTCTTGCCATGAGGACTTGGAGCTGCTCGCCGGATTAGAGCCATAGCTTGTTGTGGGAATTGACCAATGAGTTTTGCCGATTGGCAACCCAAACAAAATAGTGCTCAACCCTGTGATTCAATAGTACCAAATTTCAGAGATGTGCCACCGCCGCACCCACCCATCCTCCCCCTCTTTTGCATGCAGATGTCGAGCACAAACACGCCGCCATTTGAGACGAGAGTCTCATTGCCTGAGAGGGAGAAGACAATGGTGGTGATGGCAAGGAGGCTGACATGGCATGGTGGACACAGAGGGGGAGAAGAAAGTGGTGTGATGGCAAGGAGGATGACATGGCATGGTGGACACAGAGGTGGAGAAGAAAGTGGAAGTGATGACAATGAGGCTGACATGCCATAGTAACCGCGTGTGGAGTGTCTAATACTTCATAGTACTGTTAGAGAACTAATGTCTAGAGGCAAAATGGCAGGAGTGGATGAGAGGGATAGTATTTGTTTCATTTCACCTATAAGCATATTATAACAACTCTAACTCACTAGATAAATGTATTGGTGAAGCTATTTATAGCTATTATGCTAATAAATGCATTGCAACAAATCTATTGTTTTCTATTTTTACAAGTTGGATATCTCACTATTCTCGTTGGCCATATTTAGCCAGGGAAGCCCGCATGCTATCTATGTTTTCTATGCTGTCGTAAAACTCTACATTTTACGTAATCACTAAATCTCACAATTTAGTATCTACTCCTTTGTTCCAAATTGTAATGGTTCATGTATTTTACTATGTACCTAAATAAATAATATATCTAGATACATAGCAAAATGCATGACTAAAAAAAATCTAAACTACAATTTGAAAAGGATGAAGTAATTTTTATCAAGTCTCTTGAAATTGCAAATTTGGAATCCTGACTATAATAGGCACATCAAGAAACCAAGAGAACGATGTGTGATGATCTTTAACATTTCCCGGTTGAGCCATTAACATCAATGGAGAAAACCAATGGAGAAAACCACACTAGAAACAGAAGCTGCTGTCAACCAACAATTATTAACAATATGGACTGCTTTGTTTCTTTTTCCCAATCACAAATGAAAAGCAACTACGTTTCTGCTTGGCGAACGACGGCGGTCCGTTCGGCCTCACGACGACCGGAAATAACGAGGAGCAAAAGTACAGTTTAATCTTCCAGGCAATGCACTGGCCGTCACTCCGATCGCCAATGCCGCCGTCAATAGTGCAGCTTTGTGAGGCGTTTGAAACAAGCAAAGCAAGTCCCAGAATCTAGAGGAAACCTTCAGTGCCTTGGCCGGCACTAACCTCCCTGTACAGTTCCAGTGCCTCGTTCATGACACTGGCTCGAGACAGAAGCTGCGCTCTCTTCTTGCTGGACGGATGAGTCGAGAGGTAGTTATTCAATGCTGAATCTCCTCCGATCTTTCCAAGTTTCTCATAGACCGAAGGGGCAACACGCGGATCGTAACCAGCAGCAGCGAGCAGCAAGAGCCCAATGTGGTCAGCCTCTATCTCATTTCTGCAGGGACATAACAATGTCAGGAGTGCTTAGCCGGCAACAGATAAATGAATGGCACAAAAAGTGACAATCGATTCTTGTAATAGTACTTAGTCAAAGCAGCCAGTTCTTTCTGAATAGCAGAAGTGAACAAGGCTTCTATTGAAGATGGACAGGATCATTCAATCAAGTCATATGGGAAAGGCATGAGGCAGCTAACCAACCAAAACTAGCATTATTTCAACCTTCTGAGCAGCTAGTTATTTCTGAATAGCACAAGTGAACAAGGCTTCTAGTGAAGATGGACAGACAGGATCAATCAAGCAAGTCATACGGCAAAGGTGTAAGGCGGCCAACTAACCAATCCTAGCAATGAAGAAGCATTATTTAAATAACTCTCAGTTGATGCAGCATTTCAACTGTATCTAGGTAGCCAAACTAGCCAAACTATGCAAAGGCAACCAAAACTAACAAAAGTAATCAGCCACACAAATAATTGAAGAAACACTACATTTGAAGTTTACTTCTGCAAAAGTCTTTCCCATCTTACTAGAGGATGGAGAAATCAAAATCTGTTAGCATTTATATCCTGAACCTCCTCACATAAGATTCCAATTCAATACTGTCCAAGCCTCAACTTGGCATGTCATTATCAGAAGGGAAGATTGAACCTCTACTTGACATGTCTGGACCAACTTCAATCCAAAACAGGAGAGGTATTAAAGCTTCAAACTCTTTGCTATGAGTCCTACCGATTAAAGTAATAATGTTTCCAGCTTCCAGGACTATATCATTAGCTCTTATGCGAGTTCCTGCATTCCTGGTAAGACACGGGTAGCGTGAAGTGCTCTGCTTGCCCCCCTTGCTAGGATCTTAGTTTAGTTTAGTTTAGTTTGTTTTTTTTTAGGTGCGTGCGTGTGTGTGAGTGAACAGGATCTTAGTAAACAAGCTTGCTCTGACCTTCCTAGCTTTGAGAGCAATGCTAACCTTACGACCTTTCCTTCCTAGCTTTGAGAGCAATGCTACCAATAACACAATACAATGGAACTATCCTACTTAGGAAATAGGCTCATAAAGGAATCCACCATTGGGTTGTCCGTTTGAAAGATGCACTAGATTAGTCCATTTTTCAAATGGCCATTTTTGCAAACTCAAAAAATTCTGAAGCATCCAGCTGCAAGAAAATTTGTCGGAAATTCAAATAGCATGCTTCGGTTATAAATACCTACGTGATGAAGCTCCAGTGGTTGAGCTAAAAGGATATCATATAAGCGGTTTTGTCAGATTGGAAGCAAAACCATGCTAAGATAGGCTGCCGAGCACATTCTATGTGCTACTTCCAAGCTTATTGGATCTACTTCCCAAATCAAAAAGGGAAAGCCCTCGTTTGAAAATTTGTGTGAAACAACAATGCCAAGAAAACAAAAAAATTGAAACTTAAACACTGATCTCTCTCCAATGTCCCTCTCCAATGTTCCTGTTGGCCTATTGGGGTAATAACTAGCAGTTATGACCTCATTTCTAGTAGTGCCGGTCACAAGGAGTCATAATAATGTCAAGTGCAAGTAGAATGTGCTGGGTCCTGGAAAAATCATCTGAATAACTTAATTTGTTATGTCCACTGTGTATCCATAAAAGGGCTGAATAACCTAAAAAACGTGAATTGTAATTTGCAGACATCTTCAAGTTCAAAGAAGCTGTCATGTCAAGTGGCAACAGACACTAATGCACCTACACAACTAGTGTTAGTAACAACAAAAGCACCTGTTAAGTTTTGATACCTTTGCCTATATATTCATCGACCTGTGATACAGCAATACAATGATCTGATGTATTAAGATGGCCCTGCTAGTTTGTTGTGTTTCTACTTCAAGGAAGCTGGCCCAATGCATGGCACATAGCAACATTGAGGTCTACTTATAAAGATCAATTTTGCATTTTACTTGCTTTTCAATTAGAATATTAGGTGTGCCTCATTTAGTAACACATGAAGTTTATCGCATCCAGAATGCATCAGAACGAGCAAGATGAGATGCAGAAGCCATACCTTCGTGAGAATGGCAGCCTGAGGAGGAGTGTTGACATCGTATTTATCAAGTCTGGCATGTAAATAAACTGCAGGATGACAATCTGCAGGATTGCCACCCAGAGATTCTTAGTGATCTGCTCAGCGGCGTGCCTTGCAATACAATGCCCAACCTAAAAAAAACGGCCACAAAGTTAGTTCCAATCCTCTGCAATCACCAAAATCCACACATTAACCTGCAACGGAGGACCACACCTCATGCCCAAGCACAGTGGCAACCTCGGCATCGGCCCTGAATTTGTTGAGCAATCCAGTGAAGACCACAATCTTGCCACCGGGCAGGCAAAATGCATTGACGATGTCATCTTTGACAACGATCACCTCCCAATTAAGCCCGTCCAGGTGACCCGTCTGCGGCTGCGCCCCGCGTGCCTTACCACGGCTCCGGCTCTCAGTCACCCACCTATCATCCAGAACCTCGTCGTCTCGCTGCGCGGCCACGGCAGCGCTCGCGTTCTTGTCGGGGGAAGCACCAAGCACCGCTGCAGTAGCGTCGGCGTCGCGGTTCTTGATTGTGAGGTCGTCGGCGATGCCGCCATACCCATACGAGGCATCCTCTCCGTAGGCGGCGCCGTAGCGCTGGTGGCCGGAGAGGCCGCGGTGGACGGCGCGGACGATCTCGGAGGCGATGAGGCGGACGCGGATGCTGTCCGGGTGGAGCGGGGGCAGGATCTTGGGCCCGAACTCCTTCTTGAGCTGCGCGAACTGGGTCTCGCCCAGCTGCCGCTCGAGGCTCGGCGAGAGGACGACAAGGTGGGAGCGGTTGGTGTAGGGCACGGTCTCCAAATGGCCGAAGTAGAACACGACCGCCCCGCCACCGGTGACGAGGACGGCAGCCGTGAGCTTCCGCTGGTCGTGGTACCACCGGGACCCGCCGCGGCGGCGGTTGAAGTGGATCACCTCCTGCCGCCGCGGGGATGTGTAGTAGTGCCTAGGTCTCGGCAACGGCGGGGGTGGCGGAGGAGCCGGTCGGGAGACGGCTGGTTTGTTGCGGAGGACGCGGGAGGCGTAGTGGTAGTAGTACCGCGAGGCCGGTGACTGCGGCGTCGGCGGCGCGGCTGCGTGGGGCCTGTGGCGGAGGAGTCGCGAGAGGACGGAGCGCGAGTTCTTCAAGCAGTTCATGCTGTGTTATTTTTCCCCCCTTGATTTTGAGGGGATTTTCTGGGGCGGCGTTCGATCGCTACGGGAGGGATGGAACTGGCATTTCAGATTTGCACAAGAAGCTGGCAGATGGCGGCGCCGCTCGCGCCGCCGAGCTGCCGCCTGGCAGTCTCTAGAACTTGCTGAGAAACTTCGCAAGGCCCGTCTTCGCGTGCCCCCGCCCCAGTTTCGTAGGTCCACATAAAGCCCATATATAGCATATACGTGCTCTTATTGGGCTTGTCTCAAAAAAATGGTGTTCTTATTGGGCTTGGGCTTGCACGATGAGAAACTAACTGGTCGAGACCGATCATGACAGCGTGACCGAGCACCCATGATTTGAGGGAAAAAAAATTAATACTAGTACTACTGAAGCCCAGAATTTCATACTAGTACTACTTTTATCTAACTGGTGAATATAAGGAGAGAGAAAAATTTCTAATTTTGCTATTGAAATGGGGAGGAATTGAATAAGCAGAGCTCACGATATTGACTATTGAGAAATCAGAGACAACATACCGGGCTCCACCATAAAGCAAGCAGCGACAAAAACAGCACGAGTAGCCAGATAAAAGTCAGCGCAAAAATTGAGGAATTTAGATCCATAGATTTTTCAACACCGGATATTGTTTACGGCATAGTAGCAAATTCCACAATTACAAACTATCACAAATATAGCATGTAAAACTCCCTGATGTATCACCGCACCAGTTTATAATACAATCAGGACGACAAACCACATTCTATGGGTAACAGCTTGGTCCACTTGGCAGCACGTCACAGCCAGCTTGGCATGCGGTAATATGTCGGAATAAAAAGTTCTGCACTCTGCACAAAAAAACATCAACATAAGTAAACTTTGCTAAGGTCGCGTCCCATTGCCCAGCGAAAGGATAAAGGTTGTGTTTTGCATTCATTGGGTAGTGGAGGTAGTGCAGCGCAGTTAACGCCTATAGTCACAGGACCTATAGTAGCTAATTGGAGTGCTGGACGACACTCCTTTGGGACTCACTTCAAGTGCTACAACTACGCTAATTGTGAGACGAGTACAAAATTGACGGAAACAAATTAAAAAAAATAGTATAGTATAATAAAAGCCAAAACGGCTTACATTTGGAGGAGGGAGTAGAACCCAACTTACCATTTTATTCATGCATTGTTTAATTTTAACACCCTCAGAAACGTCAATGCTGCAGTACCAAACAGCCTCCTAGATATCAGTTTACTAGCAAACTGTGGAGCTCTTCCCAACGAAGCATAGTAATCTTGAAAAGAACCAAGTTAAGATTGCTTAAATACAACTAAAAGGTACAACTATGACATATTTCCATCCTCAATATCCATACAAGGACCAAATAATTTCTTAGGAGACACAAAAAAAAAAAAGTATGACGATACATCACTACTGCAGACCGGGACTTTGCCGTGTACAATTACACACGGCAAAGGCAGGATTGCACACGGCAAAATATTTTGCCGTGTGCAACACATGGCAAAGTGCACACGGTAAAATTCTGCACGGCAAAGCTTCTTTGCCGTGTGTTGCACACTGGCAAAATATATAGAAACTTTGCCGTGTGCGTGGCTTGGCACACGGCAAAGTTTTTTCTCCCGTTACGCCGGCGACCGTTAACTAATATTTTGCCGTGTGTCAACACTGCACACGACAAAGTTTTTTAATATTTTGCCGTGTGGCAACCAAGGCACACGGCAAAGTTTTCTAATATTTTACCATGTGCCAACCAAGGCACACGGCAAAGTTTTCTAATATTTTGCCGTGTGCTGTCCCCAAAGGCACACGGCAAAATTGTTTTTTATTTTCTTATATATATTTATATATATATAAGTACATCAATAATGATATATATATAAGCAACATGTATTATATATCAAAAGCACACACATATATCAGAAATCCATCGATAATCCACCAAAGTTCAACATCACAAGTTCATTATTAAGTCCATCAAAGTTCAACATCACAAGTTTATTATTACATGTTGAACATCAAACAGTTCTACATCCCTACTACGGCGACGACGGAGACTGCAACTGTGGCCTCGGTGGTGGACCGGATTGCGGTGAAGGGTTGACGGCATCAGCCGCCGGTGACACCGTTGCGGGAAAGTTTGAACCTGTCGAAGGAGGCTGCACAAAAGAGAAGAGATTGCATGTGTTAGACTCAAAATTAAAAATTTCGACAGCACCTCCCCTGCACCGGGAGGTTTCCAACCTGCAAGAAACAACGGCAAGAAGGCCGACAATCCCAACAGCACGAAGGCCGACAATCACAACAGCACATAGGCCGAAAATCACAACGGCACGAAGGCCAACAATCCCAACAACACGAAGGCATTAAACTTTCATACTTACAGGAGTGAAAACCGGAGCGGTAGGTGTGCCACCCGATGCCATGTTTTGGATCATCTGATACATTTCCGCTATCTGCTTCTGCGTCTCCTCCAGCCGAGCATGCAGTGTTTCAATCACATGTTTCAGTATTGCAAATAGGATGAATGTGTGTAATGTTCAAGGTACGAGTGAAACCGGAATTACCTCAAGTTCTTCCACCCGTGACATCGTTGGAGTAGGCCGTGCACGTATGGCAAGGCTCGTGGCCGTGCTCCGTGACCTCACATCGGAGAGAGAGGGTGCAGACCTCGAGGAGTCGGCAGAGTTTGCAATCCACAACCTCCAGTGCTTCCTGCCTTCCCCCAAACTCACGATCACCTCTGTCTCAAGGGGCTCAGTGCTCAGATTGTGATCTGGGCCACGGAGCGTTCTAACCGCCTCCGTGTAGTCTCTGACCTTGGCGTGGACGCTCGGGTCAGAGTAAGCCTCGGCAGGTGCATCTGGGTTGAAGATGACACCGGATTTCACCCAGCCCATGTGGGACACAGCCCATGCCCCAAACTCCGACATCGGCACGCCAGGGTGTTCTGCCTCCTGTGAGAAAGACGACTAGATGATTAGAAATCAGGCAAAATTGAGCATTAGAATAGATAAATAACATCTCGTACAAGAGCCTGCTTGAATGTGGCGAGGTTGCGGCTGCCTTGGTGGTGAGTTAGACCTGTCCTCATTTGCCGCTTCCGCTTGCCTTTCAAGCGCTTTTCCTTAAACGCCGGGGATAGGAACCTGTCCACGAGCTTCGAAACTGGTTCACCATGGTGGTACCACCGGTGGTAGCCTGGAGTAAATCCATACTTCATAATATGTTGACCCATGGTTAACTTATCTTTCCTTCTTCTATAGGCACAACGATTGCAGGGACACAAAACTAGAGAATGGCCTTCAGCACTCTCACCAAATGCATGCTCTAAGAATTCATCGACCTTCAATATAAATGACCACTCCCTCTGCGTTGTGTACATCCACTCACGGTCCTCTATCCTTTAACAGATATATAACATGAAGTAATGTGACTATCAATTGCATCTATGTGGTGTCCCTACTGTCTAATAGGTAAGGATAGGTCCTAATCCCACCCGCGGATGCGCGGATGAGTTAGTTTCTATGGTCCGCTCCTATCCGAGATAAAATTTCGGCAGCACCTTCCCGCTGTTCTCCCGATACACGTCCTGCAAGGGAGAGTATGTATCCGGAGAACAACAGGGGGTGATACCGAAACTCCTTCTTGGACACGAGCAGACCATGGAAGCTAACTCATCCGTACATCCACGAGCTGTCCAAAAAACATGGACAATCCAAAACAGATACGGTCCAAAATATGCAAAGTCATGCATACCTGCATCCGTATCTCTTTCGGACGAGAGACGCCTAACTGGGTTACGTGCGGACTATGACAAACATACGGAAAGAGAGGTTATACCTAGGGTCGCCTAGGTGCTTCGATTCGCCTCCGACAGGTCGTGCACTGCAAAAGAAGAAACACATCACTATACGATGAAAATTTCGACAGAACCTCCCTTGTACGGGTAGGTTTCAAAACCTGCAAAAAAAGCCGACACGATGGCCGACGTCCACATTAAAGGCATGATGGCCCACACATCCACAATTCCGGCACGAAGGCCGCCAACACATAAACGTCACCATGGCCAACACCCTGAACCTTTACCTTCTTCTCCGGCGATGAAGGGGGACGAACTCTTGATGCGCAACGAGGATCGGTGGACGAACGTGGATGGTCGATGAACTCTGTCCTCTTCTCCTCCTTGATCCCTTCTTCTTCTCCTTCCTCTTCGCCTCCTTCCTTCTCCTTCTTCTCCTTCTCCTCTCCTCCCTTCTTATTCTCTACTCCTTCTTCCTTCTCTTTTTTCTTCTTCTCTTCTCCTCCCTTCTTCTCTTCTCCTCCTTTCTTTTTCTTCTTCTTCTCTTCTCCTTCCTCCCTTCTTCTTCTCTTCTCCTCCTTCCTTCTCTTTCTTCTACTTATCTTCTACTCCTCTGTGTTTTCTGTTGGGGGCCGGCCGGGCTGAGGGGGCTGGTGGGGCGAGGCCTGGTGGGGCGTGGGCGGGGCCGACGGGAGGCGCCGGTGGCCGGGGCCGGGAGCTGCGGCCGGCGCCCAGGCCAAGCCAGGCCGGGGCAGCGGCCACGCCGGCACGGGTGACGGCTAGGGCGGCCGCGGGCAGGGCCGGGGGCGGGGGCTGGGGCGGCGCCGGTGGCGGC
>CM041635.1:49360950-49374010 GCA_023333625.1 Bothriochloa decipiens | reverse complement strand
GTGTTGAACTTACCTTCTGCCTTGCAAAACAACAGAAGGTAAGTTCAGCTCATTTGATACTTTCTGCAGGATAATATCAGATCGTCTAAACATACCCCAATTTTTTTCCCTGTGCAACTTTTTAATACTATGTGGCCATCTATAAAGGAGCCAGAAATCTATTGTACACTACCAGGTACGAAAACAAAACCATTAGCAGCCTTGAGCAGATTCAGTTGAAACAGATGACATCAACAGATCGAAATTTTATCAGAAACATGAAGAGTTTCCATTTGCCTTCGAAGAAACAATGGAATTTACAAGTTACAAGGCCTTGGCATAGCTGACTGAACAACTGAATTTGGTTATGAGCTGTCCCAAGAACTGCGCATTTTTATGAACCATTTGTCCATTGCTGGGGTAGGCTGGTGGCCGTCAATGAGTTGAGGGCTCCACGGCTGTCCTGAAGAGCAGGATGTAGACTTTATCGACGGAAAAATACAAGAATCCACCCCGGGCGTGCGTGACATATGAACCGAAACTCGTCCCCACGATGCAGTGCCAAGCTGGCCCGTAAGCAGTATCAAACTCCTGTCAGTCAGCAAAGGATGAGACCTTATCAGTACGTACAGTGGTACAGGATTGCAATCTGAAACAGAAGGACGGACAAAATGAGGAGATTGCGGACAAATAATTGGAATATGTTATATGTGGTTGTATGGGAATGAATTGCGCGAGGTGGTCCAGATTCAGCTCTTTGTTTGCTTGGAGGTTTTGTCAGATTCATATAACTGAGGAAAGATCCATACAGTCTTCACAATATGTAAGCATGGACCATGTTGGGTAGTACAAAATGAAGATTTCGAAATGATAGATTAAAGTTGGAAAATGGTACATTAAAACCAATAAATACAAAAACACAAATGCAAGATCAATAATCTGTTCAAAGTTGCCGCATGATCAGTCAAACTTGGATATGAGTACCATATGGTGAAATGGCAACGACCTTATGATTGTGCAGTGTATTAATTGCTAGTATTGGTGGTTAGCTACCATAGATTGCACACAAGTATAGTTCATCCAACCTGAGTACCTGACCCCATCGCCTGGTTGTTCAGAAACTGATACTTGAACTGCCAAAGAGCTGAAAGACAAACGAACTACAGGACTATTTTGGATTCAGACCAAGGAAGATAGTCCAAGATTACTCCAAGGGCAATCAAATGCCAAGATTACTCCAGGGGCAATCAAATCAGAATGGATATGAATGCACCGCGCAATCGATGCCATGGACTCATGGAAAGGCACCACATGGGACAGATCATATACCAGCTATGGCTGCATTCCCGTGAGAAGACGCTAGTGCATGATGATGGTATAAAAACAAGTGCAAAATCACACTATATAGAAGCAATGCCGCTCTAATAATCCTTGATTCCTAGGGGCGATGAAGCAAAACATTTAGTAATAATAGTAATAACCATCAAGAATGCAAGACGATGTCCTCACTGAAGTCTAAGCAGCATCTCAGAGACTCTAAGTTGGCGACTAGTAAGTGAACTTGCCAATCTATTTTTTTTTTTTATGGAACGAACTTGCCAATCCTCATAGGAATATATAAGGCCTAGCATTGGTAGCCACGGGCCATTTCCGAATAATCAATTCGAAGAAAGAAAAACAAACATTCACTACCTTCTTGAGCGCGAGCGCGAGGCGCTTGGGCTCGAGCCGGCGCGGGAAGTGCGGCATGGCGGCGAGCTCGTCGCGGGCGCAGCGGAACGCGCGGCGCTGCAGCTCGGGCGGCATGTCGGCCGCCACCACCCTCACCACGGCCTTCCTCTCCTCGACAGCGCCAGCGCCACCGCCACCGCGCGCGGCCGCCGGCTGCTTCCCCGACGGGACTCCTACCGCAGCCCCCTCGGCGGCGGCGGCGTCCGCGTCGCCCTCCCCGAGCCGGCGCTCGACGCCCAGCAGCGACCTGATGACCCCGCCCCGGCGCCGCCCCGGCGCCGCGTCGCCGGAACCCTGCTGCTCCCTCATGCTCGAGCTCGACTCGATCCCTTGGCAGCGCGCCGAAAGTTTTGACCTGGATGGGGTGGAACCACAACCGGTGCGGTTTCCTCTAGCGCCGTGCTGCGCAGCGGCTCTGGCGGCTTTTGTTTTTGTTTTATGAGTTTTTGGGGGGAGGACGGGGGACGCGACGAGGGAACAGGGAAGGGGAGGGGAGGCCGGACGAGGAGAGGACGACGTTGGGGTTCGTTAAAGCGCGCGTCTACTTTTTATTATGGTTTTTTCTCTGCCCGGGAATCCTCGAGTCCGTGGGTGGGATCACCGACGTGTGCCGCGGCTCGCGGCACCCGGCACGGCACGGCACGAGCGAGGAGCGCGAGGCCAATCGCGACGGGTTTTTCACCGACCGTGGCACCCTCGGATGCGCCATGCGCGCGTGCTCGTGGCGATCCAGCGCCGTGCGGGGGCGGTGAGGCGAGGCGACCCTTGTGCCTGCGGTCTGCGGTGGGTCCGCCGGGGCCCCGTGGCGCATGGCACAATGGTGCGCCGTGCACACCCGCGACCGCAGCGTGTCAGTGTACCGCGCTGTCACTACTCACTACCGTACTGATCTGCTGGTATTACTAACATTACGGACTACAAGACCGTTGGAGCGTACTCTCTCTACGCCCTTTCTATTTTCGAGTTTTTGAACGACGATGCGATGCGCGCGAATCAGCGAATGCAACGTGTCTCCATTCAATTATACGTACGGAGTAGTCGTCAAATCGGGATTTGGCTACAGTTGAGACTGAGAGTAATGTTGTATGATTTGATGAATAGGTGACGATTATGTCGAGCGATTTCATGAAATTCATTGCCATAGTTTTAGCCTGATCGTGCACCGGCTGTTTGATGTAGACGATACGATTTGGCTCTCAGTTGGCTAATTAACTGTCATGCAGTATCTCTCCTTTATTTTCTTTTTTGCAAATTAAGAAACACAAGAGGGGTACTCCTTACATTGATATGTGTAGGATGTAGGCATGTAAAAGGGGTGCGGTCGCATGGCACGCCACCGAGAAGGCTCGGCGCCGGCGCCGTCACCGTCACCGCCATCGTCAGTGACATATACAAAAATATATCACAAAAACAGTGACATATACAAACAGTAGATCCTACATCCAGAATGCCACTGGAGAAAACGACGTCACGTGTTTGGGCACTACATACGAGCTACTAGTTCGGTGACTCGTAGTTTGCAGCTTCCCCTTCCGATCGAACTTGAGGCCAAACACGGACCGTGTACAGGGTGAAACACGGTCACACAAACGACGCGACCGGCGTCCTCTGCAGGCAAAACTTGCTGTCGCCCATGTACGCGAGCGTGGCCTTCGAGCGCGTGCTCTTGCCCACCGCGCAGAACAGCTTCTCCACCACCCTGTCCGACTCCGGCGGCACGACGCTGATTGTGCCGCGGGACGCGACCTGGCAGGCGCACACGCAGCCTTGCTCCTCGTCGAGGCCGACCCACGCGTTCAGCTCGCGGTCGAAGAAGCCCTGTCCGTGGAACGGCAGCACCCGAGGAGATGCCGTCGCTGGGTAAGGGGAAGGCGCCAGCGCAGCCAAGGCGCTCCTGGCAGGACAGGCGCCGTCCGCCCGAGCCCTCCGGCTTCATGGCTGCAGCATGCCAGGAGGTTCCGCGTCCGCCCCGCGCGTCGAAGGAGCGGCTCAGGTCGGTGGTGGTGCATCCACTGCGCATGATTGTGGAGCCGGATGCTGACGGTTTTCGCAAAGTCGAGAGTCGCCGTCGTTGGCGCCGAGTGGACCAGTCCTCGCACAGGCCCCGCCCGGTACCACGGAACCTGATTGGTCGCTGTTTCAACTGCCTCCGCGACGACCATGTCCGCGTCAACTGTACCTCCCCAGCTCGATGCTTCGTTTGTCTGCAGGAGGGGCACCAGGCACGCAACTGCCCTGGTGCACTGCAGGCGGACCGGTGGACGGGAAAGCGCGGCCGGTCCCCGTCACGTGCTCGGGGGGCCGGGGATGCGGCGCGTCGACGTCGTCGTCACTCGCCTACGCGGCGTAGGTGTAGGCGCTCAGTCTCCACTGATCGCGCGGTGTCGGAGCAGCTGGGGCGTTCGCGTCCTTCTTCACCAATATGCCGCCGCTGGCAATGGGCGGGACATTCGATCGGGATGAGATTCTCCCACCCCCAAGCCGGGTTCAGCAACCACTAGCGCCGCCTCGGACTCGTGAGCGTGAGCCCCTACTGGAGATGGTAGTGGTTCCGCGTTCGGCAGCGTTGCAGCAGAGGGAGGACAACTTGGCCTCCTTGGCCCTAGTCGCTGTGGTGCTTGGCATCCGGCCGCCGGTAACTCCAGCCATGGTGCTATCTTATCTTCGTGATTTCTTTGGCATTGCAGATGATCTTGTTTCCGTGCGTCGGTTCTGGCCCGACGACTTCATCATCCGCTTCAGTCATCGGGAGGATCGTGAGGTCGTTCTCGGCACGCCGCTGCCGGAGGGTGGCCCGTTCACTCTGCGGTGGAGGCCTTGGTCGCGCCTCATCATGGCGTCAGCTGGGGCCTTCCTGTTCCGGGTGTTGGTCGGCATGAAGGGGATTCCAGCTCACGCTCGCTCGGTGGAGACGACGCAGATCATCCTGGGGTCGTCTTGCGTTCGGGTGCAGGTGGCGGACGATGGCACTGTTGATGACCCGGATGATGAGCGGGAGCTGTTCGTTGCGGCTTGGTGTGCGCATCCGGACTTGGTACCGGACGAGAAGATCATGGGGGTCTCGAAGAAGGAGGAGGAGCATGATGGTGGCCCGCCACTATTCCTCAGGCCGGAGGAGAGGATCCACCATGAAGTCCCGGTGCTGCGTTACCTGGTGCGTCTACGCATTGTAGAATACCAGGACTGGCACACCCCGCCGCCGTCGGACGACGACGGCTTTGGCCGGCGGAACAACGACACCAGCGACTCCGACGACAGCAACTACAATGGCTTCCATCCGGGCCATTGTCCCTCCGGCGGTGGCGGCGCGAGGCCGCGGACGACGAGGTTCGGCGGCGTGCAGGACCCGAGGATGCGGCGCAACTTCGACCAGCCATTCAAGCGTCGTGGGTCCAGGTGTGACATCACAGTGGGTCAGGTCCATTGCCCTGTCTGGATGGATGTCATGGGCATGGGCACGACGCTGGCATGCGAGAATCTGGGCACGACGCAGTCATCTGGGATCTTGGTTGCTGCTACCCGGATTCCTGCTGCAGAGACGACGCGTGTCGCCGGGTGCGTGGTGGACGACGTTGACCTTGGTATGTGCGTCGCCCGTTCACTCTCTCCTGTCAAGGATGTGGCAGAGGACCCGATGTGCACTGAGGCAGATATCTGCTCCATGCCCTGTGCCACGCCGAAAGCTACCCTGGCTGTAGGCGTGATCTCGGCCCTCACATTCAACTGTGATCCGCGTGGGAGGCGTGTTCTGAGCCGCTCATGTGGAATCAAGGGGAGGTCGCTGGATGATGACTTCGAGTTGCTTGTGGGTTGGACTGCGGTGAAGCCGCGGCCCATGTTGTTTGGGCCTGACCTTTTTCTGGAGTCAGATTGTAGGGTGTTGGTGTTGGAACGTGGGCTCATGGATGAGGTGGACTGCCTGCTGGGCTTGGAGTTGAGGGGCCCGAGCACTGTCGTTAAAGCAGTCCAACATGCACCACCACTAGGACTGGACCTGACTGGATCGCCCATCCGGCAATCTGGATCGAATTTGGTCACTGAGCCTGTTGTTGATGCGCCTGTTACGCAACAGGCGGTTGTGAGCAATACTGTGTCTCTGGTCGATGAAGCTGTGGGGAGCTCATCCGTCGAGGATGGCATCCTCGCATGCCATGATGAGGCCTCCCATCTACAGGCGGACGACCTATTGGTGCAGCCAGTGCCAGTCGCGGACTTCATTGCGAGGTTCACGGCTAAGCCGGCGCCGGCCATCCTATCGACGCCGCCGATGAGGTCGACGCAGGCGGCGCACGGTCGCACTCTGGAGGAGACAGACTTGGTACCAAAGAGGAGTGCGAGGTTAGCCGCCAAGAGCAATTTTAGAGAGCCAAAGATGGAGGCGCAGGCGAGGAAGGTGCTCATGAGAAAGCTTGGTGTGGAGGTGTCGACCCAGGAACCTGACAGTGCTTCGTTCGAGGAGTTCAGCGTCGCCTTCACTCTACCGCTTTCGGAGGCGATGAAGACGGCCATGCAGGTATACTACTTGGGGCGAGGTCGGGATGTGGCTATGATCACTGCGGACTGAGCCACCAATTTCGCTATCGCACCGCTTGTTTGTCATGTTAGCACAAAACATGTTCATCTGGAACGTCCACGGCATGAATTCACGGGCCCGCCGTGATGCTGTACATGAGTTCGTGGCAAAAGAACATGCCACTGTCGCCTATCTCGTTGGGACGAAGATTGATGTACTCTCGGCCTCCATGGCCAATGACTTAATGGGAATGGCTCTTGATTATGTGTGTTTGCCGTCGATTGGGGCGTCGGGGGGTATTGTCGTTGCCTAGCGTGCTGATGCCTGGAACGTGACCAGGCGCGTCATGCGTTCATTCTTGGTGTCGCTTACATTGCACTCGCTTACGCGTGAGTCGCCCCCATGGTCGCTAATTGTGGTCTACGGGCCAGTTAATGATTAGTTTAAGCTGGCGTTCCTTGCCGAGCTGCGTGAGGCCGCGGCAGATGCCGCCGTGCCTTTTCTCATCTGTGGTGACTTCAACCTAATTTACCAAGCGGTGGATAAGAGCAATGATAGGTTGAACTTGAGCTCTATGAGGCAGTTTCAGCGTACTTTAGACGCTATCCAAGTTGATGAGCTGTACTTGCACGGTCGCCTGTTCACATGGAGTAATGAACGACGTCGCCCAACCATGGAACGTATTGATCGCGCCTTTGCCAACGTATCTTGGTTACAGCTCTTCAGCACCCACCACCTGCGGTCGCTAGCATCGGATTGCTCGAACCACACCCCATTGCTGCTGCAGTTGTGCACCGAATCGTGGGCAGTGCCACGGTTTAGATTTGAACCTTTCTGGGTACGGCAGCGGGGGTACGAAGAGGTGGTGCGGCAAGCCTGGGCGGTAGGGCCTCCAGACACAGATGCATGCCGCGTCCTGGACTACAAGCTGAGAAACACAACCAAGGCCCTCAGGAGCTGGAGTGCGAAGAATATAGGCTGCATACGCACGTAGCTCTTTGACACAAGAGAGATCGTCGCACAGCTTGATCGAGCACAGGAGATAAGGGAGCTTACGGAGGATGAACTGCAACTGCGTCGTGAACTCAAGCAGCGCAGCCTTGGTCTAGCGTCTCTGGCAAGGACCATGGCGCGGCACCGGTCTCGTCTTAGGTACCTTGAGGAAGGTGATGCAAATACAAAGTTTTTCCATTTACAAGCATGTCATAGAAGTCGCAAGAACCACATCCCGGGCTTCCTCCACAATGGCCAGTGGTTTTCAGCAGAGGAGGCCAAGCAGGACCTAGTCTATGAATACTACCATGCCATCCTCGGTACCCCCTTCTCCAGGTCGCATGACATACAGCTTGATGAACTGCTGCCGCGTGTGGATCTGTCGGGCATTGACGCTTGTTTCTCTGAAAACAAAATTTGGGAGACCATCAAGGATATGCCACTAGACCGAGCACCCGACCCGGATGGATTCTCTGGTGCATTCTATAGATCAGCCTGGGAGATAATCAAGTTAGACGTCGTCAACGTGTTCAATGCTCTTTGGTCGCTGGATGCAAGGAGCTTCTACCATGTAAATGGGGCGCTGATGGTACTGCTCAGGAAGAACAGCGCGCCGTCAAGTCTGAAGGACTATCGGCCAATTAGTTTGATACATGGGTTCAGCAAGATGTTTGCCAAGTGCCTAGCAAGGAGACTAGCGTCCAAGTTTGGTTTGATAGTCGCTCCAAACTAGAGCGCGTTCGTCAAAGGACGCTCCATCCACGACAATTTTAGGTCGATCCAGTTGGCGTGTCGTTGGCTGTATGTCAGGAGACATCCCTCCGTTCTGCTCAAGGTCGACATAGCCAAGGCCTTTGATTCGGTGGCTTGGCCCTATCTCCTAGGGGTATTGGAGCACGTTGGTTTTCCTCGTCGTTGGAGGGATTGGATCTCCATACTACTGTCCATGGCAAGTACGAAGGTGCTCCTCAACGGCCGGCCTAGACGACGGATTGCACATGCATGTGGCCTTCGACAGGGTGACCCCTTGTCACCCATGTTATTCGTCATAGCCATGGAGCCCCTGAACGCTCTTATCCGCAAGGCCGATCAGCTGCGGGTCCTGATGCCGCTGCCTGGTCGATCCATCCGGCACCGGGCATCGCTTTATGCTGATGATCTAGTCGTCCTCATTGCGTCGTCGGCCGTGGACTTGGATTGCTTGCGGCAGATGCTCGAGCTATTCGTCGGGCATCCGGGTTGATCTCCAACATTGACAAGTGTGTAGCCACACCCATTAGGTGTACTGAGGACATGGTCGCAGAGGTGCAGGCGGCCTTCCCATGTGTCGTTGCGCCCTTCCCCTGCAAATTCTTGGGAATCCCTCTATCACTGAAGAGGCTGCGTCGAACAGAAGAACAGGCACTAGTCGATGCTGTGGCGGCAAGAATTCCGACTTGGAAGGCTGGCCTCCTTACGCATGCCGGTCGGGTCCTCCTGACGAAGGTCACCCTTTCTGTGATCCCCGTCCATATAAGCATTGCTTGTTGCCTCTCCGAATGGGCGATCAGCCAGATTGATAAGAGGCGTCGCGCTTTCCTCTGGAGCGGAACAGAGGCAACGACAGGGGGAATGTAAGGTCGCTTGGACCGTGGTTTGTCGACCGACTAATCTTGGTGGACTCGGGATCACTGATCTAAGGTTCTTTGGCATGGCTCTCCGATTGCGCTGGGAGTGGCTCAGTAGAACGCAACCAAACAGCTGCTGGAACAAGCTGCCGGCGAAGAAGGATAGTGCAGTCACTTCCATGGCAAAGGCAAGCCTCTCAGTTGTGCCTGGTGATGGTGCGTCCACCCGTTTGTGGACAGACAACTGGGCAACAGTTGGTCCGTTGTGTGAGTATGCACCTCACCTTTTCGTGGCAGTGTCGGCGACCGGCAAGAAGATGTCGCTTCGGCATTGTCGGTTTCAATACTGATGGGCTCGTGAAATCACTGGTGCCTCGACGGTCCAGGTACTTGTTCAGTACTTAAGGGTCTGGCCAATCATTGATGCAGCGCCTTTGGATCTTTTAGCTGCAGATAGGTTTGTTTGGAAATGGTCACCGGATGGACAGTACCGTGCATCGTCCACTTACAGGGCGTTCTTCGAGGGCTCATCTAAGCTGCTGGGCGCAAAAGAGTTGTGGAAGACGAAGGTTTCGCCAAAGGTGAAATTCTTCATGTGGGTCGCTATCCACCGCCGGCTATGGACGGCAGAACGCAGACGTCGACATGGGTTGCAGGACGATGACGCCTGCAATCTGTGTGGTTAGACGCCGGAGTCGTGTGGCCATCTGTTCGTTGGGTGCGTCGTCACTAGGCGGCTGTGGTTCGAGCTCCTCTCTCCGCTTGGTCTACAGCAGCTCACGCCGACTGATAGTGTTAGCCTTGGCGTTTGGTGGCTTAGACAGAGGGAACGCTTGGCTGGCGACGCAAGACCGCCGTTTGACACGCTGCTCATGCTCATCTGTTGGACTACATGGAAGGAGAGAAACAACAGAGTTTTTAACCGGAAGACGGCGTCAGTGCAGCAGATGGCTCATGCAGCTAAGATGGAAGGCGAGCTATGGAGCCAGGCGGGATACTGCACACTAGTGGGGATAGTTGATCGGTGGTCGCAAAATTCAGTTAACATGTAATTAAACCTACTTTACATCCAGTAGTTTAGGCTAACCTTGCTGTTTAACGGCCACTCGCCGTCACCACCAAAGCTTCTTGATGTATGCTTGTTGCTTCCTCTTAATAAAATACAGGCTCACGCGTCTGTTCGCGAAAAAAAAAGAACGGCAGCACCCAATCCCCGTACCACTGCCACTCGCGGCGCGTGGTGTCGAAGGAGTGGGTGCCGCCGCGGCGCGAACCGTGGGCGGCTTTGGCGCGCGTCGCCGTGGACACGAAGACGGTGCGCCCGTCCGGGTGCACCGCGTAGGCCACGATGGCCTCCGGAGCGAACGGCGGCGGCGGCGCGGCGACGCTCTTCCACGACCACGCGTGCGCCGGACGCCCCGGCTCCGCTGCGTCGTCGCTGGTGCGGGGCGCCCACGAGAACGCCTCGAAGGCGAGCGGCAGGCCCGCGCCCAGCGTTGTCAGCGCGTACACCGCGTCGCAGCCTGCTGTAGCCACGAGCAAGTCAGAGAGGAGGCCCGGCAATGGAGGGCCAATGGCCAGCGCCGCTGCTCCCGTGTCGTACACCAGGGTTGGAGCCTCTGCGCCTCCGCTGCTACTCACGACGACGATGTTGCTGCCCATGGCGATGAATTGCGTGACCGAAGCAGGTGCCACGAACCGGAACGCTGCGGGCTCGGGAAGGCGCGTCGGGTCCCGATTGGTGCAGGCTAGGTCCTCGGAGTCCGAGATCGAGACCATGCTGTCAAGGTCGATCTGCCGGATGGAATATCCTTTCTCCCAGTCATCCAACACCAGGTACAAGTGCTTCTTGAGCGCCGGCCGTGGCCTTTTTCCCTGCCTTGGGCTGTCCTGCGCCCGGCGCTTAGACGACATCCCTGGCTGCAATCTGTCTAGCGGTGTCATTAATCTTATAAGGCACTCAAAGGCACGGCACTTGGCAAGTTGGAAGGCCGAAGTCCCGCCTATCTTCTCTGTTGCTTTTGGTTGTGCTATGGCCTCTGATGATGTGGTGTGGTGTCCCTCCGTGCACCGCTCTCGGGTCGCCAGATTTATAGCCGGAGAGGGAAGACAAATCCGAAACGAACACGAACACGAACACAGACGGAATAAGTAACTGGCTGTGTCGAACATAGGCGAACCAACCCTCCCTCCCCAGTCCCAATGGACCGGCAGATACGCAGCTGACTGCCGGCAGCAGTCACAGAGGGTGACTGCAGGTGATCTCATTCCCTCCAATGAGCCCTGAGTCCCAGACCCCGGCCCCGGACAAACGCAGAGGAACCGAGCTGCCGGTCCCTGAGGTTGAAGACGAGAACGACAACGGCACAGCGTTGGACGCATCTCGGCTTGCCTCCTCAGCCGCCCCGCCGGCACTCCTTGCCGTCCAACCGGCAGCGGTCGAGGCCCGGATAAGTGTTTCGCCGGCCATCATTGCTGTTTGCTCCTTCCTCGTGAGTCTGCAGTCTGCAGCGAAGTGCCGAAGGACGACGACAGATACGCAACGAAGGGGTAAACTGGACCGGCCCAATTTTAACGAGTTGAGGAGAAGCCCATCTAGAAAGCCCAGATCTTCCGCTCTTCTCCGGAACTTTTTTTATTTTTAATTTTTTAAAAAAAATTACAAAAATAATCGACCGTTTTAAAAAATGACAGAATTAGTCGCCTACAGTGGGCGTTTTTTAAAAAACGCCCATTGTCTGGGCGTTTTTTGTGACGTGGCAAACGGCCGGCCGGCGCCGGTGTCGACGTTTGCGGGCGGCCCCCTGGCGGCCGAAAAACGCCCACAGAGTGGGCGTTTTTTGGTGACTAGGGGGCCGCCCGCAAAACAGGCGAGGCCGGCCGCGCTCTTTTGCAGGCGGCCCCCTGGGCGCCAAAAAACGCCCACACAGTGGGCGTTTTTTGGCCACCTGGGGGCCGCCTGCAAAACAGGCGAGGCTGGCCGTGCACTTTTGCAGGCGGCCCCCTGGCCGCCAAAAAACGCCCACACAGTGGGCGTTTTTTTGGCCGCCAGCTATATATACCCAGCCCCCCTCAGATTTTCATTATATTCACTAAAATTTTCAGAAAAAAAGGAAGAAGAGAGGAGGGAGGAGAAGGAAGTAACGGCGAAGCCCTGCCAGTTTGAGACCTCGGCTTTTAGGTAAGTTTCTTATACATTACAGGTCTGTTGCTATGCACTAGTAAAATATAATGTGCACTAGAGTTGTTTAGTTTTTAGTTGACTCTGGGTAGATCTGTGAGTAGTATGTATATTAGATCTATAAATAATGATGTTTCTTTTATGATTTAAACAATGGATTGCATGATTTGAAATGTGACGAATATCGTATTTTCTCTGAATAGATATGTCAACCAAAGTGATGTTTCGGTTGTTCCATGGTAGTGGCACTGTCAGATATGGGCCGTATGGTATAGATCTGTCTGAATTTGGGTCAACACTAAAGGGGATAGATAGGCCAGCGGAAAGAAATTTTCGGTCAGTGTGTAACTGGTTAATGAGGGTATTTCATATCAACCCAGAGGTGAACACAATAAAAGTAAATGTAGTAGTCAACCGTGGCAACGAAGAATGCTTCTGGGAATTGATGTCGGTAGATTGCATCGAAACATGGAAATGGTACGTAGAAAATGTATTGCAGCGGGGCTGGGAACCCAGCATTTTCATGGAGGTGCACGATAAAGACAATGCAACCCTGCAAGATGTGGAGGGTACAAGTATGGTTAGGACTGATGCTGAAATAGAAGAGGGAAATGACCGTGATGAACAAGGAGAAGAACATGGACATGATGTGCAGCAACCAGAAAGAGAAGAAGAAACCAGTGAGCCGAGAGGCTTGGCAGATGAGGGCGAGAGGATCAACTCCATTGTTCAGGAAATAAAAAACGAAGATGCGGCGAATGAGGAAGTGGAGGGTTATGAATCTTCTGATGAGGAAGGATGCAATGTGAATCCGTGGCAGTGGTCTAATGAAGACTTCTCTGGACTTGCTATTTCAGAGGGATACCATGTTCCATGGGAGTATAAGGAGAATGAGGTAATCGAGGGAGCGATGTACGCAGAGAAGGAAGAATTGATGGAGGCAGTCAAGCTTTAGGCTGTATCACTGCAGAGGGAGTTCTGGGTAGCAAAGTCCACAAAGTGTGTATACGAAGTTAAGTGCATGAGATCCAGCGATGGTTGTCCGTGGAGGGTGCA
>CM041635.1:49333545-49346826 GCA_023333625.1 Bothriochloa decipiens | reverse complement strand
CTAAACCCCGCAAAATCAGCAACACGAACCCTCCAGTGACCTCCCGCGCTAACGTACGAAGGCCCGCAGGCTCAGACATATCGGGCTGACCCACGAACGGACAACGACGGCCCAAAGCCAAAGCCTGCTCGAGGGGCTACCGAACGGACCGGGACTGTACATTCGAGGGTATAATTCGGGCGACCCCTCGAGGACGGAACTTCGCCCGCCGAACGAGCCTGCCCTCGAGGACGGAAGTTCGTTCGGGCGAATGGGCGGTCCTCGAGGACAGGCACCCCTCGGCTTACCGACTCTCCCGTACGGATCCGGGCGCATTCAATGCGATCTACCCACCCCCGCCTAACCGTATGGCCACACTTACGGTAACAGTTGCAGATGTGGCGGTCAAATCTGGCTTTTACCGCCCATGCCCCGGAATCCTGCGGATCGTACTTCGCTGTCGCGCCATGCCGAGCACTGTGCCGTGTCCAGCACCCCCTCGAGACGTATGAATCAGTACGTTTCCCGCATTTCCCGGGATTCGACCTTATCCGGTGAGGCTCGACCCCTTCAACTCGACCCCCTCGACTCAAGCCAAGACCCTCGACCGCCGCCCCTCGACGTCGTCAAACGAACCCTCGAGCGGGACTCAACAACTCCCGACGCGACGGCTGCAGGACCTCCCATATCGACGTACATCGCTACAGCGGCACCGACGTGATCGGCCTCAACGTCATACATCACCAGCCATGCGAACTCGAAATATATGTACTCCTGTGCCCCTCCTTCATCTATAAAAGGAGGCGCCAGGACGTTAGAACAGGAGGATCCAGAGGATAGAGAGGCTAAGTCTTTAGATCACAGAACGACACCGTGAGCTTGTGTAAGGTCGAGAGCCAGGCGTCCGAAATGCCCGAGCTCCACTCACGCTCCTCACGCCCGCTTGTATTTTCCCCTGTACTAGCACTTCGGTGCAAGATAATACGAACTATCCTCCCCCCGCTGGACGTAGGGCCTTCTTTGCCCGAACCAGGATAAATCGCCGTGTCCTTCTTGCATCACCCACTGGATTAAGGGAGCACGCAATTACAAATATTACTCATTGGTGTTAACCCCTCGAGGGTCAGAACACCGACAGTTGGCGCGCCAGGTAGGGGAGTCGCGTGTCACTAACGATTTTCCGCCATTTTTCCGGATGGGCGACTTTGTTTCACCACTTCCGCGCGCTACGGTGATCTGGTTTGGGAACCTGGAGTTCATGTCCCTCGGCCAGGGCTATGACATGACCCTGCTCTCGATCAGTGACCCGAATGGAGGTCGCGGTACGCCCCCACGCTCATGGGGGGCCGCTCGCCAGTCTCACCACCATGCTTCCACATCCAGAAGGAGGCACGGTCGGCACCGTCATCGCCATCAACCTAGGTCGAGGATTGTTCCTGTCGCTTTCTCCTCGCCCCTGACCGGAGATGAGGAACCTCTTATCGAGGAATTGTCTGACCCGAGTTCAGGGGTAGAGGGCGAACCGGCAGGACCCCACCACAACCCCGACTCCACCTTCGTAGTACGCTCATCGAGGAAGCGCGATGAAGTCCTCGCTCGATCGAGCCCGCTCCCGCACGAGCTGTTCGAGCGTCGTCGACGGCCATCGTTCGACTTCAACAATCCCACGACGACGATCTCGACAGCGACCCACTCCAACATGAGCACGTTGGAGGACCGCCCAGGCGCCCTTCTCCATGCAATGACGGATGTGGAGACTGTCACACCGGCCTCCGAGGGCTTGGCCTTCGTAAGAGCGCCCGGCCCCCCGGAGGTACACCATCGGCACACTCCGACGGCAGCTGCAGGAGGAGGCGCGGGGGCAATTCCCCGTCTTCTACTGCGGCGACCCCGACTCTGACTCTGATCATTGGGATCCTACCCGCGAGTGCCTCCACATCAACGGTGATGTCGACTCCGATCAGGACACCGTCGATCCAGTGGCCGCGGCAGCTACCGCTGCGGCGGGAGGTGCTCTCCCCAGAGCAGAGGACCAACAACCAGACGCACCCCGAGAGGCGTGCCCCCATCCTGGTGAGCAGGACGCACAGCTGGCACAAATTCGAGAGTTGCAGGCGAAGCTCACCGACGAGCAGGAACGATTGCGCCTGCTCGAGCTAACCCTTGAGCAAGAGCGGCGATTGCCCGGTGGTAGAGCCCGAGCCAGGGCCCGAGAATCGGCAGATCAGCGAGGCTGTGGCACCCGAGCAACCCACCAACCGTTATCCCCGAGCAAGCCAGAACATTGTCGCGGTGGCTATGCTCCTTCGCAATATGCCCTCGCCATCCAACTCGCAAGCTCAGCGGATACAACACGAGGTCGACGATCTCCTCCAAGTTGCTGCTGTTTAGCAAGCCGAGAGCTCAGCCTTGAGGCGTCGAGGGGCAGCCTTCGAACCTCAGGTCGAGCCCTCCTGGCCCGAAAGGGAGAGATCGGTCGATCAGGGGGCGGCCCCCCGACAGAAGAGGAAGCCGGCCCGAGAACATATTAACGACGACCGCGCTCCCTGTGACACGCGCCTCGACATTGTCGAGAACCACAGACGCAAGCACGGGGATGCCGGGGATCGAGGGTACAGCGCCCATCATGGAGGGCGTTACGACAGCGACGAAGACCGACGGGCCCCGGAGCCACCGGGTCCCCGAGTCTTCAGCAGGGCGATCCGCTGCGCCCAGCTGCCCGACAAGTTTTGACCCCCCACGAACATCGTCAAATACAACGGCGAAACCAATCCTGAGCTCTGGCTAGCCGACTTTCGGCTGGCTTGTCAGGCGGGCGGGGTGCGTGATGATCACGTCATCATACGTCACCTTCCCCTGTTCCTGTCCGACACCACGTGTACATGGCTCGAGGAGCTTCCTCCTGACCAGATTCGCGGCTGGGTCGGCCTTGTCCGGATCTTCGAGGGGAACTTCAAAGGTACCTACGTGCATCCCGGGAACTCCTGGGAACTGCGCAACTGCAAGCAGAAACCAGAGGAGTCTCTCCACGACTTTGCTCGATGGTTCTCCAAGCTCCGCACTGAACTACCCCACATCTCCGATCTCGACGTCATTCTAGCGTTCGTTGCGGGTACAACCTGCAAGGACCTAGTTCGTGAGTTAGGGCGTAACCGCCCCAATACCATCGACGAGCTCATGGATGTGGTCGCCAACTACGCGGCCGGCGAAGAGGCTGTCGGCGCCTTCTTCACCGACGGGAAGGCCCATACGCCGTAGCTGAAATGCTAAAGCCCGGGACGTACAAGCTCGCTAACGACAAAGACAAAATCCTCACCAACGCATGGAACATCGAACAACTATGTCGTTTCTACCCTTAGGGCACCAGTGCCCTCGTACATTCTCGCATGTTTTGTACACTCTCTCATGGCAAATATAAGCAGTACTTTCGATTATAAGTTCAAACTTGTTATTGTACATGCAAGAGGTAGCCTCGACCCTGTCTCGCCAGAGTCGAGCCTCCCTCGGGGGCTAACGGGGGGGAACCCCCTAAGTTCCTAAAAATACGAATGACTTTTTTTCGCGCGCCTCCCTTTCGCTTCGCAACTAAGTTGAAAACGCCTCGAACTCCCTAGGGGCCTAGGGCTGTCGAGCCAGAGCTCTCCTACGCCTTCGGGCTACGGTACCTCCACTCGCTCCCTCCTCGAGGGTACGAGCTTGCGTCGAACACTTAGTCGGAAAGCAAAAGTCAGACGATCAAAACTCGAGCACTTCTTCTTTCTCACGCCTCGATACGCTTCGCCACTAAGTAGAAAACGCCTCGAACTCCCTAGAGAGTCAAGGGCTATCGAGCCGGGAGCTCTCCTACGCCTCCGGGCTACGGTACCTCCACTCGCTCCCCCCTCGAGGGATACGAGCATGCGTCGAAAACTTAGTCAAAAAAGCAAACTCTAGGTGAAAAGAAAGCAGAAAAGGCTCGAAAGTAAAACAACAAATTGCATTACGATAGATCCATTTATGTTCAAAAAGGCTTTCGAAGCCACGTTGAATACAAGTTACAAAAAACTAACTTATTACATGGGCAACTTCGCCCAGCCTTGCCCTACAGGCCCGCTCCATCGCCGCCCTCCTCGACGCTGTACCCTTCATCCGTGGGGGGGGAGGACTTCATCCTCGAATAACTTTGCCAGCGCTCCCCCCGGCCTCTCGGCGTCATTGATGAGCCCTCGGCATCGCTCCTCGTTCTCGACGTCGGTCTTCGAGATATCAGGAACGAAGCCTTGGGCGACCACGTTCATGTCGAAGACGAAGCCGGAGGGACCACTGCTAGCGCGCGCTTCACGCCGGTATGAAGCACCTCCCGCACGCGATCACGAAGGGTGGCGTCGAGGTAATAGATCCGGTCGACGAGCGCGGCACCCGGGATGTCTTCTTCAGCACCCTCGACGGGCCCGACCTCCCAGGAGGCGCAAAGCCTATCGAGGGAAACCCGAAGCCGGCCGAGAAGTGCCCCCTCCACCGCGAGGCTCTCCTGCAGCGCCTTGGCAGCGGTTTGGGTAGCAAGCAGCTCGGACTCGAGGCCTGAAACACAAAAAAAGAGTTAGACAAACCATACGGGAAGAAAAAAGAACAAAGGCTCTTCAAGGAACTCACTGGCACAGCGAGTCTCGAGGGCGTTGCAATCCCCCAGCACGGCGTCGCGCTCCCCCCGAGCCTCGTCCCGCTCCCGCTGGGCCTCCTTGAAGGCCCGGGTCACCTCCGTTTTCTCGCAGCGGAGGGTCTCGAGGGCGCCATGTAACACCTCTGGTGTTATATTAACTAAAACATGCCATGTCATCATATGCACTGCAAAGCATTCATGTTTAAGTCAACCTTAATGTGCATTAACTAAAACAAGTTTATATTTCATAGGTTGATTGAGTTTCTATAATGTTTGTCACATGAAATAATAAAACCCTATTTTCGAATGTCATCGCAAATACTTAGTCTATACTCTATGTACTTGAGGTGTGAACTGTGTTTACACTAGTGTCAAGCATAGTGTATAAGTCTAAGTCCAACTCTAAAAATGATTTCCATATTTGACATTTAATTTGGATTCCAAAACTTATTTCTAAGCCTGGCAATTCAAGTTTAAA
This sequence comes from Bothriochloa decipiens, assembly GCA_023333625.1. Classification (NCBI taxonomy): domain Eukaryota; kingdom Viridiplantae; phylum Streptophyta; class Magnoliopsida; order Poales; family Poaceae; genus Bothriochloa; species Bothriochloa decipiens. The sequence goes on along the minus strand of CM041635.1, from coordinate 49,341,730 downwards.
TTCAAATAGGAAATGATATAAGAGGTTTTTCAAAAGTCAACTTGGTCAACCAAGGGTGTCATTGGGTCAATGACCTAAAAATGTCCTTGGATGATGTTTGTGATCACTAATAACCAACCCATTAAGTTAGAAACCAAATTGAGTTTAAATTCTATTTCAAAAACCCTTTATTTCAAACCCTAGTTTTACCCCCTTTTCTCTAATTCAAAATCTATAAAGAATTTGGGGATACTCTAAAAATATAATTTGTAGATCTTGACAAGAGATACAAAGTTGGTATACAAAGTTTTTCATGTTTCCAAAAGGAATTTCAAATTAATTTGAAAATATAGTTTCCAGCATTTATCCCCTTTTGATTTTAAAACCATAATTCAAAAATTATGCATCATTTGAGAAAACCTTGTATATGAAAGATGTTTGGTTTGACAAGATCAATATTTCATAGTTTTGAAGATTTTCAAGTTTTGTTGAAAAATCAAAAGTAATTTCAGATGCTTATTTCTAGGGTTTTATCCCCTTTTTAAATTTGAATTCAAATTTCAAAATTTAGATAGAATTTGAGGATGCCAGTTAAAGGAAAAATGTAGCTCTTGAAAAGTTATGCAAATTATATTTTTGGAGATTTTCAAGTTCTTATACAAATTTTAGAGTAATTTGTATTTTTAAACTGATGGCATTTCTGTAATTTCTGCGAACAGTACTAACCCTATCGACGGACGCCATGGCCGGCTTCTCATCGTGCGCCGCCGTCCACCGCCGCACCTTCTCGGCCGCCCGCGCGCTCACGGACGCGCGAAGGTTCACCGTCGTCGTGTCGCTCGCTCAAGTATCGACTCCATGCTATAAATAGCAGTCGGCCGCCGTCATTCTTCTTCTTTCTTCCTCCCGCCACCGTCGCCGACGACCTCGCTCCGCCACCCGAATTCGCCGCCGATGCTCCACCTCTGTCCAATTGCTCTCGCCCAAAGCTCCGCCACTTCCTTACGGTCCGTTTGAGCCAGTTCATGCTTGCTCTCCTCGCCCGAGCCGCTTGTACGCCATCATCTTCTTCGCGGCCGGTCAGTCGCGCCGCCGCGCCATCTCCGCCGTTTGCCGTCGCCCGGAGGTGAAAATATTTTACCGATAACCCTGCAATCGTGTTCTCCGTGTCGTCCTGCGTCTGATGCGCACCTTGGTTTGAGCAGCGCATTGCCGGAGACCGCCGTGACGCCGTCGTGCCATCGGAGCGCCGCCGCCGCCATCACCGCCGTCGACCGCAGCTCAACCCAACCACTCCGGACCTCCATTAACGTGCGCATCAGCGCCGTGGTGAGCTCCTGCATCTATCTATGCCATCAATTGCATCAATCCCTTGTCGAGACAGCCGGTAGCCGTAGCTCGCCGCCGGCGCAGTGCTGCCGCTCCGCCGCGCGCGTTGCCGTTTGAGCTAGGGACATGGAGCGACCGCATGAAGTTGCCGAACTCGCTTGCCTGAGTGCCCTGCGTCTAACCGTAGCCTTACCGTCGCCGAAAATCGCTCTGGTGAGCGATGCCGCCGGGCCGACGCTCCGCCGCGCCGCCGGCGTGGGTGCCGCCGCCGCTCCCCAGCACCGTTACCCACCTCAATCGACGCGCCGTGTCGAGATGAGCCCGTATGAGTAGACCGTGTCGCCGGAGACCTCGCCGTCGGCGAGGAATCGCCGGTCAACTCCGGCGGGGTCGACTGTTGACCCGGGAGCACTGTGCCGATTTTCCTTTTTCTATTTTTAGAAAATGATTTAAATGCTATTTTGTTTAAAATTTTATAGTAATTCATATATAGCTCCAAAAATTCTGAAAATTTTTATGAATGTTCTTTATGATGTCATCTACATAGGAAAAATATGAAATGCCAAATTTGAATACTTTTTGCATATGTTAAAATTAGCCCTTTTAATTGAAAAATGGACTTTCAATGATTTTTAATAAATAAAATAATTGGCTTTTAATTCTGAAATTTGTTTTGCCATCTAATTAGGCTAAGAGCTTTCTAAAATAAAATGTTGGGCTTAATTTGAAAACTTTAATTTTTATGCCTTTATTTAATGCTTTTAAATAATTAAATAACCCCTTTTAGTTAACTTAATCATTATAGGAGTTGTGTGACTTTGGGATTGATTGATGACCTTAGGTCACTAACCCTAATGACCTTTGGCACTTTAATTAATTATTTGCGCTTATCTTAATTATGTCATTAGGGCTTAATTAACGTTATTTTATGTGTTTAATTAACCCCTTAAATGGCATAGTTAACCCTAATGAGTTTTATAAACGAAGTTTTGTTGGCTTGCAACTTTATCGTGAAGAAAAGTTGTACCCGATCCCTTAATCTGATCATGCACTCATCGAGCATCATGTTTACTATTTCATCATGTTGAAGCATATTAATTATCGAGTAGTTTCCGTTAACGGAGAGTTAACGTTGTTACTCAGACCCGAAGGACGAGCAGATTCAAGAATCGAGAGCTGATCCAGAGTTTGAGAACTTCTACCCCGAACATCAAGGCAAGCCCCGGATGCATTCAACCCTATTCTATTTATAAAAAGTTTTACCGCTTCAGCTATAGTACGTGCATTAAGTAATAGGAGTTGAGTGAAAACCCACAAATTGCATTACCTGTCTTATTTCCTTAATCCTTGTTACCTACTTAGAAGATGAGTAGTAATGCTTAGCCCTGCTTATTTATTTAATTGTTCAAAGGCAAAAGAATGAAAAAGATGAGATTGGTTTCTTTGTTGGAATCTTGATGATAGTAATAAATCGAGTCCGGACGGCGAACTTGCACTGGGAATGGAGTCCCTCTGTAGTGTTTCCATCTGTTGATGCCCTAGGTCCCGTTCGTTGGTGAACTGGTGATATTGAGAATTTAGAAATCCACATGCATGAAGTGGTATACGGATGGTTGGAGCCGTGTATGCCATGGAGTGACCTAGCGTGGGGCCAGAGATCCCATCTGTGTCATAGTGTGTTTTACTGTGGGGTTTAAGTTCCCATGTATCTCGGTACGCTGGGCCGCAGAGCTCACGTGTATCATGTGGTGATATACGGCTGAGGTTGTTATCCCGGTATATCGGTGCACCTGGGGTGCTTCGGAGTTAAAGTCTCCGGTATGCTAAGTCACCTAGGTCCCAGCTGGGTATGAAAATGGATTCGAATCGCCGTTGCTTCTTGGAGAAGAAGACTCGATCGGTGTTCATCATCGTAGTAACAACTTGAACAAAAATTAAGGATCAATAATGAAGTTGGTTGATAATGGAAGTTAGTCCCAGCAACTTCTCTTTCTGTAAAGCTTTTCTACAAAATTTCTTATCTCTTACAAGCCTTACCTTGTCCCTGTAGCCTGCATTTCTTGAGTCTCTATCCTTCTCTTTCGTCGAGTCAGTCTTGTTGAGTACTGTTGTACTCAAGGTTTGTTGCACCCCTGTTGCAGGTGAGCTTCATGGGCAGGAGTGTTTTGCATCCTGCTGCATGACAGTCGTCGAGGAAAGCGACGACGAATAAAGATGTTCAGCTCTTGGGCAGAGCTTTTGTGTAATATTGTAATCTACTGCTACTCCACTACTATTATGGTTTGTATAACTTAAACTTATGATTATAAATATTTGAAAACCAGAGGTTTGTAAACTTATGTTATTATAAGTCTTCCGCTGTTTTACTCCGTTGTATATTAATTATGGTAAACTATTGTAATACTGCAACGTCTCTCTACAATGATTGATCCTGCTCGGAGAATCGTGGATGATTTGGGATTTACCCGACAGACTTTTTAAGTCGTATGGAACACAGTCATGGTTATTTGGAGTCTGTTTAGACAATAATCATGCGTGTGGGCCATATGATTTAGGAGGTTCTGCCACACGCCACCAGCCAGGATGATGGCCTGCTCCTTCTCTTGGAGGGTAGCCTTCATCGCCCCGAGCTGGGTTTCCAGGCTAGCGGCTCGGTTCTTCTCCTCCTGGACCAAGGCAGAGAGGGCGTTGCGCGCCGCAGAGACTTCAGAAAAATTAGCCTCAAGCGAGCGGATGCGCTCCACGGAGCTTTGAGCCTCCCCCCATGAGTAGCTCGACGCGCTCCTGGGCTCGGATGCTCTCGCCCCTGGCCCTCTCCGCTTCGGCCTTGGCCGCGTCAGCCTCCTCCCTAGCACGCTCGAGCTCCTCCTTGAGGTGGGCGGCTTCCCCTCGAGCGGCCTCGGAGTCTTCCTTCGCTCGGGCGGCCTCCTCTTTGGCTTTGGCGGCCTCCTCCCTGGTTCGCTTCAGCTCCTCCTCGATCTCGGCCACCCTGCCCTGCGCAGAGCAGCCGGCTTTGAGTTGGCGAAGCACTTCCTCTCGGCTGGTGTGCGTTTCGTGGAGGAAGTATGACTTGGAGTAGGAACGTCTCCGCACCTCCTGGGGACAAGAAATCGAGGGTTGAGGCATTTCATACGAAAGAACTCAAAAAACCGCATACGTTCTACACAGGGACTCACCGCGAGGTTCCGGTCGAGGCCTTCGGCGAGCTCGACACCCAGCTTCAGCAAGTGCTGCAGCCACGCCCGGGACCACTCGGCATCCTCCCAGCACTTGACTTCCGCCGGGTCGTCCATCTCGATCCCCGGAGCGCTGGAGTCGCCGAGTTCCCGGAGTACGATGCGCTCCTTGCCCCAATGTAGAAGGACCGTCTTGACCTTGGTTCGCGCCAAGTACTCGATCTCATCCACCACATCGTGTGGGACGCCGTAGCCCACGGCCAACTCGGCCGGGGTGCGGAACTCCGACGCGGCGCTGGCATCCCTCAGCCCGGGGTTGAAAGTCGACCTCCTCAGCACGCCAGAAGCCGCAGTCTTCTCCGGCTGCTCCGTCGACGGTTGCGGCAGCTGGCTCGACGCTGCTTCTGGCGCCTTTGGAGGCAGCGGAGGTGTCAAGGCCGTCGCTTCCCCCAACACCATGACTTGTGGCGCTGGCAGGACCACCATTGACGCGTCTTCCGCCGGGTTCGGTACCGAGGCCTCCTCCAGTTGCACCCCTGGCAGCCGCGGGACCATCGATGCCTTCGACGTCGTTTCTTCTTTGGCCAGCAGCTCATCCAGGGTGATCACAGACACCCATTGCTTGGGCAGTCCCGATGTCCCCTCTGCCTCCGACGTCTCGGGCGGCTGCTGCGCCGGCGGGTCCAGCGGCGCCGTGTCCCCCGGCGGCGTCTGCTGCGCCTGCTGATGCTGGGGCTGGCCCCCAGTTTCCTCCTCCTCTTCCCGCCGCTCCAGCGGCTCCTTCTCCCCCTACTGCTGCGGCCGTGGCAGCTCCGCTTCTTGCAGGGCCCCCTGCTCCTGCTCCCTCCGGGCCTCGAGCTCGCGCAGCCCGGCCGGCCAGGGTCTCCGCTCTCCCGTCGAGGGGGGAAGAGGTGTGGTCTCCTCACCCTCGAGGTCGACGACGACTACCTCCTCTCCTGGCTCGTGGCCCTCGGGGGCTCCCGCCTGGGGTGCGAAGATGGAGGCCTCCGGTCGGCCAGGAGCGGAAGCTCCCGATGTCGGGGCTCCGCCCCCTGGCGCCGGGCCGAGCTCAAGGGCCGCGAACGACGACGTCAAGGAGGCGCTCCCTCCCTCTTGCGTCCTCCCTGACTTGGTGTCATCGCCCATCGCAGCCCCCGAGACGCTCGACCCTGCAGCAAGAGCGGAACCCGTCAGCCTACCACGCGCCATAGCACCGAGGGCTAAGGACAACCACTTGGCTTCCCACGGAGCCAAGGGCCTCGACGTCGCACCTGTGACCGGGGCCTCTATCTTCGCGGCTGTGTCCACCTTGAGCCGCTTAGCCGGCGCAAGAGACGCGTCCTCGATTCGACGCTTGGGCCTGGATGAGAAGAGGATGGTAAAAAGTTTATTAAACTACACAAGGAAGATGCAACGGAAAATAATTGAATCAGCTACACTTACCCGAAGGGGATAGAGGCCTTTCGGGTCCCCCTCGAACCGCCAGCGGATCTCGAGACCCCTCCTGAGGCCGAGCTCTTCCCGGGGCTGAGGCTACTCGGGGCCATCGGTGGGGTCGCCGCGCCTCCCCGCTCCAACGGGGCCTCCTGAGCACGGCTCTGCTCCGCCCGCGCCGACGACCGGGACCGGGTTTCCCAGATCGAAGTGGGTGGGGTCCCGCCTCGAGTACGGTGGGAGGGGGGTGAACCCCCTCGAGGCGAGGCCTCGGCCCCCCTTTTCCCACGCCGGCGCTCCGAGGCCGACGCCACCGGCTGGGGGGCGCGCTCCTCCACCGCCTCCTCCTGCACGAAGGGGTGATCAGCGTGGGAGGAAACCGACAAGATGCGGTCGAGGCGCCCCTCCACCCCCTCGACGTCATCGCTGTCATCATCATCATCTTCATCTCCCTCGGACGAGGGAGACTCCTCCTCCGGGAGCCCGTTGCGCCTCTGCTCAGCGCGGCGCTTCGCAAGCCTTTCACGCTCCCGGAGCTTCTTGGCTTTCTTCTTCTCCTCTTCGTCCTTACTCCGCTTCTCTTGCTGGGCGGTGAAGCGTCTTACCTAATGATCGGGAGCGTCCTCCCTCAGCGGGGGGCCTCGATCTCCGGCAGTCGATTCTCCCCTACATGAAAACGTTTAGTCACAGGGACAAGAGAAGGGGGGCGGAATGAAAACATGAAAGGTACGGGTTGGGGCACTCACCAGGTCGAGGCAACCCTCCTCCGGCCGCATGGGGAGGCGGTTGATGTCTTCCGCCCTGAACGAGCCCGCGACCATCCCCTTTACCCGCGCGACGACTTCCACGGCAGATGGCTTCTTACCAGACATCCGGCACCTCTTGAGAACCTCAGGCCCCGCCGAGGGGAGCATCTCGTCCAACCGCAGCGGGCGCTCCATCAGAGGGAGCACCCGTCGACTGTGGAAGGCCGAGACCACCACACCCGCCGTTAAGCCCGCCTCTCGAAGGGTCTTCATCGCGACGACGAGGGGACGAAGTCGACGCTGAAGATCTCCCACGACACCATGCGGCCAGTTGTATGGACGCTCGGTGATAAGCCGCCCAATGTACGGCGGGAGGTAGCCGTCGTCGTTGCGAAGGTAGAACCACTTCTCGTCCCACCGGGAGTGGTTGGACGTCAACCCGGTGGGGATGTATTCGCGTGGCTCCTCCGACCTCCTGGTCTTCAACGTGAAGTTGAGGCACCCCGCTCTGATGATTCGCCTTACTCCTGGCGCCACCGGGGAGGCGAACCACTCCCCCTTGTAAAGGTGGAGCCATAGCTCCCAATGTGGCGCCATCCCGAGGTAGCCCTCGCAGACGGCCGTGAAGATGGCGGCGTTGGAGATGGCGTTGGGGGAGAAGTGCTGGAGCTCGACGCCGTAGAAGTTTGTCAACCCCCGCATGAACTCACTCGGGGGTACACCGAACCCATGCCGATGATACTTGAGGAAGCTCACCACGTAGCCCTCCGGCGGGTTTGGCTCATGGTGATTCCTTGGCGGCGCAATCCACTCCGGCCGATTCGGATCAGTGACGGGGCGGAGAAGTCCTTCCCTCACTAGCTCGATCAGCCTTTGCCGCGTCACGGTCGACGGGCGCCAGGGTTCGGCGGGCTGGAGGACGGGGGCCATGTCGGCAGCGGCAGCACAGATCTGCTCGGTGGGCGCAGCGGCGGCAACAACAGCACGAATCTCCTCAGTGGACGGACGACCAGGAAGGTTCCCAATTGCGACTTCTCACTCTAAGTTTTTACCCTCACGCGCGCAGGAAAGCAGGAGTTCGGTAGGATGGCAAAAGTAGGGGCGAACAGCGCCTGTCCCCCTCCGTTTTTATACCCGGGAAGAACAACGGGCGGAGTCCGGCGGCAGGGAAAAGGTTACTTCCTGCAATTAATGCGTTTACCTGACCGTTCCCACCTCGATCCTAGACCGGATGCACGCGTCACACCTCTGGCAAAGAGCCGTTGCTCGGGCCCACCACGATCTCCACTACCGCATCGTTTTAGCTTCCTCCTTAAAAGGCGAGTCTAACGATAAGAAAAACAAGCGTCGCTTACCGGCGGATTCTTCCAGGAGAAGGTAAACGGGCTCTGGCCCTACCTCAAAGTCTCGAGGGAGCGAAGGCCGGTCCTCGAGTGAGGGCTCAACGGCCGCCCTTGAGCACCAGAAAAATACGGGCTCTGGCCCTACCTCGAAGTCTCGAGGGAGCGAAGGCCGGTCCTC
>CM041635.1:49298868-49315970 GCA_023333625.1 Bothriochloa decipiens | reverse complement strand
GATATTCGTCACATTTCAAATCATGCAATCCATTGTTTAAATCATAAAAGAAACATCATTATTTCTAACACGAACTGCAATGCTCTAACATCATTATTTATAGATCTAATATACATACTACTCACAGATCTACCCAGAGTCAACTAAAAACTAAACAACTCTAGTGCACATTATATTTTACTAATGCATAGCAACAGACCTGTAATGTATGAGAAACTTACCTAAAAGCCGAGGTCTCAAACTGGCAGGGCTTCGCCGTTACTTCCTTCTCCTCCCTCCTCTCTTCTCCCTTTTTTTTGAAAATTTTAGTGAATATAATGAAAATCTGAAGGGGGGCTGGGTATATATAGCTGGCAGCCAAAAAACGCCCACTGTGTGGGCGTTTTTTGGTGGCCAGGGGGCCGCCTGCAAAAGTGCACGGCCGGCCTCGCCTCTTTTGCAGGCGGCCCCCTGGTGTGGGCGTTTTTTCCTGTCCAGGGGGCCGCCCGCAAAACAGGCGCCGCCGGCCGCGCTCTTTTGCAGGCGGCCCCCTGGTCGCCAAAAAACGCCCACACAGTGGCGTTTTTTGGCCGCCAGGGGGCCGCCCGCAAACGCCGGCACCGGCGCCGGCCGGCCGTTTGCCACGTCACAAAAAACGCCCAGACAGTGGGCGTTTTTTAAAAAACGCCCACTGTAGGCGACTAGTTCTGTCATCTTTTGAAACGGCCGATTATTTTTATAATTTTTTTTAAAAAAAATTAAAAATAAAAAAAGTTCATCAACCAATCCCCAGTAGCCGAGGAAGAAAAAGGCCTTCTCCTTCCCCCAGCGAGTCCAGTTGGGCTGGGCGCAGCCCATGGACTGCAGTCTGATTTTGCCCCAATTGGCAACTGTGCGGCCTCGAGCATTGTGCTTCTCCTGAAAAATTGACAACAAATTGTCACTTTGACAATGTGCTTCCCCTAAAAAAAAAAGTTTGACATTTTGCTTACACCGTTTTTTCGTCACGTTGTGTTTACACCGTTAGGGAATGATGATGAGTTATTTTTTTTTCGAAAATAAGGCGCGCGTTGTTGATGCACATCATCGATCCCATAGGTTGTGTAAATCCACATACAATTTTAATATATGATAAGAGATCGAGGTAAGTAAAGGAGGTGTGCTTATCTCTACCTAATACATAATCGTGAAAAATTCTATCTGCCTTTTCCCTTACAGTATTTTTCTTCCGCCAATTTTTCTTCTGCCAGCGCCATGACCGGTTGGGTCTCCGCTCACACTTACGTATACTGTAGGTATGAGAGATTGGAGTGGGAACACGAAAAGAAAACAATCCAGGGTTCTGTATGTAAAAATGCAAGAGACAAAGAAAATGTGGGAGGGCCATAATAGTTTTTTAAGTAGATCGAGGTTCCTGATGCAAAATGTTTAGATAAAAAATAAAAAATCTTGCAAAATTTGCCGAAAATCATAGAAAAATCAGGAAAATAGTAAACTAATTTTGTTAGCTTCGTAAAAATGTGATCTATCTATAAATGTTATGAATTAGGTTATGCCTTGTCTATAGGTGTACTCAATCACCCTTTCATGTATTGCATGCATATAGTGACAGAGAAGAAACAAAACTTACTTTTATTAAAACATGGATTGGTCTTATTTCGTGAACCGAAAACTTGAATAGATTACTATCTAATAAATTATAGAAAAATATATTTATATAATTCCTGACGAAAGCTGGCATATGAAAGAAAAAGCGAGGTCTCTTGTTATAATCATTGGCGGATAGATCAACCGTTTATATGTTGAAAAAAAGTTAAGGAGGTTGATATGATACATAAAAAAGTGGTATTGAGTCATAGAAACATGTGGGTAGCATAAAAAATAAAATTATGATATATAATATATATTTGTATCTAAATATATGCACTTTATAATGGAAGAAAAAATATACCATGGTGTATTTTGACTGAATATAGGTTTAATAGAATATTGTTATTTATTATTGTCCGTATTAACTTATATTATGGATATGACAATTATCACAGAATAAATTATAAAGGCATAAAGCATCAGTAGATACGAAATATTCAGGTTATCATCACTGTGTTTAAAGTTTTGTTTCTTTCGTTGCAACGCACGTGCATATTTGCTAGTATTTCATAAAACAAGAAAACTCATAGGTCCTATTTGGTCCATAGAAATTGGGAGAAATTGAAAAGTAATCTAATAATAAAACATAAAATGGTCTTTAGATATTTGGCTTTAATTCCTGGTATCTAAACTGACCCATAACGTATATTTTAGAGTGATGAGACAACGTGTATTATTACATGAGTCTTTTTTATCGTAGACCTCACAAGATTTCCTTTGTTCTATGTACAAATTAAAGATTGTGGCATTACCATGGGACATCTTATACAGTATATAAAAAAAAAGCTTTATACTAGTATTTTGTTAAGTTCCCCTAGTACGTGGCAATATCTACTCAAAAAGTATAAATGCATACGTGAATGGTTGTAACACACACATTAACTCACCCATGAATGCAACGATGTCATGTTACTCTAACGAGCATTCTTGCCATCAACGTGTACATTATCTACCATTACCAGAATTGCATCGTTTAATCTTAAAATAAAATCTATAAAATTTGTTCATCTTTGCTAACTCAAAGACTCATTTTTAACCCGAATGGATATAGTAATAGTTCAAGTGTTTCTACTTTGTTTTGGAAAAGACAATTATTGTAAGATCTTTGGATAACAAACACGAGTATAAGGGTGTCCTTCAACAATATCGTCTTACAGTAGCTAGCTATTTGCTTTTGTGGATAAGAAAGAAGGTAAAAAGAAAAAGAGTTAAATGCATGGCAAGCCCCTGAACTTGTTCAGGTGTGCCACTCAGGCCCCTGAGCTTTGAAAACGTGTTTTTGGACCCCTAACCTTCACAATTGATATATCTGTGGCCCTTACCATGCATCAACCGTGGTTGGGGCTCATGTGAGTTGCACGTGTGTAACATCCCAGATGTTAGTAAGTAATTAAAATAATAATCAAGTGTATTATCAAGTATAATCATTGAGCATCATGACATAAATGCATTCATGTTTAAGATTGTCTTTTATGTGGTGCTTTGTTTTATACATGAAATGATAAGTTGATTGCTAATTCAAAAACTACTTTTAAAACCCTGTTTTACCCCTCTTTCTATATTTCAAAATCTATAAGGAATTTTTAGATACTCTCAAAATATGGTCTGTAGATCTTGACAATAGTTACAATATTGGTATTCAAAGTTTTTCAAATTTTTAAAAATAATTTCACATAAATTTGAAAATACAGTTTTCCAACACTTGTCCCCTTTTCAATTTAAATTCATATCTCAAAACTTATTCAAAATTTGGGAAAACTTTCTCTATTAAAAGTGTTTGGTTTGATAATCTGAACATTTCATAGATTGGAAGATTTTCAAGTTTTATTAAAAAATCAAAAGTAATTTTAAATATTTGTTTCTAGGGTTTTGTTTCCCTTTTAAATTTGAATTCATATTTCAGAAAATAAGCAGAATTTGAAAATTTTTATTAAATGAAAAGTGTAGCCCTTGAAAATTTATGCAAACTTTATTTTTGGATATTTTCAAGTTCGTATATATTTTTGGGAGTAATTTTCAAAATCGTGACAGGGGCAATTCTATAATTTTCTCTAAAATCGAGTCGTGGTAGAGCAGCTCGCTGTCGGTGACCTTCTCCTTGCTTCTACGCGCGTTCCCAGTTGCCAGCTCTTGCTTCGACGTGGCGTGGACCTCCTTACATATCACCAAGCCATCCCTCGAGCCGGACTTCAAATAGGAGAGGCAGTGGTCATCTTTTCCTCTTCCTCTGCTCACCGCCATGGCCGCCGTGCCCTGCGCCGCGCCTTGCCGCTGCCACTGAGCTCGTTCCGCTTCTTTTGATCACGCCATCACCTCCGCCTCGCCCTCCTCTCCGCTCAGCACCTCTCAGTCGAGACGGGAGCTGTCGGCTGTGCCGTGGCCACCGTGCAGCTGCCCGCCATGGTCGTGGCTCACATGATCACGTCTCCACGGGCCACCTCCAGCCGAGCCGAGGGTGCCAGCGGGTGCGCACGAGCTCCAAGATGCTCCCTGGCCTCTTCCCCGACCTCCTCCACTGTTGTGGTGCGCCACCACCGCGAACAACAGCCACCGCTCGCTGCTGCACACGGGCAGGCCACCACAGGCGGCCTCTAGCGGGCCTGTGCCCCTAATCGGGTACACACGAGTCCCCGAGATGATTCCCTGCCACTCCTTTGCCATCGACGAGCACCACGTCGCCGAAACTGCGAGCCCGACGAGCTCCTCTGTTTCCATTCGCATGAAGGACCTCGTGCTTGAATTTGATAAAACACAGGGGCCTAAGTGCACAGATACAGACTCAAGTGAATGGTACCCCCGAGGACTTGTTTGTAACAGTTTTTCTCAAATTTTGGAAATTCATATCTGTTGTTTGGTAACTCCGTTTTTGGTGAACCAAATTTTGTTGTGTTCCTTGTGATGCCTAGTTTTTATTAAAAATATAAAATATGCCATGTTTTGTAGAAAAATAAATAGTTATGTTTTATGCTTTTTATTTAATGATAGAAAAGAAGGAAAATTCATATATCATGTTGTGTAGCTCCATTTCGCTTGAAATTTTTATGACATGTTTCTGATGCCATGTGTGTATTGTAATAAAAATATTGTAGACAATGGATATCATATACTTTATCTTTTGATTTATCTTTTTTGTTACTAATTAAATGGTTTATAATTGTGATAAAAATATATAAATGGAAAATATGGTTCCTTTACCTTGGTATGATGCAGCTATGTCATATTAAGACCTAATATGGCTATGTGATTTCAGAATATATGAAGTTTTATATTTATCTTGTTTAATGCTTATTAATGGTCTATGATTAGTTTATAAATTAAGTAATTAGCTTTAATGACTTAGGGTTTGAGTGACTTTTGGGTTGATTGATGACCTTAGGTCATTAACCTTAATGACCTTTGGTACTTTAATTAATTATTTGAGTTTTTCTTAATCATGTCATACATTCCACCATGCTAAAGCATGCATCTTTTATATACGTATAGTGTATAGAGAGTGAGAAGGTTCATGTTGAACAAGTTTTGGAAATGGTCATCCATCCATGGTGCCGATATCATCGATCTATAGTGTCAATGCCAAGTCTGACTTTTGGAAACTAACTTCTCTGCAACACAGGCAAGCCCCGGATGCATTTAAACCCCTTCCTTGATTTTATAAAAATTTTATTACTTTAGTTATGAAATGTTGTATTAAGTAATAGGAGTTGAGTGAAAACCTACCAATTGCATTACCTGTCTTATTTTCTTATTCCTTGTTACCTATTTTTGGAAAATACGTAGTAATGCTTAGCCCTGCTTAATAAGTTAGGTTTTCAAAAAGTAAAAGAATGAAAAAGATGAGAATGGCTTTGTTTGTGGAAACATGATGATAGTTAATAAATCATGTCCGGATGGGTAACTTGTATTGGGAATGGAGTCCCTCTGTAGTGTTTCCGTCTGTTGATGCCCTAGGACCCGTCCGTTGGTGAACTTCGTGTATTGAGAACTAGAAAATCCACATGCATGAAATGATATACTAAGGGTTGGAGCCCAGGTATGTCATAGAGTGATATATTGTGGGCCACAGTTCCCACAAATATCATAGTGTGGTATGCTATGAGTTTAAGTTCCCACGTATATTAGTACACTGGGTCAGATTTCCCAAGTGTATCATGTGGTGATATATGGCTGCAGTTGTTATCCCGGTATATCTAGGATCTAGTATGCATCGGAGTTAGAGTCTCTGGTATATCAGTGATCTAGGTCCCAGCTGGGTACAAAAATAGATTTGAATCGCCGTTGCTTCTCGGAGAAGAAGACTTGATCTCTGTTCATCATCGTAGTAACAACTTGAATGATGATAAGGTATCAAAATAAAGTTGGTTGGTAATCTTGAGCTAGAGCAAGACAACTTTACTTTTGTTATAATCAATGCTGAGTTAAAACTTGGTTCACAAGAGCTTTTCTGCAAAAGTCTTTGCTTCTTGCGAGCCTTACCTTGTCCCTCTGGCCTGCATTCCTAAGTCTTCACCCCTCTTTTTCGTCAGGTCAGTCTTGTTGAGTACTTTTGTACTCATAGTTTGTTGAACCCCTGTTGTAGGTGCTAATTGGTGTTCAAATCAAGTTCATGTCGGTGGGCTCGACGTGATCTGGTTGTCCTCTCCCGACTTAGGAGCTCTACCTAAGTTGTCTTCTGTAGTTCTTCTCTGCTTCCGTAATTGAAGTTAAGTTTGTAAAAGTTAACTTATTCATATTTTATAAATTCTATGTTATCATTCTTTCGCACTCTGATATATATATTTTGTAACAAATGTTGTAATGTTGGAGCTACTCCTTTGTTGATCCTGGTATGAGTTGTTAAATGTGGTTTAATCGGGGTCCTTTGAGGGCACCCGACAAGGCTTTCTAAGTTATCTGGAACATATACATGGTTGTCATAGGTCTTCGGGACAATGATAGATGCGTGTGGACCATATAATTTAGGAGGTTCTGTCACAACGTGTGGGTTGGAGTTGACTGTTTAATATGCATGGAGGTCCCTAAAATGTAATCTTGTGCATTTAAACTCCTTCCCTGTCCTCTGTCTCTTCCCTCGAGCCTTTCGTGGTGTGTGCCTCAAAGAAGTGCGAGGAACTAGAGATGGCGGACCCATTGGAGAAAGGCCAAGAACAAAGGTAGTCGGTGACGAGATTAATCGATCTAGCAGAGGAGAAGGCAATAGGGTGCCTTCTGCAACCAGGTGGCCAGGAGGATCTCGGGTAGGCGGTACAATGGCACCGAAGGTGCGCCGGCCAGCGGAACCACCGCCTGTGTATGGAAAGTGTGGATTACGTGCTATATACTAGGAATTAGATGGTATTGGTTTCTCTTCTTTTGGATTATTTGAGGTTAGGTCCGTAAAATGCAATGATTTTTGTTTTTAGGGTTTGGGATTGCAATTCACTGTTACTGAAGTCCTTGTTGTTCCTGATTCCCTTGCATTCTGGGGTAATGTAGGTGCTGATTTTGATGAGTTCTCAGTAGAGATACACCATGGTGGAATATTTATGGGGCATGGGAAAAACAAGGCATATCTACATGAAAAGGTGCACTGGATTGACCATTTGAAGGCTAAAAATTGGTATGTACCATGACTGCAAAAACTTAGCTTCATGCTTCATTATCCAAAGAGTCCAACCCTTAGGGTGCAGTGGTTGCTACCTGGGAAAAGTCTAGCAAATGGACTTAGGTTGATTTATTTAGATAAAGACACATCGATTATGGCATCCTTTGTTAAAAAGTTCAGAAACTTTGTCCTTTATTTTGATCATGATGTCAACAAGAGTGACAAATTACCAGAATTCTATTACAACTTGAAGCCACCTTTAGATGATGCAGGTAGAACAACTGGTTCTGATAATATTGGTAGCAGTGATTTAGCTCAGTGACAGTGAAGATGATTCTGACTTTGTTGATTCTGACTATGAGTTGGAAGATAATGACGATGATCTCTTTGCTGACAATGTGGAAGACGGCGGAGTTGGCAAGGGTAAGAGGATTGGAAAGAGAAGGCTGAAGGCATCAATTGATGATGATGTGTCAACTGATGATGATGGGCTACAGCTTCCTAACTCAGAAGATGAAGGAGATATCAGGTTTGGTTTCAAGCCTTTCAGAGAAGAGGACATTTGCAACCCAATATTCAAAGTAGGCATGGTGTTTGAGTCAGCTGTAATGCTTACAAAAGCCATAACTGAGTATAGCCTCAAGAACAGGGTTGAAATAAAGATCCCTTGCAATGAACCAAAAAGAATTAGAGCTCACTGTGATGCAGATTGCCAATGGTACCTCTTTGCATCTTTCGATGAAAGAGCTCAAGGTTTGCTAGTGAAGACATACAGAGCTAGACATACATGCCCAAAGAAATGAAAATTGAAGAGATGCACATCTAAGTGCCTTGATGAAAAGTATGTTGACTCTTTCAGAGCAGACCAAAAGATGAGCCTTGCAAACTTTGCAAGGGTATTACAGAAGGACTGGAATCTAACACCATCCAGGAGCAAACTTGATAGAGCCAGGAGATTAGCTATGGAGAAGGTTATGGGTGATGAGGCTGAGCAATAAAATATGCTATGGGACTACGCACATGAGGTGAGGAGATCCAATCCAGGGAGCACTTTGTATGTACATCTTGCTGGTAACTTGTTCAACTCAATGTATGTCTCCTTTGATGCATGCAAGAGGGGATTCCTTGCTGGCTGTAGGCCTCTAATTTGTTTAGATGGCTGTCACTTAAAGACAAAGTATGGTGGAATAATGCTAACTGCAGTTGGTATTGATCCCAATGAGTGCATCTATCCTATTGCAGTTGGAGTTGTAGAAGTAGAGTCTCTAGTAACTTGGACATGGTTTTTGCAAACTCTAAAAGAAGACCTTGGTATTGAGAACATGTACCCATGGACTGTGATGACTGATAAACAAAAGGTGAACCATTCTATTTTACTTGTATTCTAATATTTTTCTCAAAGTGGAAATTAATTTTGGTTGTGACTTGGTGTGCAGGGGCTAATTCCAGCAGTATCTAAGGTGTTCTATGAATCTGAGCATAGATTCTGTGTGAGACATCTTTATTCTAATTTTAAGCAACATTTCAAAGGAGAGAACTTAAAGAACTAGCTCTGGTGTTGTGCAAGATCAAGTTCTGTAGTGCAATGGACCAGAAATATGAAAAAGATGAAGACTCTCAACCTGAAAGCATATCAATGGTTGGAGAAAATGGCACCAAACACTTGGGTGAGAGTTTTTTTTAGCACATACTCCAAATGTGATATCTTATTGAACAATAGTTGTGAGGTTTTTGAGTACTCTATTGCTTTCATCGAGCCAACAACTTTCAAGATCCTATGTTCAACCACGAGCTTGCCTTCCTCCTGCATCTTCTTAACACTGCAACATACTCTTTTTCCCATCTAAAATTGGGGTAACTAGAACCATATCGTGGAGTTGATGCTGGAGTTGGACGAGGAGTTGATGGTGGTTGTTGATGTTGTCGTTGTCGCTGCGTTGTCCCCCACTGCCCCGCAACGACGTCCTTCTACCAGCAGGTCGTGCGAGTGGCGGCGCATGCGGCCCGTGTGTGGCGGCGCTGGCGGCCAGTGAGCGGCACCGCGTCCAGGCACGCCCTCTTGAACCGGTCGCCGTCCGAGGCCAATCGCGAATAGCATGCAACGCGCACAAGGACCACCACGGACGCCGACGGCGCTCTGTCGACGGAAGCTAGTAGGAGTTGGACATATCAGTCATGTACTAGAGGTGCTATATGCAAAAGAGACAACCATGGTGGATGGCCAAAACGTTCGGCTAAAACGGTATGAGCCACCTGTGTATCATTTAGCAAGATTAAAGGTCTAAAAATACATTTTCAAAGCTTAGGGGCCTGAGTGGCGCACCTAAATAAGTTCGGGGGCTCACCGTGCATTTAACTCAACGTGCTAGCCACTTTGTTCCCGTAACCGTAAGCACTCAGCACGGAGTGAATTACCAATGTTTTTTTTTACGGCGAATGAGAGAATGAGGATGCTCCGAATTCCGATGCTGGCCGGCCAAAGGGCATCTGTGCTTTATTATCCCATATAAAATAAAGTGGCGCCTCTCAACCAGGAAGAACCAAGGAACAACAAAAGTGCCGTCCCCGGCAGAAAGGATGAATCCACTAGCTCCCATGCTTTAAGCACAAGTGTTACGCCACCTCGCCATGTTCGTTGTCAGCACGAAAAGAACAATCGACCCTCGACCAATAGTTTCACGACAGCTCGTAAACTTGAGCTCGTGCAGGCATGCTGAAAAGATTATCTAGCTAGTGTACTTTATATTATAAAGAAAGGAAAAAGCGTTACACGGCAGAATATTTCTCCGAATTGAATTTGTTTAAATATATTGTTTGACTTTGTACTATGTGGATGAGAGAACTAATTGGTGTAACACACTGTCTTTCCGTTCTAAATTTAGAAAAGTTATGACTTTTCTAAACATATTTTTATGTACTACGCAAGTGTCCGTGCGTTGCAACGGGTGCATTGCAATTAGAACCGTGCAAGTGATGAATTACACTACCGACGAGGCTTAAGTCCTCCAGATCACCATGTTTGTGTGAACCATGCATTTCTGAAATTTATGTTCAATTCCAGTTGCATCACTAAACTATACCCCTTTTGAGCCCATACGCTTAAAAGAGGGGAGAAACGGTCTTGTAGTCTTTATGGACATACCAATAGAGTATTAATAAGAAACATGTTTTCTATGTTTTTCATTGCCTAAGCCAAATTGTTTGTTGGTAGTCATTGTTTGCAAAACGCAAAGGAGCAGGAAGTAAGAAAAGGAAATACAGCTCTTGTATCCACTGATCTGCTGAGAGGGGATCTGCTGTTAGTTTTTTAAAACACCCAAAGATAGTAGCCTCTTGGATAGAGGGATCCTTCTCGTAAAATAAAAAAACAATCTTCAAATTTTGCAAGCTTAAATATGTGCACATCTCAAGCCCAAATGCCTTCATCATAACAAATACTAAATTACCTTACCTGTTGCGCACAGTTTCAGGGGTGTCTGATCATTCGTACATGACTATTGGGGTGACCACAAACTACGCACTTTGGATGGTGGGTCGGAAAAATCTATTTGTTTTTTTGGACGAAGATAACAGTATGAAGCATATGTTTTTCAAATAAATAAACTTGTACAATTCCACCCAAAATATATAAGTTATATTTTACCGCAACTAAAGGAATCTGATCAATGAACAGAACTACTTATGGCCCTTTTTTCACCACCTGCTAATTTAATTGGCTCAGTTATCTTATCTCATGAACTGCTTGCTGCTCATACACCAGCTGAAGCATAGGAATTACACGGTAGCAATGGCAGTGAAGGAGAACCCTGTTCTTCTGCAGTGTGCACTTGTCCTCAGCGCCGGACACGTAGTAGTCATAGATAATCTTAAGAAGCTCCTGCTTCGCGATGGCCTGGTATTCCATGACATTGGTGATCTGCGGTCTCCCTTATGTTGGCATCGTCGGCAGGCTTAAAGCATAGCTATCAGGTATTGAATCACACATGCAGCAAGGCTGCAAGGGTTTATAACACCAATCTGCAATAATATTTAAAACACAAAGCGAACTAACTGCACACAGACCCTGAAAAAGAAAATGTTCAGGATGGCCAAAGAAAAGGAAAATGTTGAGGACCCTAGGTAGTTTTCTAAATAACAAATGAAGAGTCATCACACCATTTTATTTTGAACCTAGGTGCACACAAGCAAAGCTTAGAAAAGCTGCATTAGGAGTCAGTTATTGCTACAGAATATAGCACAGAAATATCCTTCCTTGAATGCGTTGGTGCGCTGAGAAATCACCGTGTTATGCAATGCGTTGGTGCACTGACTGCTTGTAGACTGCTGAAATACAGACCTCTGGAAATAATGTATAGCCTTTGGTCCCAAGAAAATTAGGCACTATAATAGTCCTGTTAACAAGAGCAAAAACAAATCACATTGATCAACAAGATATCTTGAAAGAAATTTTGCAAGCTGCCAAGCTCAAATGCAAACAAGCACAAATGGGCCCACTTACATTTTTTCTTTGTGCACAATACAAGCTCCAAGCTCAGTAAGCAGGAAGTATACCTTGAATCTTGCTTGTACTGACAGCAGGCACTGTTTCCTGAACCACAAACACATGTTCAACAAAGTGTGTCCTGAGAAGTAGAGCAACACAAGTGAAAATCTGTTTCAAATAAAGACAACATAAATGAACAGTAAACATTGTGTAAGATGATCAAATCTAATTGAAGAGGCAAATTTAATTCCATCAGTTAGCTGTATGCCAAAAATCAATTGATGGAGAAAGTGAAACAATGATGCTCTGCTAGTAGCGCACAAGACAGTGAAATAATAATTGCTCATGTATAGGAGAGAAATGTAGAACCAAGGAGTGGTTATTTATTGTGATTTTTTTCCCCTCCGGTTGTGTAATCTTTTTGTTGGTTTGGTTGTGGTTGAAGGATCTGATGCTAATTCAGTGTGCACGCTTGTGTACTACTGACAGCAAAATCCAATTGAATGAAGGTGAAAAGGATAGACTTGAAGAAATCTATGGGAATATGATGGTTCAAACTTGTTTCGAAGACAAAAATGCAGCTTACATGACATGACTGAGCATTGTATTATTTATTAATGAAAATCTATAAAATTGTATAGCAGGTTTTGTGAATTCAAAAGAAATAGATGGCAAAAAAGGCAGTGGGTAGCAAACAAGTCTGTACTAATTTGTTTGTCTATTGATTTCGACTCATTTTTATTGTCTTATTCTTAGTGAGTTGCAAATTTTGGGGCTCCTGACTACTCTTACTTTGTTCAAAATAAATACCACACTCCCTCGCTTCTATACAGATCTAGCAGACAACAGAAGAAAATAAATACCAGGTAATCAGAGCAGAAACAAACTTCATTCAGCATAGGTAACATTCAGTTATAACTATGACCAAGATGGGGTGCAATTGTCTGTTTGGATAAAAGACACTAAATTGATTAGGAGCTACGGTCCTTAAATTCTGCAAGATCAATTAGTCAAACCAAATGAATTGATAGATTATATATTTTCCTTTTTGACATTTAACAAAAAAAAACAAGATAGTAAATTGATAGGAGCTAGAGTCCTAGCCTCTGTGTGCTTATTTGCTGACTGAATTATCAGTTAAATTGGTAAAATGTTTGTATTATCATGACAGCATTTTTTTTTTTGTTTCTTCACGTATTACCAAGAGGTACCGACACCAGTTCTATCTTCAGTCGCAGAAGAGCCAGAACACACATAATTGAGCTCTAATTTATGCATGCTGCCAATGACACAGACGTCAACTGTACATAATACAATGGATGAGAGGGATTGTAGTAGTCTTATCACGATATATAGAAAATGAGAACTATAAATTATTCTACAACACACAGGTATGTATACATGCATAATACAGGTACGTAATCATGTCCAAAATCATACACTTGAAATTTTCCTAACCTAACTGGAATGCTATCTACATTTCAACAGGCTAAATAAATCACCCATCCCAGCTGAGCAAGCCTAATTTTGTCGGCTTCTAAACAACCATACATACAGCCCTGTGCACTCCATGATAATTTCTACTGGGTACATATACATGCATCATTATGGCAGACAAATGATTTGCAGTATAAGAAACCAAAACATCCAGATAGACATATATAATCATGGAGGATCTTAAAGACACTCTGACTGCTTTACAGGATAACATCACTTGCACAAGATCTTGTATGAGGACTATAATCAACCAAATAAATATGATTACAAGCATGTGCTTGTCAAGGTAAATTGTGTGTGACAATATGAAGAGATGGAAAAATCATTTTTTTTAAAAAAAATGATCACTCATCCGAGAAAGCAATGCAGCTATTACCGAGACATATATCAATGAACTTATTTGATATTGAGCGCGGCGTGGAAGACATGTATCATTTCATTCCTATTTTCCTACATTTAAATTCATAGTTGATAATGAATATATGTTCAGTGTAAAACTACCCATTGAAAAGATTTAAAATACTCGATAGAAAGATACTCCATAGCACACTGGCCAATTCGGCCTCGACAAATTCCTAAATTGACACCCAATACTGATTGTCGAGAATGAATACTGACAGTAATATTCAGAACACGATATCTCCAATAGTACTCAACAAAATTGGAAAGGTAATGAAAAGTTCCACAACTTTCGTAGTAATGGGATATTCCAATTCGACAGCTATATGCGAGACTTCGATCTGGTACTGTGCTGCTTATTCTGGTATTCAGTACATGGACAGGGCTAAACGTACAACACAGATGATTCAATACCTAAAGCAAATCAGAAACGTGCCCTCATCCTGATGTCCCTTGCTGTCTTCTCCCTTCGCAAAAAACGAGCTGCAGTCCATCAACACCATGAGGGCAACGATCTGCAGCCAGCGGAAGAGGTTCATTGGGATAAAAGAAAATATTATGCCACATCCTCAGCCACTGAGATACATCTCTCATGGATAGACCGAATCGAAAGGCAAATAGTTCATACCTTCTGTCAGTCAAGATGCCAACGGCGCTAGAGACGGATGCGGCGTCGTGCCACCAGAAGCCGCGGCGAGGGGAGCCATGCCGCCGCCACGAGGAACTGCCCCGCTCTTTCATTCAGTTACTTGTTGGCACACTTTTTAGTTCTTCGTTTCTCCATTCAGTTTTGCCTTGCAGTGCAGAGGCTCAGGGGGCAAATAACGGATGCAGAAGCTCTGCTTGCATTGCAAGGGCTTTGTTTACTTCGTTGAGGTCTTGAAGGAATCATCATCCCTTAAAAGCCTAAGAAGGAATACGTATCCAGTCTCTAATCACAAACAGAACAAATTTGTTCCTAGTCACAATAAAAAGGAAGCAATTCATAATCCGAAGCAATGACCTCAAGGTTGAATCGGCTGACCTATATGCCACACGTTGGATCCAAGCCAATTGCTAAACAGGCCACATCAATGCCGAGCGATTTCCGGTCGATGGTGGTGAGCGTGTGGTGATCTACTGGTGACGACTGACGATGTACCTGGTGGCCGATGGGTGCTCATATATCACCGGTGAGGCATCGTGACAGGGCACGCCAGCGGCGTCAGTGGGCAGGGCAGACAGGCGAGGGGCGCTCCACAGCGTCGAGGCATGCAGCGAAGGCAGTACGGTACGAGGCGTCCTACGGCCGGGGACATGGCACGGTTGATAGGAGACGGCTGCACTCGCGTGCATGGTGGAGCCGCTTGATTGCCGGATGAGATTGATATGAGCTCCGTGTATTCAGTTTCCATCTATTGTATGCGTCATGCATGTCGGGCGGGCCTCAGAGTTTCTTTTTTGCCAGAATGCTATGGGGGAGTTTCCCTTTTTTGCGAAGGAACTGTCGCAGGCTAGAGTGCACGGAGGTGCCGGGCGACGCAATGTAGTGGGGGGTTTTCGTGTCGTCTGTGGACGGAATGGATTGATATGTTTTAGTTGCAGATAGATAGAGGCATAAAGATGGAAGAAGGGTGGGGTGTAGCAAGGGTATTTCGGCCCATACGAGAATATGATGATTTGGCCGTGGACTCAATGGCGTATTTGATTTCCACATCAACGGATGAAAACGGTACGGATATTTTCCGACCGTATTCGAGACCGAATTCGTTTAGAGGGGTTTAAATCCGTCCGAATCCAAATACTAAGATCTCATATTTATGATGTCAATATCCAATCGTCCTATCTGGCATGGTTGACACTAGCTTAAATATGAAAACAAATGTGGTATGACTGATATCCGTTTGTATCCGATCCTTTTTCATCGGGACTTTAGATACACAAGAATTGTAACTACATGATTTCTAATTGTTCTAGTAATGTTAGTTCTTAGTACTGTGACATTTGTAGTGATAATGATCTAATTACCCTAATAAAAGAAAAAGGAGAGTTCATCCCAACTGATATACGATCCTTTTAAGCTGCGAGAGTACACAGCAGGCACATGTGCTGATACTGATACATGGTCCTATCCTCCCCGACCCCTGTAGTCCCTGTTCTATCGCTGCCCAACTTTTAGCAGGTAGCTAATCATGGCATCACGAGTATCAGACATGTACTACTGGTCATACAATCTAACTGTCCGAGGAACCAAAAAGAAAAATCTATGGCAACCCACGCCTCGCTCTACTTGTCTACGGTCAATTCCACCAACACCTCTTGTTTTTATTTTTCTCTTCGGTGACCACGACCCATAACATTACATGATCGATGAGTGATGATAGTACTACTACAATTACTAGTATCAATGTTAGCCCGTACTACATTAGTATACGGAATAGGGAATGCAGCACTAAACTGCAGCTATCCCTTGGGCCGTACGATAGCCTACGGAAAAGAGCCATGGCACTCCACGATAGGTCAATAGCAGTGCGTACTACTGACAATACTTATGTAGTATTTGTATTGTCAGCTCACCATGATGCAACACCATGATGGAATGGCGCATGAGCCGATGGTGAATAATGAGGCTAGGACTAGCGGCGCCGGCGACACGAGTTGTGTGGCAATCAGAGCCGTTGATAGCAGGACGGTAGTAATGATTTAGAGATATCTCACTATTTGTGTTTCTTTACATCAGAAAGATGATTTTTGTACCTGAACTATCACTATAAACCTCAAAAATTTAGACAACAAATTTTCTATTCCAAGCATGCATTCAATAAAAAAGAAGTCCCTCCTGATATCTGCTCCACTCGTTTCCTAGACAAAAATCACTCACTGGCCACGCTGGATGCAACACCTATATAAGGCAGCCGTCTCTTTTCAACATCATAAAAACTGTCTCTCTGACTGCCTCTCTGTCTTAATCTATCCCTGTTTATTTCCGGTTAGGATGCAGTCAAAAGCAGCAGCCGGACGGAAACAGCAGCGGCAAGCGGCTGCGTAATCACATGAGGCGGCCAGGAATAAAAACTGCTGCCTGTTGCATAAACTGGCAGTTAGTAGAACAAACCAGCCACAGCAGCGTCCAGCGAGGCTTTTGCCTAGAAAACAAACACACCACGCCGCCGCCGCTCGCCGCCCACTTCTCTCCCACCTCCCCTCCACTCTCTTTGCTTCTCGCCTAGGGGTTAGAATCCCATCCCATGGCGCTGTCGTCCGAGATCCGCTTCGGCCACCAGATCCCCCTGTCCCACTCCGACACCGACTCCTACGAGGAAGAGGAAGAGGAAGAGGAAGAGGAGTTCGAGGAGGGGGAGATGGATGGGGTGGGGGTTTCGTCTCCGCTGATGCTGCCGGCAACGGAGGCCAGCAGGGGCGGAGGGGTGTCCGTGGTTGAGATGGTGACGGGGGCGCTCCGGAGGTCGCTCATGCTCTGCAGCAGCAGCGCCGGCGCCGGCGTGCGCGAGCCGGAGGAGGAGGAGGAGGAGG
>CM041635.1:49246620-49271294 GCA_023333625.1 Bothriochloa decipiens | reverse complement strand
TGACGAATATCGTATTTTCTCTGAATAGATATGTCAACCAAAGTGATATTTCGGTTGTTCCATGGTAGTGGCACTGTCAGATATGGCCCGTATGGTGTAGATCTGTCTGAATTTGGGTCAACACTAAAGGGGATAGATAGGCCAGCGGAAAGAAATTTTTGGTCAGTGTGTAATTGGTTAATGAGGGCATTTCATATCAACCCAGAGGTTAACACAATAAAAGTAAATGTAGTAGTCAACCGTGGCAACGAAGAATGCTTCTGAGAATTGATGTCGGTAGATTGCACCGAAACATGGAAATGGTACGTAGAAAATGCATTACAGCGGGGCTGGAAACCAGCATTTTCATGGAGGTGCACGATAAAGACAATGCAACCTTGTAAGATGTAGAGGGTACAAGCATGGTTAGGACTGATGCTGAAATGAAAGAGGGAAACGATCGTGCTCAGCAAGGAGAAGAACAGGGACAGGATGTGCGGGAACCAGAAAGAGAAGGAGAAGCCAGTGAGCCGAGAGGCTTGGCAGATGAGGGCGAGAGGATCAACTCCATTGTTCAGGCAATGAAAAACGAAGATGCGGCGAATGAGAAAGTGGAGGGTGATGAATCTTCTGATGAGGAAGGATGCAATGTGAATCCATGGCAATGGTCTAATGAAGACTTCTCTGGACTTGCTATTTCAGAGGGATACATGTTCCATGGGAGTATAAGAAGAATGAGGTAATCGAGGGAGCGATGTACGCAGAGAAGGAAGAATTGATGGAGGTAGTCAAGCATTGGGCTGTATCACTGCAGAGGGAGTTCTGGGTAGCAAAGTCCACAAAGTGTGTATATGAAGTTAAGTGTATGAGATCCAGCGATGGTTGTCCGTAGAGGGTGCATGCATTCAAGAAAAAGTGGAAGGATTATTGGAAAGTATCAATAGTCACTGAGCACAACTGTCACTTGGAAGGTGTAGAGAAGTATCACAGAAATATGACATCTGTATTTATTGCTACAGAGATGTATTTAGATGTTGTGCATAATCTGGGATACGAGCCAAGGTCAATAATAAGGCATATCGAAGATAAATTCAAATACACCATTTCATATGCTAAGGCGTGGAGGACAAAACAAAAGATTATCGAGATGAGATTTGGCACATTCAAAGCCTCATATGATAATTTACCATCTCTTCTTCAATGCATAGCCGCCAGAAATCCAGGGACATGTACAGATCTTATAACATACCTAACCATGGAGAATGACCGTGCAGTATTGGTCTTGCAACGTGCTTTCTTTGCACTAGGTGCTTGCATCAGGGCATTTGTGCATTATCGTCCAATACTCTGTATTGACGGGACATTTCTGACAGGTAAATTGTGGCAGAACCTTCTAAATCATATGGCCCACACGCATGATTATTGTCTAAACAGACTCCAAATAACCATGACTGTGTTCCATACGACTTAAAAAGTCTGTCGGGTAAATCCTGAATTATCCACGATTCTCCGAGCAGGATCAATCGTTGTAGAGAGATATTGCAGTATTACAACAGTTGGATATAAATAATATATCAAGGAGTAAAACAGCGAAAGACTTACAATAACATAAGTTTATAAACCTTTGAGTTTCAAATTTTTACAACCATAAGTTTAAGTTGTACGAACCATATTAGTAGTGGAGTAGCAGTAGCTAACCTTATTACAAAGCCAAATGAAAAGCTCTGCCCACGAGCCAAACACCTTATTCATCGTCGCTTTCCTCGACGACTGTCATGCAGCAGGATGCAAAACACTCCTACCCATGAGGCTCACCTGCAACAAGGGTTCAACAAACCCTGAGTACAAAAGTACTCAACAAGACTGACCCAACGAAAAAGAGGGGTGGAGACTCAAGAAATGCAGGCTAGAGGGACAAGGTAAGGCTTGTAAGAGATAAGAGATTTTGCGAAAAAGCTTAACAGAAAGTAAAGTTTGATTGGACTAGCTCCAATTATCAACCAACTTCATTATTAAACCTTAATCTTTGTTTAAGTTGTTACTACGATGATGAACACCGATCGAATCTTCTTCTCCGAGAAGCAACGGCGATTCGAATCCATTTTCATAACCAGCTAGGACCTAGGTCACTGGAATACCGGAGACTTTAACTCCGATGCACCCCAGATGAACCGATATACCGGGATAACAACCGCAGCCGTATATCACCACATGGCACCCGTGAGCTCTGCGGCCCAGCGTACCGAGATACATGGGAACTTAAATCCCACAGTAAAACACACTATGACACAGATGGGATCTCTGGCCCCACGCTAGGTCACTCCATGATATACACGGCTCCAACCATCCGTATACCACTTCATGCATGTGGATTTCTAAGTTCTCGATATCACCAGTTCACCAACGGACGGGACCTAGGGCATCAACATATGGAAACACTACAGAGGGACTCCATTCCCGGTGCAAGTTCGCCGTCCGGACTCGATTTATTACTAATATCAAGATTCCAACAATAAAACCAATCTCATCTTTTTCATTCGTTTAACTTTGAATATTTAAATAAATAAGCAGGGCTAAGCATTACTACTTATCTACCAAGCAGGTAACAAGGTATAAGGAAATAAGACAGGTAATGCAATTGGGTGGGTTTTCACTCAACTCCTATTATCTAATGCAACATATCAGAGCTGAAGCGATAGAACTTTTATAAATACAGTAGGGTTTGAATGCATCCGGGGCTTGCCTTGGTGTTCGGGGTAGACGGTCTCAAACTCTGGATCAACTCCTGATTCTTGAATCTGCTTTTCCTTCAGATCTGGGCGACAACGTTAACTCTCCGTCAACAGAAACTATTCGATATTTAATATGCTTCAACATGATGGAATAGTAAACATGATGCTCGATGGATGCATGATCAGATTAAGGGATCGAGTATAACTTTTATTCACGATAAAGTTGCAAGCCAACAAAACTTCGCTTATAAAACTCATTAGGGTTAACTACGCCATTTAAGAAGTTAATTAAACACATAAAATAACATTGATTAAGCCCTAATGACATGATTAAGGTAAGCGCAAGCAATTAATGAAAGTGCCAAAGGTCATTAGGGTTAATGACCCAAGGTCATCAATCAATCCCAAAGTCAAACAAACCTATAATGATTAAGCTTAACTAAAGGGGTTAATTAATTATTTAAAAGCATTAAATAAAGGCATAAAAATTAAAGTTATCAAATTAAGCCCAAATTTTTATTTTAGAAATCTCTTAGCCTAATTAGATGGCAAAACAAATTTTAGAATTAAAAGCCAATTGTTTTATTTATTAAAAATCATTGAAGGTTTATTTTCCAATTAAAAGGGATAATTTTATCATATGCAAAAAGTACTCAATTTTGGAATTTCATATTTTTCCTAGGTAGATGACATCATAAAGAACACTCAAAAAAAATTTTAGAATTTTTGGAGCTATATATGAATTACTATGATTTTTCAAAGAAAATAGTATTTAAATCATTTTCTAAAAATAGAAAAAGAAAATCGGCACAGTACTCCCGCGCTGACCGACGGCGCGCCGATGGTTGACCGGTGATTCCTCGCAGTCAGCGAGGTCTCCGGCGATACGGTTTGTCCCTACAGGCTCATCTCGACACGACGCGTCGATTGAGGTAGCTAACGGCGCGGCGGCGGCACCCACGCCGGCGGCCATGGCGGCGCGGCAGAGCTCGGGCGCGGCGACGTCGCTCACCGGAGCGATTTCTGGCGACGGCAAGGTCACGGGCATGCGCAGGGTACTCAAACGGACTAATTTGACAACTAAATGACATCGCTTCCTGGTTCCTAGCCAAAGCAGTAATGCGCGCGGCGGAGCGGCATGACCGTGCCGGCGGCGAGCCACGATGACCGGTGGCTATGACATGGGATTGATAAAATTGATGGCACAGATAGATGCAGGAGCTCACCACGGTGCTGATGC
Source organism: Bothriochloa decipiens (assembly GCA_023333625.1). NCBI lineage: Eukaryota > Viridiplantae > Streptophyta > Magnoliopsida > Poales > Poaceae > Bothriochloa > Bothriochloa decipiens. Next base: position 49,267,343 of record CM041635.1, on the reverse strand, counting down.
ACACGTTAATGGAGGCTCGGAGCGGCTGGGTTGAGCTGCGGACGTCGGCAGTGATGGCGGCGGCGGCGCTCCGATGGCAAGGTCGGTGTCACCGGCGTCCCTGTGGAGCATTAAGCCAGCCAAGGTGCGCATAAGGTGCAAGATGACATGGAAAACATGATTGCGGGGTTAAAGGTAATATATATTCACCCTGTGCGGCGGTCGGCGGCGAAAATGCCCGCGGCGGCTCGGTGACCGGCCGTGGAGAAGACGACGGCTCACGGGCAGCTCGGGTGAGGAGCGCGAGCACGAACTGGCTCAAAATGACCGTGAAGATGTGGTGGAGCTATTGGCGAAAGCAATCGGATAGAGATGGAGCGACGGCGGCGAATTTGGGCGACGGAGCGAGGTCGTCGGCGACGCCGGCGGAGAGAGGAAGGAGAAGAAGTCGGCCATGACGACGGTATTTATAGGGCGGAGGCGATGTCTGAGCTGGCGACACGACGAAGATGAAGTTTCTCGCGTCCATGAGCGCGCTGGCGGTCGAGAGGGTGCGGCGGTGGTCGGCGGCGCGCGATGAGAAGCCGACGATGGCGGCCGAGGACAGGTTTCGGTACTGTTCGAGAAAATTACAGAAATACCATCTGTTTAAAAACATAAATTACTACAAAATTTATATAAGAACTTGAAAATCTCCAAAAATATCATTTGCATAACTCTTCAAAAGATACACTTTTCCTTTAACTGGCATCCTCAAATTCTGTCTAGATTTTGAAATTTGAATTTAGATTTGAAAAGGGAATAAAACCCTAGAAAAAACATTTGAAATTACTTTTGATTTTTCAATAAAACTTGAAAATCTTAAAAACTATGAAATGTTTAACTTTCCGAACCAAACCTTTTTCATATAAAAAGTTTTCCAAAATTATGCATAATTTTTGAATTATGGTTTTAAAATCAAAAGGGGTCAAATGCTGGAAAACTATGTTTTCAAATTCATTTAAAATTTCTTTTGTAAACTTGAAAAACATTATATACCAACTTTGTAGCTCATGTCAAGATCTACAAACTATCTTTTTAGAGTATCTCCAAATTCTTTATAGATTTTGAATTAGAGAAAAAGGGGTAAAACTAAGTTTTAGAATAAAGGGTTTTTGAAATAGAATTTAAACTCAATTTGGTTTCTAACTTATTTGGTTGGTTATTAGTGATCACAAACATCATCCAAGGACATTTTTAGGTCATTGACCCAATGACACCCTTGGTTGACCAAGTTGACTTTTGAAAAACCTTTTATAGCATTTCCAATTTGAATTTAAATTTGAATTGCCAGACTTAGAAGAAAGCTTTGGATTCCAAATTCAACTTCAAATATGGAAATCATTTTTTTAGGGTTGGACTTAGACTTATACACTATGCTTGACACTAGTGTAAACACAGTTTACACCTCAAGTACATAGAGTATAAACTATGCATTTGCGATGACATTCGAAAGTAGGGTTTTATTATTTCATGTGACAAAACATTCCAGAAACTCAATCAACCTATGAAATGTAAACTTGTTTTAGTTGATGCACATTAAGGTTGACTTAAACATGAATGCTTTGCAGTGCATATGATGACATGGCATGTTTTAGTTAATATAACACCAGAGGTGTTACATAAATACAGAGGTCAGATACTAACAACAATTGCCATGGATGGGAACAATCAAGTTCTACCACTGGCATTCGCTTTTGTGGAGAGTGAGAATACCGATAGTTGGTACTGGTTTCTCAAGCAGGTGAAGGTTAGCATTGTTGGTATGAGGCCTGGTGTATGCCTAATTCATGACCGTCACACTGGCCTTCTTCGGGCAATTGAATATCTGAAGAACGGTGATGCAGAGATGGGATATGGTAAAGATTGGCCAGATGTTCAAAATCGATGGTGTATGCGTCACATGGGTGCTAATTTTTACAAGCAGTTTAATAGCAAGAGCTTGATGGATCTATTCAAGAGGCTATGCAGACAGAATCAAGAGAAAAAATTCAACGAGCTTTGGAGGAGGTTGGACGAGCTCACAACGAAGCAAAGGGAAGTGCACTCAAGCCAATCAGCACCTGTTGGTGAGGATGGTCCAGAGGCCTTAGGACCGCTGCCCACAGATGGTCCAAACATCAGAAGGAGATCGGCATCTGCTGTGAGAAAATTTTCGCACTGGATAGAGAATGAGCCTAAGGAGAAGTGGTCTTTGCTGCATGATGTCGACGGAGCGCGGTTCGGCATTATGATACCTAATTTGGCTGAAGTTTACAACTGGGTGATGCGTGGTGTTAGAGACCTTCCCCTGGTTGCCATTGTTGAGTTCATCCTGCATGGAACATGCAGATATTTCAGAGACCGGTACCAAGTTGCTGCCCTTTCAATGCAAGTGCGAGGTGTTTTCTTCGGACATATGTTGACAAATTATCTAGAGGAAAAACGTAAGAAGGCAAAGGAGCATAGAGTTATATCTCAAGGTACTAGAGAGCACCGATTTGAAATCTTGTGTGCTGATAGGGCCAAGCGTGGAATATATAGAACAAGAGTTGTGCAAGAATGCATACTTAAGGAGGATGGGTATTGCGCATGCACGTGCCACAAGCCAAGACTCTACCACAAACCATGTTCTCATGTTATTATAGCGAGCTCGGAGTGTGGAATACTTGATCGTACTTTTGTATCTCCCTATTTCACCCAGGAAGCCATATTGCATACATGGTCACATGAAATTTATGGTTTTGGCATAGCGGGGAATTTTACAGGTACAGTACCGCAACCTAGCTATATTCCAGACCCAAGTAAGATCAGAGACAAGGCTGGGTGTCGAAAGACAAGACGTATTCGAAATGCCATGGATGAGTCCGAAGCAGGTGGAAGGTACAAACGTTGCAGCAAATGCGACAAGGAGGGACATACTTACAAGAAGTGCCCGAAGGACTCAGATATGCCCACAACAGCAGAAGCCCCGCCAACAGGGGAAGGGACAACTTCTAGGCCCACCAGGCCAAGGCGTGCACGCGTGCCTCGTGTAGTGATGTGTAGTAAGCTTGGTTAAGATTATGTAATGTACGGTTTTTTGCTTTGTTGTAACTGAAGTGAACAAACTTGTTGTTTCAACCTATCTTGTGGATGTAATATTCTGTGATGTTCTTAATCTCTGTCTTGTATTTGAATATATTTCAGTTACATGTTGTACGTGCATTCTTTATGTTTCAAATTCGATCATTTCTTGTTGTACCTTAAATTTATTGTTGTATACTTTTTCGCTTTCTGTTTGCATGTGTCATATGTGTTAATTGTGATAATGTCATGCAGGGATGGCGGACGACACACCAGAGCTGCTAGATCGAGGGATCGATCTGCACCACCGTTCGTACCGTATTGCGGTGCAGAACGCCACTCTGCCTGTACTTCGACCGCGACCGTCCAGACGTCTACTTTCAGTGGACCCTCAGTTCTGTTCCAGGTATCCGTTGACTCTTCGAGGTCTCCCAATTAAATACACATGGCTTGTTAATAACATATAATTTTTATGTGCAGGTTATGTGAGGCAGGCCTCCTCCCGTTGTGTCGCCTTATGGAGGCTCGAGCTGCTGAGGCCGATGAGACGAGGAGGTGGAGTTTCGATAGGTCTCTTCTAGCAGCCCTGGTCGACCGATGGAGGCTGGAGACACACACGTTCCACCTGCCGTGCGGGGAGGTCGCACCGATGCTTCAGGACGTTGCGTTCTTGCTTGGCCTTCCCCTCGCTGGCGATGCCGTCGGGCCAGTCGACGGACTTCATGATTGGCGAGACGACATTATGGCCCGCTTCGGCCACGTGCAGCGTCACCCTACACTTCCAGCTATGAGAAGCCTCCCTCCGTACATGACCATGGGCCCGTCGTAGCAGTGGCTCATGCAGTTTACCGTAAGGCCTATTTGAAAAGAATTTTATCAATTTACAGTTCTACTCAACTTTATTAACTGTATCTTTTTTAGTCCGATCAGCTACACCCAGAGGCTGATGTGTACTCTGTGCGACGGAGCTTGGAGGCCTACTTGTTGTGGCTTTTTGGCTGGGTCATGTTCACCAGCAGCGCGGGACATGCCATCGACAAGGTCATGATCCCCTACGCACACGCGATCGCTGATGCTGACGAGGGAGCAGTGCCACAGTGGAGATGGGGATCCGCAGTGCTGGCGGCGATGTACAGGGGGCTTTGCGAAGTGTGTACCAAGATAGAAACAGGTTCTTTACTCACTGGTTGCCCCCTCCTTCTACGGCTATGGGCAGCTGAACGGTTCGTGATTGGTCGACCTGTGGTGGATCACACCGCCTACGAGGACGACCTGTACTTGCAACATCCGCCCGAGGATTTCCCCACCATGGGTACAGTCTGGTGCTGTCTTTAGGTTTGTGTTCCTAGCTAACGTATATAGTTAATTCGTATCGTACCTTCTAACCTATTGATTGTTATATTTCAGCGACGATGGGCACATGTGCAGGTCACGCGGTCGTACAACGAGTTTATGCTGGAGTTCGACAGGATACAGCTGACCGACGTGATCTGGGAGCCTTACAGCTAGGATGCTATCCACGCACGAGCTCCCCTTGGGCTGTCCACTTTGTGCACACGTGACCAGGCATTCTGGCTGACGCTCCGACCGATGGTGTTCGACATATTCGTCGAACCGCACTGCCCAGGGCGTGTTTTGCGCCAGTTCAGTCTCATGCAGCCATCCCCGCCCCTATCATCCGTACCGTCCCTGCAGATGCTCACAGGTAAGTACTACTAACAACTGACTTTGAAAAATTAATCGTAATAGACATGTCTTACTCAAATTTGTGTTCAGGCTAACTCGGAGGGGACAGGTCGGCGGCAACTTATGGGTTCCACGTCTGCAGCCATACGTGGATGACTGGTTGCTTGCCACAGAGGACGTCATTGAGGAGTACCGCCCCCACACCGAGGACTCATACATGAACTACCTCCGGTGGTACCAGCCTCGTACCCGCACACGTGTCACCTTCGTTCCTCCGGAGCAGCAGCCACATGTCGCCGTCGTGGGTGACGCTTACCCTACGCACCGTGATCAGGATTACTTCCGCGCCGTGAGTACTTGAATCTCTCATATATATCAGTAGTTCATTACATATATCTTTCATCTAACTTAAAACTAAAATTAGGTCAACGGTGCGCAACAACTTTACATGGAGGTTGACTCCGTGTGCCGCCGCTTAGAGGGTGGCTTGGCGTTGTGTGGCAGAACCTCCTAAATCATATGGCCCACACGCATGATTATTGTCTAAACAGACTCCAAATAGCCATGACTGTGTTCTATATGACTTAAAAAGTCTGTAATCCCGAATCCTCCACGATTCTCCGAGCAGGATCAATCGTTGTAGAGAGACATTGCAGTATTACAATAGTTTAATATAAATAATATACTACGGAGTAAAACAACGGAAGACTTACAATAACATAAGTTTATAAACCTCTGAGTTTCAAATATTTACAACCATAAGTTTAAATTATACAAACCATAATAGTAGTGGAGTAGCAGTAGGTAGCCTTATTACAAAACCAAATAGTAAGCTCTGTCCAAGAGCTAAACATCTTTACTCATCATCGCTTTCCTCGACGACTGTCATGCGGCAGGATGCAAAACACTCCTGCCCATGAAGCTCACCTGCAACAAGGGTTCAACAAACCCTGAGTACAAAAGTACTCAACAAGACTGACCCGACGAAAAAGAGGGGTGGAGACTCATGAAATGCAGGCTAGAGGGACAAGGTAAGGTCAGTAGGAGATAAGAAATTTTGCGGATAAGTTCAACAAAAAGAAAAGGTTGCTTGGGCTAGCTCCCATTATCAACCAACTTCATTATTGATCCTTAATCTTTGTTCAAGTTGTTACTACGATGATGAACAACGATCGAGTCTTCTTTTCCGAGAAGCAACGGCGATTCGAATCCATTTTTATACCCAGCTGGGACCTGGGTCACTGGAATACCGGAGACTTTAACTCCGATGCACCCCAGATGAACCGATATACCGGGATAACAACCGCAGTCGTATATCACCACATGGCACCCGTGAGCTCTGCGGCCCAGCGTACCGAGATACATGGGAATTTAAACCTCACAGTAAAATACACTATGACACAGAGGGGATCTCTGGCCCCACGCTAGGTCACTCCATGATATACACGGCTCCAACCATCCGTATACCACTTCATGCATGTGGATTTCTAAATTCTTGATATCAACAGATCACCATCGGACGGGACCTAGGGCATCAACAGACGAGAACACTACAGGGGGACTCCATTCCCAGTGCAAGTTCGCCGTCCGGACTCGATTTATTACTATCATCAAGATTTCAACAAGAAAACCAATCTCATCTTTTTTATTCTTTTGCCTTTGAACAATTAAATAAATAAGCAGGGCTAAGCATTACTACTTATCTTCCCAAGCAGGTAACAAGGAATAAGGAAATAAGACAGGTAATGCAATTGGGTGGGCTTTCATTCAATTCCTATTACTTAATGCAACATACCATAGCTGAAGCGGTAAAACTTTTATAAATAGAATAGGGTTTGAATGCATCCAGGGCTTGCCTTGATGTTCGGGGTAGACGGTCTCAAACTCTGGATCAACTCCCGATTCCTGAATTTGCTCGTCCTTCGGATCTGGGTGACAACGTTACACTCCGTTAACGGAAACTATTCAATAATTAATATGCTTTAACATGATGGAAAAGTAAACATGATGCTCGATGGATGCATGATCAGATTAAGGGTTGAGTACAACTTTTCTTCACGATAAAGTTGCAAGCCAACAAAACTTCGCTTATAAAACTTATTAGAGTTAACTACGTCATTTAAGAAATTAATTAAACACATAAAATAACGTTAATTAAGCCCTAATGACATGATTAAGGTAAGCGTAAATAATTAATTAAAGTGCCAAAGGTCATTAAGGTTAATGACCTAAGGTCATCAATCAATCCCAAAGTCAATCAAATCCTATAATGATTAAGTTTAACTAAAGGGGTTAATTAATTATTTAAAAGCATTAAATAAAGGCATAAAAATTAAAGTTATCAAATTAAGCCCAAAATTTTATTTTAGAAAGTCCATTTTTCAATTAAATGGGCTAATTTTAACATATGCAAAAAGTACTCAAATTTGGCATTTCATATTTTTTCTAGGTAGATGACATCATAAAGAACACTCACAAAGTTTTTTAGAATTTTTGGAGTTATATATGAATTACTATGATTTTTCAAAGAAAATAGCATTTAAATCATTTTTTGAAAATAGAAAAAAAATCGGCACAGTACTCCCGCGCTGACCGACGGCCCGCCGTCGGTTGACCGGCGATTCCTCGTCGTCGGCGAGGTCTTCGGCGACCGGACTTGTCCCTACAGGCTCATCTCGACACGGCGCGTCGATTGAGGTAGCTAACGGCGCGGTGGGGCGGTGGCGGCACCCACGCCGGCGGCCATGGCGACGCGGCGGAGCTCGGGCGCGGCGGCGTCGCTCACCGGAGCGATTTTCGGCGACGACGACCACATGGACTCACGCAGGGCACTCAGGCGAGCGTGTTTGGCAACAAGATGACACCGTCTCTCGGTCCATAGCCAAAGCGGCAACGCACGCGGCGGAGCGGCATGGCCGTGCCGGCGGCAAGCCACGGTGGCCGGCGGCTACGATACGAGATTGATGAAATTGATGGCACAGATAGATGCAGGAGCTCACCACGGCGCTGATGCGCACATTAATGGAGGCTCGGAGCGGCTGGGTTGAGCTGCGGTCGGCGGCGCTGATGGCGACGGCGGCGCTCCGATGGCAAGACGGCGTCACGGCGGTCTCCGGCGATGCGCTGCTCAAACTAAGGTGCGCATCAGGAGCTGTGGAACGCGGATGATCGGATAGAGGGGTTAAAGGTAATATATTTTCACCTCCGATGGCGGCAAACGGCGGCGATGGCACGGCGGCTCGGCTGGCCGGCCGTGGAGAAGAAGGCGGCGTGCGGGTGGCTCAAGCGAGGAGAGTAATCACGAACTAGCCCAAAATGACCGTGAGGATGTGGCGAAGCTGTGGGCAAGAGCAATCGGACAGAGGTGAAGCGTCGGCGGTGAATTCCAGCGGCGGAGGGATGTCGTCGGCGACGGCGACGGGAGGAAGAAAGAAGAAGAACTCGGCTACGGCGACGGTATTTATAGGGCGAAGGCGATGTCTGGACTGGCGACACGACGAAGATGAAGTTTCGCGTGTCCATGAGCATACTGGCGGTCGAGGAGGTGCGGCGGTGGTCGGCGGCGCGCGATGAGAAGCCGGCGATGGCGGCCGACGATAGGGTTAGGTGCTGTTCCAGTTATTTACAGAAATGCCACTCGTTCAAAAATACAAATTACTCTAAAATTTATATAGAAACTTGAAAATCTCTAAAAATATCATTTGCATAACTTTTCAAGAGCTACACTTTTCCTCTAATGGGAATCCTCAAATTCTGTCTAGATTTTGAAATTTGAATTCAAATTCAAAAAGGGAATGAAACCCTAGAAATAAACATTTGAAATTACTTTTGATTTTTCAATAAAACTTGAAAATCTTCAAAACTATGAAATATTTAACCTTCCAAACCAAACCTTTTTCATATACAAAGTTTTCCAAAATTATGTATAGTTTTTGAATTATGGTTTTAAAATCAAAAGGGGATAAATGCTAAAAACTGTATTTTCAAATTAATTTGAAATTCCTTTTGGAAACTTGAAAAACTTTATATACCAACTTTGTAGCTCTTGTAAAGATCTACAAACTGTCTTTTTAGAGTATCTCCAAATTCCTTATAGATTTTTAATTTAGAGAAAAGGGGTTAAACTAGGTTTTGAAATAAAGGGTTTTTGAAATAGAATTTAAACTCAATTTGGTTTCTAACTTAATTTGTTGGTCATTAGTGATCACAAACATCATCCAAGGACATTTTTAGGTCATTAACCCAATGACACCCTTGGTTGACCAAGTTGACTTTTCGAAAAACCTTTTATAGCATTTCCAATTTGAATTTAAATTTGAATTGCCAGACTTAAAAATAAGTTTTGGAATCCAAACTCAACTTCAAATATGGAAATCAGTTTTAGGGTTGGACTTAGACTTATACACTATGCTTGACACTAGTGTAAACACAGTTTACACCTCAAGTACATAGAGTATAAACTAAGTATTTGCAATGACATTCGAAAATAGGGTTTTATTATTTCATGTGACAAACATTCCAGAAACGCAATCAACCTATGAAATGTAAACTTGTTTTAGTTAATGCACATTAGGGTTGACTTAAACATGAATGCTTTGTAGTGCATATGATGACATGGCATGTTTTAGTTAATATAACACCAGAGGTGTTACAGCCTTTCCCCCTTAAAGAAATCTCGTCCCGAGATTTAAAGCCTTGAGTGAAGTAATGGAAAAGGAAATGTGTCAGGAAAACACACTTCAACTTGGTTTATAAAAGAAAGGAATTGTACCACTCACATAGAAAAGTTACAACTCGTAGAGGAGATTATCACTTAGATAGAAGCATAAAAGTCCGGGAAGTTTTCTAACAGATAATCTTCCGATTCCCAAGTAGCTTCTTCTTCTGAATGTTGATCCCATTGTATCTTGTACCACTTGATTGTTTGCTTCTAGTAACACAATCCTTCTGATCCAAAACTCGGATTGGATACTCAGAGTAAGTCAAATCAGGTTCAAGCTCAATACTTTCAACATCAATGACTTTATCTGGTACACGGAGGCACTTTTTGAATTGGGACACATGGAATACATTGTGTACAGCTGACAATTGTTCAGGTAATTGCAGACGATATGCTGACTGTCCACATCTTTCTATAATTGGAAATGGTCCAATGTATCAAGGTGCTAACTTACCCCTGACTCCAAATCGGGTAACTCCTTTCATGGGTGACACCTTTAGATACACGTGATCTCCCTTATTGAAACACAATGGTCGACGCCTTTGGTCCGCATAACTCTTCTGACGAGATTGTGCTATCTTTATATTCTGTTGTATCTGTTTAACTTTTGCTTCAGTTTCTTTTACAAGATCAACTCTGAAGAATCTTCTTTCTCCCGGTTCGGACCAACTTAACGGAGTTCTACATCTGCGACCATATAATGCTTCAAATGGTGCCATTTTTATACTTTCTTGATAACTATTGTTATAAGAGAATTCTGCTAAAGGTAAATATTCATCCCATTTCTCTAGAAAATTAAGAACACATGCTCTCAACATATCTTTAAGTATTTGATTTACTTTTTCAGTCTGACCTCCTGTTTGCGGATGGTAGGCTGTACTGTGCAAAAGATCAGTACCTAAAGTCTTGTGTAATTGCTTCCAAAACTGGGAGACAAACTGTGTGCCTCTATCAGAAATAATGGTCTTTGGTATTCCATGAAGACTTATGATGCGCTCAAAATATAATTTGGCATATTACGAGGCTGTAGTTGTATTTTGAACTGGAAGAAAATGTGCGGACTTTGTGAGTCGATCCACTATAACCCAAATTGAATCAAAACCCTTTGCTGTCCTGGGTAGACCCACTATAAAGTCCATACTGATATCTTCCCATTTCCAAGCTGGAATAGGTAATGGTTGAAGTTCTCCTGCTGACTTCAAATGTACAGCCTTGACTTTCTGACAAGTGTCACACCGGGCTACATACTTAGCAATTTCTATTTTCATCTTGGTCCACCAAAATTTCTGTTTCAGATCATGATACATCTTATTACTTCCTGGATGAATAGAAAACTTTGAAAGATGTGCTTCATCAAGGATCTTTTGTCTCAACTCAGAATCTTTTGGTATGACCAGAAGATTTTTATACCATAAGACATCTACTTCATCAATTGTGAAACAAGAAACCTTTTCTCTTCTAACTTTCTTTTTAATATGTTTAATGCCTTCATTACTTCTCTATGCAGCAATAATTTGATGTCTGAGGGTTGTCTCAACAGCAATGTTAGACAAACTTCCTTGTTGCACCATCTCTATACCCAGCTTTTCTATGTCATGACATATAGAGACATCCCAAGGCTTCACTGTTAAACAATGACAGTGACTTTTTCGACTAAGTGCATCAGCCACTACATTGGCTTTACCAGGATGGTAATAGATTTCCAAATCATAATCATTGATTAACTCTAACCATCTTCTTTGTCTCATATTCAAATCATCTTGAGTGAATATGTATTTTAAACTCTTGTGATCACTGTAAATATTACATTTATTACCCCACAGATAATGTCGCCATATTTTTAAGGCATGGACAACAGCTGCCAATTCCAAATCATGTGTTGGATAATGCTCCTCATGCTTCTTCAACTGTCGAGAAGCATAAGCAATAACTCTCCCCTCTTGCATCAACACACATCCAATACCAATACCAGAAGCATCACAATACACATCAAACGGCTTCTCAATGTTTGGCTGTGCTAGGATAGGTGCAGTGGTCATCAATTTCTTTAATTTTTGAAATGCCTCTTCACAGGCGGGTGTCCAATTAAACTTAACATCATTTTTCAACAACTCAGTTATTGGCTTTGATATCTTTAAGAAATCAGGTATGAAACGACGGTAATAACACGCTGTTCCTAGAAAACTTCGAACTTGGTGCATAGTCTTTGGTGGTTTTCAATCAAGTATATCCTTTACTTTACTAGGATCAACAGCAACACCCTTGTCTGACAAAACATGTCCAAGAAATTTTACTTCCTTCAGCCAAAACTCACATTTGCTAAACTTGGCATACAATTGATGTTCTCTTAAACGCTGCAGAACAATTCTGAGGTGTTCAACATGTTCTTCTTCATTTTTGGAATATATCAATATGTCATCAATGAAGACAACTACAAACTTATCAAGCTCTGGCATGAACACTGAATTCATCAAATACATGAAATAGGCCGGTGCATTGGTAAGTCCAAAAGACATAACCAAATATTCATACAGACCATACCGAGTGGTAAAAGCGGTCTTTGGAACATCTTCCGGACAAATCTTTATTTGATGATATCCAGATCGAAGATCAATCTTAGAGAACACTTTTGCTTCCGCCAATTGATCAAAAAGCAGATCAATGCGGGGTAGAGGATACTTATTTTTAATGGTTACCTCATTCAAGGGACGATAGTCCACACATAACCTCAAACTTTGATCTTTCTTTTTCACAAAGAGGGCAGGGCATCCCCAGGGTGATGAGCTAGGTTGAATAAAACCTTTATCTCGTAGCTCTTGCAATTGAGTCTTGAGTTCTGCTAACTCAGGTGGTGCCATCCGATAAGCTCTTCTGGATATTGGAGCAGTACCAGGTTTCAAATCAATTCTAAACTCCACATTTCTATCGGGAGGTAAACCCGATAACTCATCGAGAAATACATCAGGAAACTCACAAACCACTAGTATATCCTTAATTTCTTTTATAGAAGTTGCACATACCTTTTGAACATTCCTCTTAAGTGTCGGAAGTTGGATAAGAAGTGAAGTTTTGCAATTGGGTATGTTCAATCGCACAGTTCTATTCAGGATGTCTATCACAGCACCATGCCATTTCATCCAATTCATACCTAGGATCACATCTATATCCTAATCCTTTAATATTATCATATCAGTGAGAAAAATATACCCATCCAAACTTACTGGCACATCATATACCATTTCTTTAGTACACATACGCCCTCCAGGCAATTGTATAAAGAACTGTTCTTTTGTCTCCATTATTGGAATTTCACGTGTCTTAACAAATGTACCATTAATGAATATATGAGATGCACCAGAATCGAAAAGCAGAATTGCAGGATGATCAGCAACAGGAAACATACCCATCATGACGGGCTCTCCTTCTGGGATTTCCCCGACTTGAGTGTAAAACACTCTACCAGACTTTTTCTCATTCTTATTATTCGGCACCTTCTGATTTCCTGACTTATGCTGATTCTGTGGTTGTTGTTGTGGTGCAAAAGTTCTAGGAACATAAGAGTTATACTGCCTCGGATGCGGGCAGGTCCGTGAAAAATGACCAGGCTTACCACAGTTGTAACATGGGAAGATTGGTGGCTGGAAATTGGAATTACGAACACCAGGGGTATTCGGCTGTCGTGGATAAGAAAGATTAGCAACAGGACGAGCGAATGCCTGTTGCGGTGCTTGGTATTATGGTAGACGATAGGACGGACGAAAATGATTTTGAGGGTGATAGATTATTTTCTGGCGTTTTGGGTTGCCACCAGAAAATCCAGAGGGTACACTTTTTTTCTTTTTAGTTTCCAGATGCTGACGATTCTTATCTTCATAGGATATAGCAATGTTTACTGCCTCATGAAAAGTGGCATCAGGACTTCCAGTCATCATTCTCTGGATTTTACTATTTAGACCTCTCAGGAAGCACTCTTTCTTTTTACGGTCAGTACTAACATAGTCTGACGCGTATTGAGATAAGTGATTGAATTTTCCAAAATATTGCATTACTGACATATCACCTTGCCTCAAGGAAAGAAATTCTTCAAGTTTTATAGCCATTATTCCCTCAGGAATAAAATGTGCTCGAAAGGCTTCTCGAAACTCAGTCCAAGTAATGCGATGGCCTTCGGGCTGAGCAGCAACAAAATTTACCCACCAGGCTCCTGCAGTTCCTCTCAACTGCTATGCTGCAAACATGAGCTTTTGATACTCTATGCACTCAATCAGCCCAAACTTCTGATCCATAGTGCGGAGCCAATCATCGGCCTCCATCGGTTCATCTACTCTGGTGAAAACCGGAGGACGGGTGTCTGTGAAATCCACATATGTGGTTTCATCCCTATGGTTCCGCCCATGACTTCCCTGTGTGGCATTCTGATTTTGATTTTGAGCTATCATTGTGGTTGCAGTGACTAATGCTGCAACTACATCAGCTAGAGTGGGTGGAACTAGTGGAGGATTAGGGATATCACCTCCATCCTGAGATGAGCCAGCAGCATCACGGGAACGGGTGTGAGCAGGCATCTGTTGATAAACAAACTATACTTTATTCACAAAGCCTTATCTAATTTCATAAGGATATATTACAATAGTGCAACACACTTATGATACACTATTTTTATTACATCAGTCTGCACTCCGGCAAGACTCCCCACACCTATTAGGCTTTAGAAAGCAGAGAAAGGATAGATTACACATCTTACTTTCCAATATTCTTATTCATCCTCCTCAGGATCCTCTTCCTCTTCAGGATCTTCTGCCTCTTTAGGCTCTTCCTCTACTATTTCTGGATCTTCTTCTTCCATAACATCTTCTTCTTCACCTTCATTCTCTATATCCATTTGGTTTTCGTCTTCTTCATCGATGACATCCTCATCGACAGATTCCATTTCTTCAGGGTCTTCTTCTTCCTCATCCTGTCCCATTACAAGACCAAGGTCATCCTGGACTGCCTGTCTTTGATATTCAGGATCCAATAAGTTATTCAACCTCACACATTCATCATCAGCTTCCTCCACATACTCCTCCAAATCTTCCACATAATCCTCAAGTTCTTGGATACGAATATTTGCTGCATCTTCTCGTGCCCAAGCATCATTTCTTTGGTGCTTCATATGCTTCCGGGATCACCTCAACTGAGTGATTTCAGCGGCCTCTTCAATCCTGTTAGCTTCAGCCCTCTCCAACTCAGATCTAAGCCTTTCTATTTCGGCTTGGGGATCCGAATGCGGATTGCTACTGCTTTCACCGATCTCATATTTAGGAGCTAACTGATATCGAGGTACTCCTTTTGGTGCAGTGCTCTTGCGAGGTGTTTGCTTAGTAATGGCCATCCTAAAGCAAGATAGGATAGATCATAAAAGATAAGGATAGATAGGGAGAAGTCCAGAGGTTAGCATGAAAAAGGATTGACACTACTTAACCCAAACCACCTTAAAGGGGAAAGTAATTAAACAGATTAATTAAGCATGATGCATGAACAAACTTACGATCTAAACGTAATAGAGTTGTAAAGCAACACTTACATATAATTAACCTTTATGACATAGGGCAATATAATATGCTATTTCTCCACCACACTTTGTAAAATCAGAATAAGGACCGATAGAAAGAATCATAGATGAACCGATATACCGGGATACCTGGGTCCTGGGTCACTGGACCTGGGTCCTGGGTGGGACCTGGGTCCACCACACATTTTCATACCCAGCTGGGACCTGGGTCACTGGAATACCGGAGACTTTAACTCCGATGCACCCCAGATGAACCGATATACCGGGATAACAACCGCAGCCGTATATCACCACATGGCACCCGTGAGCTCTGCGGCCCAGCGTACCGAGATACTTGGGAATTTAAACCTCACAGTAAAATACACTATGACACAGATGGGATCTCTGGCCCCACGCTAGGTCACTCCGTGATATACACGGCTCCAACCATCCGTATACCACTTCATGCATGTGGATTTCTAAATTCTCAATATCAACAGATCACCATCGGACGGGACCTAGGGCACCAACAGACGAGAACACTACAGGGGGACTCCATTCCCAGTGCAAGTTCGCCGTCCGGACTCGATTTATTACTATCATCAAGATTTCAACAAGAAAACCAATCTCATCTTTTTCATTCTTTTGCCTTTGAACAATTAAATAAATAAGCAGGGCTAAGCATTACTACTTATCTTCCCAAGCAGGTAACAAGGAATAAGGAAATAAGACATGTAATGCAATTGGGTGGGTTTTCACTCAATTCCTATTACTTAATGCAACATACCATAGCTGAAGCGGTAAAACTTTTATAAATAGAATAGGGTTTGAATGCATCCGGGGCTTGCCTTGATGTTCGGGGTAGACGGTCTCAAACTCTGGATCAACTCCCGATTCCTGAATTTGCTCGTCCTTCGGATCTGGGTGACAAAGTTACACTCCGTTAACGGAAACTATTCGATAATTAATATGCTTTAACATGATGGAAAAGTAAACATGATGCTCGATGGATGCATGATCAGATTAAGGGTTGAGTACAACTTTTCTTCACGATAAAGTTGCAAGCCAACAAAACTTCGCTTATAAAACTTATTAGAGTTAACTACGCCATTTAAGAAATTAATTAAACACATAAAATAACGTTAATTAAGCCCTAATGACATGATTAAGGTAAGCGTAAATAATTAATTAAAGTGCCAAAGGTCATTAGGGTTAATGACCTAAGGTCATCAATCAATCCCAAAGTCAATCAAATCCTATAATGATTAAGTTTAACTAAAGGGGTTAATTAATTATTTAAAAGCATTAAATAAAGGCATAAAAATTAAAGTTATCAAATTAAGCCCAAAATTTTATTTTGGAAAGCTCTTAGCCTAATTAGATGGCAAAACAAATTTTAGAATTAAAAGCCAATTATTTTATTTATTAAAAATCAATGAAGGTCCATTTTTCAATTAAATGGGCTAATTTTAACATATGCAAAAAGTACTCAAATTTGGCATTTCATATTTTTCCTAGGTAGATGACATCATAAAGAACACTCACAAAATTTTTTAGAATTTTTGGAGTTATATATGAATTACTATGATTTTTCATAAAAAATAGCATTTAAATTATTTTCTGAAAATAGAAAAAAAATCGGCACAGTACTCCCGCGCTGACCGACGGCCCGCCGTCGGTTGACCGGCGATTCCTCACCGTCAGCGAGGTCTTCGGCGATCGGACTTGTCCCTACAGGCTCATCTAGACACGGCGCGTCGATTGAGGTAGCTAACGGCGCGGCGGGGCGGCGGCGGCACCCACGCCGGCGGCCATGGCGGCGCGGCGGAGCTCGGCCGCGGCGGCGTCGCTCACCGGAGCGATTTCCGGTGACGGTGACCACGGACTCACGCAGGGCACTCAGGCGAGCGTGTTTGGCAACAAGGTGACACCGTCTCCCGGTCCATAGCCAAAGCGGCAACGCACGCGGCGGAGAGACATGGCCGTGCCGGCGGCGAGCCACGGTGGCCGGCGGCTACGATACGAGATTGATGAAATTGATGGCACAGATAGATGCAGGAGCTCACCACGGCGCTGATGCGCACGTTAATGGAGGCTCGGAGCGGCTAGGTTGAGCTACGGTCGGCGGCTCTGATGGCGGCGGCGGTGCTCCGATTGCAAGACAGCGTCACGGCGGTCTCCGGCGATGCGCTGCTCAAACTAAGGTGCGCATTAGGAGCAGTGGAACACGGATGATCGGATAGAGGGGTTAAAGGTAATATATTTTCACCTCCGACGGTGGCAAACGGTGGCGATGGCACGGCGGCTTGGCTGGCCGGCCGTGGAGAAGAAGGCGGCGTGCGGGTGGCTCAAGCGAGGAGAGTAATCACGAACTAGCCCAAAATGACCGTGAGGATGTGGCGGAGCTGTGGGCAAGAGCAATCAGACAGAGGTGAAGCGTCGGCGCGAATTCCAGCGACGGAGCGAAGTTGTCGGCGACGGCGGCGGGAGGAAGAAAGAAGAAGAACTCGGCCACGGCGACGGTATTTATAGGGCGAAGGCGATGTCTGGACTGGCGACACGACGAAGATGAAGTTTTGCGCGTCCATGAGTGTGCTGGCGGTCGAGGAGGTGCGGCGGTGGTCGGCGGCGCGCGATGAGAAGCCAGCGATGGCGGCCGACGATAGGGTTAGGTGCTGTTTCAGTTATTTATAGAAATGACAATCATTCAAAAATACAAATTACTCCAAAATTTATATAGAAACTTGAAAATCTCCAAAAATATCATTTACATAACTTTTCAAGAGCTACACTTTTCCTTTAATGGGCATCCTCAAATTCTGTCTAGATTTTAAAAATTGAATTCAAATTCAAAAAGGGAATGAAACCCTAGAAATAAACATTTGAAATTACTTTTGATATTTCAATAAAACTTGAAAATCTTCAAAACTATGAAATATTTAACCTTCCAAACCAAACCTTTTTCATATACGAAATTTTCCAAAATTATGTATAGTTTTTGAATTATGGTTTTAAAATCAAAAGGGGATAAATGCTGGAAACTGTATTTTCAAATTAATTTGAAATTCCTTTTGAAAACTTGAAAAACTTTATATACCAACTTTGTAGCTCTTGTCAAGATCTACAAACTGTCTTTTTAGAGTATCTCCAAATTCCTTATAGATTTTTAATTTAGAGAAAAGGGGTTAAAGTAGGTTTTGAAATAAAGGGTTTTTAAAATAGAATTTAAACTCAATTTGGTTTCTAACTTAATTGGTTGGTCATTAGTGATCACAAACATCATCCAAGGATATTTTTAGGTCATTGACCCAATGACACCCTTGGTTGACCAAGTTGACTTTTCGAAAAACCTTTTATAGCATTTCCAATTTGAATTTAAATTTGAATTGCCAGACTTAAAAATAAGTTTTGGAATCTAAACTCAACTTCAAATATGAAAATCATTTTTAGGGTTGGACTTAGACTTATACACTATGCTTGACGCTAGTGTAAACACAGTTTACACCTCAAGTACATAGAGTATAAACTAAGTATTTGCAATGACATTTGAAAATAGGGTTTTATTATTTCATGTGACAAACATTTCAGAAACGCAATCAACCTATGAAATGTAAACTTGTTTTAGTTAATGCACATTAGGGTTGACTTAAACATAAATGCTTTGCAGTGCATATGATGACATGGCATGTTTTAGTTAATATAACACCAGAGGTGATACACGTTGACAGTGGACGAGCAGCGCACCTCGTACACGCGGATGCGTACGACGCTTAGATCCGTGCTGAGGGCTCTGACTTGTTGGACCTCTGACGCAACGCCTCAAATTCCTGCACCGGCACCTGCAGCACGTCTTCCTGCACCCCAGACCAGAGGTAACCGTGTACCCCACCTCATCTACCTATGTTTTTCTAATCTGGATGACTGTGTGACTTACGACGACACCTTTCACAGCGTTCTCTACGCCGTACCTTCGTTCCTCCGGGGCGGGGTCCTCGGTGCACGGAGCAGAGGCATCCAGGCACTTCACTCATGCTCCACCCAGCGCGTCGGCCCATGGTGAGGGTTCCTCCGCTCAGGGAGCAGCCTGGGGAGCCTGGCCTTTGCCCCATGGAGTGGGTACCTCCTCTCGGGGAGCAGCTTGGGGAGTCTGGCCTTCACCCCATGGAGTGGGTACATCCGCGCAGGGAGCAGCTTCGACGTTGGCCCAGGGAGTCGGCACCTCATGGCGGACCTACCGACTACCTAATGACTCCCCCCACTGACGCACCGATCAGCGACGAGGAGGTCGAGATCGGCCCTTCACAGCTTGCAGGAGCACCTCCGCCCTACACGCAGGAGTTATCACAGATGACTTCCGTGCAGCACGTCCGTGCGACTCGAGGTGTTCCACCGGATCGCCACACCTACTCGTCGGGGCACGTGCGACCGAGGAGGCCGAAGAGGGGCAGGGGGCAGGGGCAGGGATAGGCTCGGGGACAGTAGTACCCTGTATGATGTAATTACTATCTTAATGTATAATACATTCCAAAATAACTTGGATTGTAACATCTTTGCCCTTGGCCATGAACCCTAAACCCTAAACCCTAAACCCTAAACCCTAAAAACCCTAAACCCTAAACCCTAAACCCTAAAAACCCTAAACCCTAAACCCTTAAACCCTAAACCCTAAACTCTAAACCCTAATCCGAATTCATCTAACAAAACGGCCCTAATAATCCGAAACATAACCAGGAAGCAAATCTTCATCTTCAGAACCACTATCCTCTCCCACAAACTCATTGGTATGGCTACGCTCAGCTGCGTTGGCCTCTTCTTCCTTTTTTTTGTAGTAAACGGCCTCCAAGTCATCGAGGGCTTGGGTAAACGCTTCATCATACTCCTCTTCTTCCTTTTTTTGTAGTAAGCGGCCTCCAAGTCATCGAGGGCTTGGGTGAACGCTTCATCATACTCCTCGTCCTCGTCGTTCATCGGCATCTCCGCCTCCGCCATCTTCTGCTTCATCTTCGCATCAGCACTCCTCTTTTCGGCCTCCTCCATCTTCTTCCTCGCATGCAAGGATGCTTCCTCTTCTCTCTTCTTTTTCCATGCATCACAGTCTTTCTTCCACCGATCAGCACTTGGGGTTTGGACACACAATCATCGGGCATAGTCAACCTGCGCTCGCCTGAACAATGGAGTTGATCCTCTCGCCCTCATCTGCCAAGCCTCTCGGCTCACTGGCTTCTCCTTCTCTTTCTGGTTCCCGCACATCCTGTCCCTGTTCTTCTCCTGCTGAGCACGGTCGTTTTCCTCTTCCATTTCAGCAACAGTCCTAACCATGCTTGTACCCTCTACATCTTGCAAGGTTGCATTATCTTTATCGTGCACCTCCATGAAAATGCTGGGTTCTCAGCCCCGCTGCAATGCATTTTTTACGTACCATTTTTATGTTTTGGTGCAATCTACCGACATCAATTCCCAGAAGCATTCTTCATTGCCACGGTTGACTACTATATTTACTTTTATTGTGTTAACCTCTAAGTTGATATGAAATGCCCTCATTAACCAGTTACACACTGACCGAAAATTTCTTTCCGCTGGCCTATCTATCCCCTTTAGTGTTGACCCAAATTCAGACAGATCTATACCATACGGGCCATATCTGACAGTGCCACTACCATGGAACAACCGAAACATCACTTTGGTTGACATATCTATTCAGAGAAAATACGATATTCGTCA
>CM041635.1:49225097-49236810 GCA_023333625.1 Bothriochloa decipiens | reverse complement strand
GCCCAACTATACTGCGGCACGGCGTCGAGCGGTGCGTCCGCTATCTCACGCGCGAAGTGGATCAAGTGCTTTGCGACAGAGTTCCCATGCGACGATGTGAACATTATCCAACCAAATAACCACAACAGATAGGCCTCCAAGTGCCTCGACACAGTGGCCTCATCCGCCGCAGGGTGGATATACTCGGCCTGAATTAGAAAACAGAAGTTCAAATTTCATTTAACATACACATGAATATTTGATGTTAATGAACTATATCACAATGTTATCTATTTACCTGAAACTGCAAGAGCCAGGTCTTCGTAGGCCCATGATGCTGATTTTCAGCAAGAGTTTGATACTCTGGAGCGTCTGGTCGACGCACAACACCCTCGAAACGGACTAGAAGGTCCTCACGCCAAGTGGCCTCCACATCTGGACGGCTGACGGCCTGCCCAGCAGTGGTGACACCAAGTAAGTAGGAGACGTCCTCGAGTGTGGGAGTCATCTCCCCGCAAGGAAAGTGGAACGTGTGCGTCTCAGGCCTCCAGCGGTCCACCAATGCCGCAAGTAAGGAACGGTCAAAGTTAAACCGTGTCACCGCATCGGCCAGGGCCTCAACAGCACTAGCCTGCACAAGCCTACACAGAGGCAGTAGACCAGCTGCTCGTAGCCTGTAGCAAATACAACATTTATATATAAATATATATTATCAAATCGTCTGTATGAGTAAAACAAATAAGTGAACGTGTTATTGTGCATACCTCGGTATCCATCGCTCGTCCAGCCGCCACAACTCCTGAGGTACCCTAGGCCCTAGAACAGGTAGCTCAGCAGCTGTCACAGCACTCAAGTAGGACCGGTGGCGCTGGTCCAACTGTGCGTCCAACAACTCCAAGTGTCCCTCATCCATCGCCATACCTAAAATATCTTAATAATGTAAAAAAAATAATGCACAAATATAATTAATACTATGAAACACTAAATCAAAAAAAGCAGACATACTATTATTTTTAAAGAGCATTTTCGCCTTGATTTCGGAATCCACGACGTGCACGAGGGCGCCGGCCGTCTTGCGGATTCCCTGAAGGTCCTGCTTCTGCAGCTCCCTCTGTGGTGGTTGCACGCTTGCACTTTTTGTAAGTATGTCCTGTGCCATTGCACTTGGTGCACCGATGCTCCAGTCTTCCCACTTCTGAGTCATCCATATCATTTCTAATGCGCCGTGTCTTACGACGACCAGGCTTCTGTCTTAATTTGTCCTTATCGGGCCCCGCAGGTAGTTACTTCCAGGATTGTTTGTAAAACTACCAAATATTGCGAAACCATAAATCTCTGCATTCCAGGTTGTCATGACTACCTCCTTCGTAAAATAATGTGAGACATACGGCTTCGGGGACAAATTAGTAAGTGAACAAGCTGCTATAACATGTGAGCACGGCCTGTGTAGAAGTTTCGGTTTCATGCACGAACAGCTGCATGAGTTATAACGAATAACACACTCTTGTGCAATTCTCTCTCGATTGCCACCACGACGGCCCCGATCCCTACACAGAACTTCAAAGCGATTCTCTGCTGTGCCCATAGGACGTGCACGATGCAAGCTTGCCTTCTCCACTTTTTTTTCATGTAATTTGTCATGAATGTTGAAAAAATCAATGTATTATCTGACATCGCATTAAAAGCAACCATATATCTTTCACGGAAGTACTTGCATGTTCCATGCAAAATACCCTCTACGATTGCTACAAGAGGTAATCCTCTCATGTCTCGAATGACCCAATTGTACACCTCCGTCAAATTTGTTGTCATTATTCCAAACCTCGCCCCATCTGTGTCATATAATAATGACCACTTCTCCTTTGGCTCGTACTCAATCCAGTCTGAGAAGCACCTGATTGATGACCCCGACCTCCGAACCACGTTCCTCAAGGCATCCATTGGAAGGCCTGAAAGAGGAACAGACATATCATTCGGGTCTTGATTCGTACGAGTCGCTAACTCTTGTGTTTGCTTTGTTGTTAATTCATCAAGACATGTCCACATTGCATTGAATTTTCTTTGTTGGTTCTAATTGCACAACCTCTTAAACATATTCATAAGGTGTTTATTTTTGAAATGGCTGAAAATATTTGCACCCAAGTGCCTCATGCACCATCTTGATTGTATGTCCGACCATCGAGGAGGAAGATCACGCTCCACTGAACCATATTGCATATCTGTTATCGCCTTCAACAAACCGGCATGTCGGTCATGTATGACACAAACATTAGGTCGCCCTTGCACCACTGCTAACTTCACACGCTCCAGAAACCAATACCAACTATCTGTGTTCTCACTTTCCACAAAAGCAAAAGCAACTGGTAGTACTTGATTATTCCCATCAACACCAATAGCAGTTAGAATCTGACCTTTATACTTTCCTGTTAGAAATGTACCATCCATGCATAAAACAGGTCTGCAATGACGAAATGCCATTATACATTGACCTAGTGCAAAAAAGGCTCGACGAAGTATTAACTTTCCGGCCTCTTTTGGATCAGACACATCCATGATATCATAATATGTACCAATATTTCTTTGTCTGATGGTTTCTAACAATCTTGATAGGTTCTCATAAGATGCTTCGTACGAACCGAATCTCTTCTCAATGACCTTCTGTTTCGCTCGCCACGCCTTCGAATAGCTGATGGTGTATTTAAAATCTTCCTCTATAGTAGTCACTATAGATTTCGGCTCATACCTTAAATTATCAACAATTCGATTATACATGTACTCTGCAATGAAGCTCGATGTAAGAGCAGTATTGGGCTTCTCTAATTCTTGTAACTCACATGTATGTTCTGTTACTATAGAGCACTTCCAAATTGTACTCCATTTTTGCTCATAAGCATGTACCCTAAATGGACAGTCCGAAAACACATATTTAACATCATATACTTTCTTGTTAGACTTAACAACTACAAAAGACCGCTTCATTGACAGAGACCAGTACTTCACGGCACTCATCACTTCATCTTTGCCTTTGTACATACCTCCCTCTACTATTTCATTCTCATGATATTCCCACGGCACAGAATTTCCTTCGTTGATCATCAAATTCTTCGAACTGTTACTCTTCCACTCCAGTGGGACAGGAATTTCATTCTCATCTTCAGATGACTCAGTTTCAGATATATTCTCATTCTTCATATCTTCCATCGCCATCTCTTCAACTATATGCTCTATGCGCTCTCCTTCGTCCGCTTCACCCGTCGGTACCATAGATGACAGGTGATGATCACTCTCTTCATTATCTTCCTCATTATCATTGTGATTGTCATGGCTCGGACCTCCTTCTTCTTCTACAACGTGTACCTCATGAACCTCCTTCGTATATGCCTGAGCAAGAAGGACTAGAGGCCACCCACGTTCTACAGCTTTGTTGACGTATTTTCTCCATGTTGATGTTGCATTAAGCGGTACTAACTCCCAAAAAGTGCCCTCCCGAGCACGACTAACCATACCCATGACCTTAACGTCATGTTGGTTGCTGTCAAGCCCAAATATTCGCATCAACCAATTCTGCACACCACTAATTGTTCTCTCATTTGCCCTAGACACCCATCTAGTTACTGAGGCAAATCCTGACAGACCAACCCCGTGTACACCTTGAATAATTTCTCCTTCTCCATAATAAATTTGAAATCCTAACTTCTCCGACATCTGTGTAATCTAAAAATTTCAGCTAAAATAGCTTTTCACTAATATATTACTAATATTATTTCAACTATAACTATTTAATTTAATAATATATATAAAATAAAAATATAAGCTACCGAAATATAATATTAATCGCTTAACTGCTCATTACATTATCTAACAATTAATATAACACACATTAAATAATTATATATAAAATTATTTTTTTACTTACCGAAAATTTTCCTCTTCCTCTCTTCTCCTTCTTCCTCCTCCTCTTTTTCTTCTTCTTCTTCTTCTTCTTCTCTTCTCCTCTACTCTCTTCTCCTCTCCTCTCCTTCTGCTCTCTTCTCCCAGCCGGCAGCGGCCGGCCGCGGCCGGCCACGTTATATATAGCAGCGCCACGTCGCCCCGTGTTCGGGCGACATGGGCCAAGTCGCCCACTGGCCGGGCGACATGGACCAAGTCGCCCACTGGTCGGGCGACATGGGCCACGTCGCCCATCGGCCGGGCGACGTGGGGCCCGCCATGCCACGTCCACGGTCAAGTCGCCCACTGGTCGGGCGACATGGCCTTGTCGCCCATCGGCCGGGCGACGTGGGACCCGCCATGCCACGTGCACAGCCAAGTCGCCCACTGGTCGGGCGACATGGCCCAGGTAGCCCGCCAGTCGGGCGACAAGGCCCATCTTCGCCCTTCCAACGGGCGACTTTTGGCCTATTCCTGCAATTTTTTAAAAACGGAGACTAATTTTGTAACTTTTTTAAAAATAAATTTATTAATAAAAAAAATTCCTAGAAATACACGACACTGGGCCTATGTACTAATGGACCCATCAATCCCGAGACCGGTATATCTGTCGCTACAGCCTATAGTAGGCGAAACTAGATCCCCCATGCGACAGTGGCTGGGCCACGCCGATTGTCAAGCCCACGTGGCTGGTCACCTTCGTTACTCAGTAGCAGTGGTTTGCTCAAAAAAAAATAACTCAGTAGCAGTGGTGCCGTGCCAAAAAAATCTGCCGAGCTTGATTTTCCTCAACCAATCAAAAAAAAAAGTTTGGCTGACATGCCGCTGGCGGTCTCACGGGCCGTCCACGGCTCGCTCCGCTGGCTGCGTCCACGAAAGCGAGGGACGGCCATTGGCACGTCGTCACGTCGAGCGTACGATGTCCACTTCGCCGGAGCCAGCAGATGAGACGGCGATTCTGCGACGACGAGAAAGGCTTATGACGTGCCACCAAAACAGAGGAAGCCCGTGGAACTGTGGCTTTGAAATATCTTATCTCGGCGAGTGGTAGAAAATTATTTGACATGTCGTGGCAATTGGCAAACATGTCACAGGAGACTGTTCATTCTGGTACAGTACAGATAAGTAGACGGCAATGTGGCCACGGATCTACTGCATTATTGTACTTGTTGGCAGAGGCGCTGTGCCAGTAACTTACTGCTCCTTGGTCTCCTACGCTACTCCAGGCTTGCGGCAGGTGATGATAGTGAATTTGATGAGCCCCTTCTTGTAACCTTGGATCATCAGCGGCATCACCATCGCCCCTCTGATCGTCTTCCATCCTAGTAGACAGACAAAAATCAATGCCAAACCGATTGAGTTCCCAGTCCGTTCAAGATTTTTGCTGCAATCCGAACTCAGTAACAGAGTGTAACAAGATGAGGGAGAAATAATTAAGTTGCATACCGCTCGTCAGCAGAGAGGTGAGGCCCTTCCATGTTAATGCTGATTTTATCACAGCGGGCCAAAACGGGGCCACGTTCTCCGACCAATCAGCTGTCTTAATATCCTGGCACCACATGCAACAATGACAATATATTGATATCATATAGGCAAAGCGACAATTTGGTGTGGTCCGCTAGTAGGTGGATAGAGCATTCAAGGTAGTCAAGATCCTTTATTTTTCTTTTTTGAAGAAGAAGAAGAACAGGTAGTCAAGATCTTGACGACGCAGATTTTTATGAAAGGTAAATATAACACGATCTCTCAAAATCCAACCAGAACTCAGAATACAATCAGTTTTTACCTCGAGAGACAGTGACTTGGCAATGTTCACATAGTCCGAAGGTGAGCACCAGTCCGGGAGGTAGTATGCATCGCAAATCCTATTCAGGAGGCTCAGTTCATCGGGTCTTAGCGAGGTTTCAGATGGTTCCAGGTTCCTATGGCACCATGTCACGATGATTATTGTCCCTCCAGGAGCGGCGACGCGTGCCAGCTCACTGACAAACTAATACCAGAGTCAGGTAAGAGTTCAAGAAAACCACATTAATTCAATAATAGGCACTGCAGAGAAAAAGATCGAAACTTTCAAATATTCGTCTCGGAAATGGATTGAACTTTGTCCGATGTTTATAGTTTGAACCATATATATTCTGGTTCATGTGGTTCGATCGGATTTCTGAATAAACCAAACTAAACCCACCCTCTTCAGTTTTTCAGCACGGTTAATTATCATTTACTGACTTTCTGTAATAGAAGCGAATCATGAATTTATCTCACGTCAGTACAAATTCTGCAGTGCAATTTTGCATATTCTTCTCTAAGCTGTAGCCGACGCAGCTACAGTAAGTATTTAGCAGCTGTAAAACACAGTAGCTTGACATGAAAACGCCATGGATGCTGCAACTTTGAGCTGCAGCGAAGTCGTTTTGTTTTTCCGAAGCAGCTGGCTAGATTCAGTCCAGCGATTCAGTCCAGCTGGTATCCACAAAGGAGATACTTGAAAATTCTATGATCTCACTCTCTCTCTTTTCCAGTTCTAAAAAACTCACGCTACCGATTCTGAAGGCACGCATGACGACCCTTGCCGTTACATCATCTGATTGCATATCTCGATTTTTTTAAGCCATGCTGCCTTGTCTTTCAAAAGAAAAAAAAAAGTAGTAGTAGAATATGTTACCTTTCTCTTGTCCGGCATGTGCTCGCCACTCTCCATGGACCATACCAGATCGAACTGCCCGTCAGGAAACGGTTGCTCCAGAGCATCAGCAACTTGAAGAGTAACCTGCTTCGTCACGCCGGTCGCCGGCGGATATAGTCAGTCTCAGTCTCAAGGGTAGCTGTTTAGGGAATTCACCGATGGAAAACAATTTGCAAGAGAGGTAGTAGTAGGAGCAGTGAGCACCTGATCCGACAACCCCTGCGCTGCAGCGAGAGCATTTCCTCTTTCAGCTTGAACAGGGCTCAACGTGATCCCCTTGCACTGCGCTCCGTATTTCTTCGCCAAGTACCTTGAGCTCCCACCAATTCCACATCCAACATCTACTATGTTTTTTGGTGCCCTCTCCAGATCATCTGCACGCAAAAATAAACAAGAAACCTAGTAAAACATGGAGTTTGCATTGGGGTGCATCTACATGAGGATAGAAATATAGATTTGTGATGGGCGATTTTACTTTAAAAAAAAAAGTAATGACACATATGGGTGCCCATCCCTACGAATGCACATACCGAGAGACCAAACCAGAAATATCTCGGAATTGGTTACTATAATGGTTGTCGACATAAACATCTTCGTCAATAAACAGATGATTAGTTCAAGAGGTGAGTCAATGTACCAAAACAAATCATTGACTTGAATTTTATGGGTGGAATTCACCAAAAGAAACCTAATTAAGTGAAGTAGGTTCAGTTTGCTATGATTATTACTCTCTATGCTCAGTTCGCTATGAACTATAATCATTCCTAGTTTTAGTGTAATCAGTTCTAATGGATATAGCAACTGTAATCAGTGTTGTACTCTGTAGGTTCTTAGTTGCAACAAGAAAGCAGAAAATACATCCAAGATTGATACGCAGAGTCGAAGATCTAGCCGTCCAATCCATGAAGGTAGGCAAAAAAAATGCATAACGCAAGATGGGGTTTAGTCCATGTCATGGTCTACCAAAAACCAACAGTCTAATCGACGAGTGGAAGTGTAGAACTTACTAAAAAGGACAAAAATAGTTCACGTTTAGTCTAAGAGCACTCCCATCTGGCAGCAGGTAGCAAGTCTCAATCGCACCACTGTTCCAGAGCTCAGAAATGAGCTGAGAAAGCGAATAAACAGATTACACGTACTCGTCCCATCTCAACTACAGTACATTCCTGGCAGCAATCCCAACTCGAGCTCAGTTTTCCGCAGTCAAACCGAAGGCGACGGCCAAGGATCGGTCATCAGATTTGTTTTGTTTGTGATCGAGAGAGTGGCTCCTCGTGCCCACGAATCGACGACGCTGTGCGGGTACTCATTTTTACAGTAGATCGCAGGTTAGCGAAAAACTCCTGTTAACAACCGGACAGAGGAGTAAAGCAAGGAAGGAACAAACAGCGTGCCGGCCTCGTGCCGTGCGTCTTTTTTTTTTTTTTCTATTTTCTACTAGTATATACACGTACGCTTTATTGCAGTGAAAAAGCTGGGCCGTTTGTGAGCCGGGACCGTGGATTGGCCGGCCGTTTTCGACCAATCAGGAAGCGATAAACCTGGCTGACGGGACGCACCTGGGGATGGGACGGCGGCGAAGGCGAGCGCCTCCTCGATCATGAGGATCTGGGCGCGGCGGTGGTCGGCCATGGACGCGGCCTCGCCCGAGTCGTAGAAGCCGTGGTGCATGTGGTCGCCCCAGATGCTCTCCCACAGCCCCGACGACTCGTCGTACAGCCCCGCGATGCCCTCCTTCAGGCCCGGGGGCGCCGGCGCGGGGGCCTGGACCGTCGACGAGGCCATCGGACGCGGGCTGACGACGCCACGTCGGCGGGGGCGGGAGCGGCGCGGGACGTGCGAAGGGGCGCGGTAGTAGTAGTGGCTGCCGCGGCGGCAGGAAGCTGTGAGGAGGCTCGTGGAGGACTGGGAGCAGTGGAGCAGCGCCGCGTGAGCCATTTGCGGCGCCGGGATGTACACGGTATTTAAAGAGGCCAAGCCAAGGTGAGGGGTGTGGGCTGTGGGCTGTGGCGGCTCAGTGCGCGCTGTTCTATAGGAGTATATTTTGGTAAAGCAGAGGTAGCTGCAGGGCCGCAGCCACCGGCAGGGACAAGCACAACTTGGTGTCCTTTCCACGTGGCCGAGTGTATATTTAGAAAAGAGAAAAACGTGGAATGGAAATACTATCATTCTCGATAACACAAAATTTTTGCACATATTTAGAGATAGAGAAAATGCTCAAACAATTTGAGCAAACGTTGTCAAATTTAGGTTATCCTTGAAGATCTTTTATTAATACAATAAGCCAAAAAAATAATATTCTAAATAAATTTTTAAATAAGATGAGTGTCAAACCTGAGGTCAAAAAAATCAAACGAACTATAATTTAGAATAGATTAGTAGGATTTACGATATTCAGTGTCCTAATATGAATGTTTTTTTGTGCATGCACAAACTCACCTTTCTGCACTGCAGGATGACCCGGGTTAAGACGACGTGCTTAGAACAGTTATCTTGTTTCATAAAAGCTAACTTGTTTCATACAACAATAGCATTCCCTTCCTCTTTGTATTATCTGATTATAGAATCTAAAATGCCCCAATATGTTACTTTTTCATACTTCCATCAGTGATAGGTAGCTTTGTTGGTTTAGAGAAAGAGTCATTGCAATTGTTGGCAAATTTCAGATATGGAACAACCAGCCTCCCAACCTTGTTCTGGTCTTGAGTCTTAGCAAGGTTACTCATGATGTGTGTGCCCTCAAGTTCTTTGATGTAATGGTTTTGATTGCCCCTTTTCCCCTTGCTTAGGTGCATAGGATGTTCTGTGACTACAGCAGGCGAGAGCAGTTGACACTCTAGCTACAACCAAGTTGGTGATGTCATGCACTCATGCTCTTCAATTTCTACCTGAGCTGGTCCATGTCCATGCGTCTCTTTTGTAATCTTCGTGCGATTCTACGTACCTTCTTCGTTGTCTCAAGAATTGCCTGGTTTGTTCAATGAACTTCAATGTATGACACTCTCTGCATTTATGTTTGCCAACCATGCGAAAACTATTGCCGCAGAAAACACAGCATTCACACGTTATACACATGCCTATTTTGATTGGATCTAATCAGAATCTCTTAGGGATTTTAAACTAAAATAATTCCTCAAAATTGACTGATTGTATAAATTGTCTGAGCTTAAGATCCAGTATAAATTTCATTTATAAAAAATAAGGAAAACAACTATCGACCAATAAAATACAGAAAAAAAATATAGGGGAGACTTGTCTACTCTCTTTTACGTCCTTGAAGTATGCTGAAATGTGAGGAAGAAATTCTATGACTAAATTAATAGCCAAGTAAAAATAGAGGGTGAGATTTATTATAGGGTACCTAAAGGAGATGTTCCCAATAGCGTTCGCTATCAAGCAGCTTTTCTTTCGGCATTTAGTACATAATAAATGTGGTATATTGAGATGGGCAATGCAAATCCGGTGAGAGCGATAGGTGAGATGATCCGATACGGACGCGGTGGTCGTTCTGCAAAATCGAATTTGTTGATAATTTCGGGAACGAAACGGTCGGCCTAAACTTGGACTAAATGAGGTCGCACCCACGGCCCAAATATAGGCCTAACTATTGTATCCCTAGAGGCCTAGACCCGACATAAGGCCGCACTTCCATTACTCTGACAAAGGCCGTACGTCCGTTTATTTTTCTCCGTCCCCTCAATTTTTTCCCGGTTTACACGTAGAGATTAGAGCGTCCCTCGGACAACTTTTTATGAATTTTTGATCGAGGTGTTCTGTACTAGACGCACTTTACCATACTTCACCTTAAACATGTTTGGTCAAGTTGACAAGCATTTAGACAAGATTCTCCATATGTTATGTAGTAAAAAGACACGGCAAGATTTCCATGAATATAGCAAAATGTGGCTCTAATTTTTTTAGCCACACTTACCTCAGATTAGTTGTGGCAAATTTGTAGACATCTTCAACGTATATTTTTTCCTATAAATTTTATCTCCATATGAGGTCATATAAAAAAAATAGAATATATATGCTGCACTAGAGAGTGGATACACTGAGGTGATTTTTCACACCCTCACATAGCACATGTTAAAACCTTTTCAGTATAACCTCATATAAATATGAAATTCATAAAATAATTATATTTATCAATAAGATGTACACCTTTTTACGTCACAACATTTTCATTATTGTAGCCATCTTGGTACCGAAAATCGTAATATATACATGAATATATTGTGTCGACCTTTTAGGCACCAAAAATTCATCAAATTGAAAATTTCATGATTTATAAACTTGTATATATCTTCAAAATTTTGCAATGTTCATATATATCTCTTCAAAATTTGAGCTAATATACAAAGTTATGGTCTATTTAAGAAGAGCTGTGCTGAAAAAGAAATTTCCACCAATCCAAGTAGTGATAAGGGAATTTCGGTCTGTTCAATTGATAGAATTTAAATCCAGCCACTTCAATTGTGACAGTATACACTTTTGCAACTTTTTTTTTTTTACTGGGACAAACATTTTTGCAAAAACAAATGAAAAACATAACTGCAAGAGCACGTCACGCACTCTGGTCACTAACACTGAGTGGCCCAGTCCATGGAGAAAGTAACGCGGATCACATTCCGCCGCACTGTGCTCACTAACTAGTTCACTAGATAACTTGGGCCGGTTGCAGCCCACGGCCCATTTCGATTGATGAGAGAGAATTTGAATTGGACGATGGATGCCAGTGAACTTTTTTTATTTTTAATTTTTTTTTAAAAAAAATTTACAAAATTAGTTTTCGGTTTCGAAATACGACAGAACTAGTCGTCCATGTGGGCGTTTTTTAAAAAACGCCCACTGTGTGGGCGTTTTTTGTGACGTGGCACACAGCCGGGAGCCGCCGGTGCCGGCTTTTGCGGGCGGCCACCTGGCGGCCAAAAAACGCCCACTGTGTGGGCGTTTTTTATTGGCGAGGGGGCCGCCTGCAAAAGTGCGCGCTGTTTTGCGGGCGGGCCTCGGAGGTTTGCGAGGGGGCCGCCTGCAAAAGCGCCCGCTGTTTTGCGGGCGGGCCTCGGAGCAGTAAAAAAACGCCCACTGTGTGGGCGTTTTTTGCGCTGCAGGGGGCCG
>CM041635.1:49163792-49208356 GCA_023333625.1 Bothriochloa decipiens | reverse complement strand
TTTGCCCTTCCATCCAAGAAAGAAAATACTTCAGTTTCTGACCTGCTAGATAATTTACAGCGTAGGAGTGGTTCTTTTGTCAGGACACCATCTTTGGTGTGTATAGTGTTGCATTCTTCTTTAATTTTTTGGAGTTCTTACACAACACTTAAGTTGCTTCTGAATATTTTAATCTAGTTGCACCAACATGCTCCAAGCATATCAACCAGGGAGCAGGAATTTTCATCCAGAGTGCCACCAACTAAAGCTTCACAAGCTTTGATGGATGAACCGTTTGAAAATGTCAAGGGACAAACTGAAGATCTGCCATCAGAGTTTCCCTGCTCGATCAAAAAAGCAAATCTTTCAGTTGCAGAACTTCTAGAAGATCTACAGGGTAGAAGTGGCTCTTATGTTGAGACAGCATCTTTGGTGTGTTTCGTGTTGTGTTATTTCATGATTTGGGGTTCTTAGACAAAAAATAGCTTGCCTCTGAATATTGTAAATTTTAGTGCAGCCACATCAACACACCAGAGCTAAACATTTGAAGCCGAAACTCCTTTCTTCCGAGAAGAAAACACTAGCTATTCTAGGAGACAGAAGTATTGATAGTGAGGACCCCTTGGAGCACATAATTGACGGAACATCTAGCGAGGAGGAAGTATGGTAACATAAACACTTTATATTAGTCATTGTTCATTGAAATTTGAAATACTCAACATATGTTTCTTTTATCCTGGAACAGGATGCTACTCAAAAGCACTTGAGTTTGGTGAACAAAAATGAGAACCAGCAAACTATGGCTGATCTATTCCAAGAAGTTTTCGATCCAACAAACATGGATGGTGCCATGAATTCAATGAGATCAACAGGGTATAATCTTGAATTCTTGCCAAATCTTATTGATGACCTTTTGCACTGGAATTCTGATTATTTATTAGTCAGAGCTAAACATGGGAAGCCAAAACTTCTTTCTTCCGAGAAGAAAACACTAGTTATTCTAGGGGACAGAAGTATTGACAGTGAGGACCCCTTGGAGCATGTAATTGATGGAACATCAAGCGAGGAGGAAGTATGGTAACATAAATGCTTTATATTAGTCATTGTTCATTTGAAAATTGAAATACTCAACATATTTTTCTTGTATCCTGGAACTGGATGCTACTCAAAAGCACTTGAGTTTGGTGAACAAAAATGAGAACCAGCAAACTATGGCTGACCTATTCCAAGAAGTTTTCAATCCAACAAACGTGGATGGTGCCATGAATTCAATGAGGTCAACAGGGTATAAAAATCTTGAATTCTTGCCAAATCTTATTGAAATGACCGTTGGCACTGGAATTCTGATTATTTATTAGTCTTGCTCTGTGGCAGAGCTGGTAACTATGGAAGAATGCAACAGATTATGCAGATGGAGAAAGATTGGCATGCAGAGTTCTTGAGACGGTATAGCAGAGAGCAAGGTTATACAGGTAGCAGTTGGTAGTTGGTACCACTTATATGCTTTGGATTAGGCATCGTCTGTTTATATACATGGATTTCAGAGATATTGACAGTTCAAATTTGTAGGTGATTTAAAGGGAACTACTGTTCAGATTATGTCAAGGTCATTGGAAGGAAAGCTAACAGTCTGCAGCTGCATGTTCCAGGAAAAGAGCAATGTCTGTGCTCCATGCCTCCATCTTCCAAAAACTCCTATCTACTCATGTGACAGTAATCTTCTTAAATTAAATAACATTTTGCTTCTCATGCTGCTAAGTTGAACAAACATTTTGGGAAAATTGTTTCAAGATGATTGTCTGTCAGTTTCTTATCCAGAACATTATGCTCTTTAGAAAAGTAATATCTGAATTGACCATGCAATGCTACAAAACTAAAACTCAAAGTTATTCTGCTGCTTCTAGATGATCAGACAAAAGGTATCCTTCATTGTAGACGTTAGACAAACTTCTAATGAACTGACTCTTATGTGAACATAGACGATGTTTTACCAGCAACACTGATGTTTTCATGGAACTTATGTTCATGCAGGATACCGCTATCAGTAATGCCTCAGCAGACAGCACCATGGATGAAAGCAGAACTAGGAGGACCATTATCTTCAGTCCAAAGATATGTGACAATGTGGATCTTCTGGTTGGAAACATAATTCATATCTTCCCACCATGGTATGATTCTCTAATTCATTTATGTGTTTTCTTTCCCTGCTTCTGGTATATACTCCTTCTGTTCCAAACAGGCATATACCAAATACTTTTTTAAAAAAAGAAGTCAAATCATGAATCAAAGTGGCAAGGATGAAAATGGTGCTAAATTATTTTATAGACTACTACAAGTAGACGTGTCGTGGGGCAGACTCATTGACATTTGTGTAAAGAAGTATTAGCAGTCTCTAAACCTGCATGGGTGTCATGAGTCCCAACTCTTGAATTTTAATGTTTAGGTCCCCGAACTTGTATGGTGGTATCATCTTTGTCTACAAGTCTTGAATTTTGATTTTTGTTGGCACTGGTCCAAACAGGCTCATGCACTGACATGGCATGCTGACTATGTGTTGATGTGGCATATTGGGTCCACATATCAAGTCTACGTCAACAAACAGTCGGCATGCCACTCTTGGTCCAATGCTAGTGGTCCGGAAAAGTGTGGGGACTCAAGTATCAAAATGGGGACCCCGGATCACACTGCTGTGCAATTTTTACGGACTTCATGAATTTTACTCTTTTTTTTAAAAAAAAATGTCAGGCTTGACCACATAGTACCTAGTCATTGAGGTATACCAAGAAAAAACATTGAACTTTAACGATGTAGCCTTGTTTGTGATTTGATTTTTTTACATTGGTTCGTGCCTATGATCTGACATTTTGCTTGGCTTGAATCCAAGTAACATTGAAGCTGACAAGATAGCTGCGTTTATCTTGACAGGAAAGAAGTTAAAATACAAGAAGAGCATGTGATTATTTGCACCTACTTCTCGCACCACCAGACTTGATACTCAGATATTTTTTCTGTACTGGCTAAAAAGCTAGCGGCAGACCGCAAGCATAACCGTTGCTGACAGCCTAATGTTGATGTAGTGTCTATTGTGACAATCATATATGTACTAGCTGCAAGAGGCAGACCGCAAGCATAACCGTTGTTGATAGCCTAATGTTCCTAATGTTGATGTACTCGCAGTGTCTGTTCTTTTACTTTTACAGACAAAAGTTCCTGAGCGGTTGATACCCACTTGCAACCGCAAGAATATACCGTCGCTTGTAGCCTGTGTACTTGTCTATCATGTTCGTTTTACAATAAGAAATCGCTTTATGCCTACTTGCTACAGCAAACGCACAGTTCAGGTTTTAAGCTAGTGAGTTTGAATCTACGCCTGTGAGGCTGTTATTATCTATTTCTCCACCGACGGGCATACATCTGATTATACATATAGTATTATGTTTAAAAACGTAGCAAGGATTGACGTAAAATCTACATAGCATTCCTCATTAAAAAAAAATGAGTTAGTACAACAATGCTCTATTGACGTAAAATCTATATAGCATTCCTCGTTTAAAAAAAAATGAGTTCAGTACAACAGTGCGATTCTAGATCCTGAACTACGCCTTTGAGGCGAATAACTTACACCACGATAAAGCTGCTTTACATCAATCATAAACTACCGATAAAATCTTTTTGGCCCTACAGCATCTAGTGTTCCTCGACACCCTACATAGCCTCATCTTTTGGTCGTCAAAAAAAATTGGGAAAATTTGAGCAACCAAAATTTATCCTCAAACTGCCTTCTTGTAGTATATGCGTAATGTGTCTATCCGACCTGTTTCTATGGATTCTGGTACTCACAACTCGTCATGAGATTCAGGTTCTGAATCGCTAGTGTTGGCTGATGCAGTCTGATCCTCTTCTTCAGCCTTAGATTCCTGAGACGTTTCGGTGTGTTCACCGTCGTTGGGTGCAGATTCCGAAGAGTTGGATTTCTCCTTGCTAACAGGTTCTTCCATCTTTGATGTCTTCTTCTCAACCTTCGGTTTTGGTTTTGGAATCCGATTGACACTTGAGACCTGCACAATGAAAGAGTATACATTATACTTACTACCATGAATCCATGAGTAGTCTGCAACTTTTTATAGGGCGCTCTACCAAATTACTAACCTTATCTTGCAAGTCCAGAACTTTCTCATAAACTTCTTCAGATGTGAAAACCGGCGGGCTATAGACGGGGGTACTGCAAAATTTTCGACGGGTTAGCCACCTTTTCCAAGACAATAAAAAAAGCAAGCTGACTCAAAAGGTATACTTTTTCTGCATGTTCTCCTCCAACCACGCTTTCACTTTCTCTGCTTCACTTACAACCTAGAACCAGAGCATTACACGACCAACAAAATGAGCATTACATATAATCACAAAGTCAAGTTCATTAAGCTCACAGGTTTACCTCATCTACTCTCTTTTTGGGGAGCCATGGTTTGTTTGTGTCCCAGTTTTTGACAATCTGAAAAAACAAACGTGCACTGAATTAGAACAGAATAACACATCAACCATGCATTACATCAGTCGAACTGTTATACTGAGCAGTTCACAACATGGATAAAACGGATGTAAAACAACAGTTTTGCCCCCTGCTGTGGAATTCAGTGTATAGTAAATTTAGCCTTTTTCCTGCTTCCAAGAAATAATTGATCAATTAATTTTGCAATATAAGACAAGCATGTAGCAGCCATGCTGGAGAAGCATGACCTGTACTTATTACTTTAGAGCCTGAGAGAATCAAGTATGACTGTCCCAAAAATAAAGCAAAAAAATTCAAGAAAAAAATTGCTTAAATTGTCACAGTGTCAAGTTGTGCAACTGAGGCAAAGCTTTTGTGTTTGTTGTACCATTCTTCCCAAGGCTGCTTTAAACATAAGCAAGTGCCTTGTGTTCAAAGTGTACAAACCCAACAGAGTTATAAATGATGAAAAGATTGAACTATTCTGTTTCTTATATGGTAAGTCTCTCTTCAGATGCATGAAACAACATAAACTATTTTAATTAAAAATCTCTTTTAGGTTCTCTTGTCGATACCTTTTGCAGCTCATCAAGATACAATCGTGCATTTTCACAGGCCACTGGTCGGGCTTTTAATTCACTCAATCTGGGTAACAGGAAAACAATACAATCTCAGTCATTGATTCATATAAACTAAAGTGTATAAACAGTTAGTTACCTGAAAAGAATTGGGTCGCCAATGGCCTTAAGTTGATCAAGGCGCTCTTGAAATTCATTAGCTCGAGCATCTTCACCGTCCATATATAACCAATCCTGCACCTGCAATGGTCATACAAACAACTTCACTAATCACTACTTCAGCGGAAGACTTAATTACCAACTGAGACTAAGAGCAAGATAAGCTTTAAACAACCTCACTAAGTTTCTCCGCAAAGGATTCCCTCTCCTGTTCAGTTGAGACAGTCAAAATATCTGTGCTTTCTTCCAGCTGTTATATATTAAAATGTCAGCAAGCAGGCAGTCAAAATTATACAAATAAGATGTGTAATAAAGAGTAAAATTTTGTTGCATTTTCATGTTTATCTAGATAACAAGATTATCAGGGTAGCATTGAGTTTCAGTGAAAAATCAATACTCTTCAAAATTTAATACATATACAAAGTAAGGATCACCCATTATCTGGGGTATGATGACAAAAATACATGATGTACATTAATGCTAAAAAGAAAATGTGAAAACCAAACCATCCTAGCAAAGTGTCAACAAAGAAAGCATAAAAAAATATACCTTCTCCTTCATAGAATATATGTATGACTCTAGGTTATTCTTAAGCTCAGCAGTTTTCCTCCTTTCAGCATCCTTCTTATCGAGTGCCTCTAACCTATTTTTTGCTTCAGAAAACAACTCCTTCGAAAGAATTGTTCCAGCACCAGTCGTTTTTTCCACAACCTACATAAATAATTGACATTCGAATTGAACTATGCGGTGCCAATATTCCCATCGAATTACCAGAGCAACTATAACTTACCTTCAATGGAATCCTAAATGTTCTTTTCTTTAGCACCTTCTCTGTAATAATTTCTTGAGCATTACTCTCATCAATGGAAGTGCTGGAATTAGTATCACTGCCAGAACTCAAATTTTCCTTGCTATCTGTTGTGCCATTAGCTGCACCTACTTCAGAAGATGAATTCTGATTGGTGACGTTACTCTGAGTCAATATCTTCTTTGGAACTTCAACCCATTCAGTTATCTCAATTACTGCTTCTGCTCTATCAAGAGCAATAATTCCACTTCTACTCAAAGAAAAATGTAGATTTGCTTTGATGGGTGCAGATAAATTACGGTGTGCATACCTGGTTGATGAAAGGCATATGCTTAGTTTATGCAATAAATTAAGCATGCAGTGGGTACAAATAACAGAATAGCAATAAAATTACATTGTTCAATATCAATTGATTCATGATAAGATTGAGCATTTTAATTTGAACAATATCAGCATGGCAATAACATACATGTTTAAAAGGATTAATTAAATTAAGAATGTTTAGTAATATAGTAGTTTATGATGAAGACTTGAGGTTGAAAATAGACAAACAAGTATGGTCACTTACTTTTCACTAGCATCTGTCAGTCCTGATACGGAATACTCCGCAAACTTATGTGATGGAATGCCTGGAGAGAGTTCATAATTTTTGTCATAGTTGAGAGAGATACCAAAGTCCTTGGTATGTCTGATGGACCTAAACATCTGTAGATAACAAATGGGTATCAAGCTATTTTAGGTTTATACTTCCAGATACATGATGAAGAGTTCAGCCACAATTTGAAGACAAGGAAAACGGCTTTACTAACCTTTATTGGCATTTTCTTCATTCTTGGCACCAAAGTTTGATCAATGCTTTCATCGTTGACATAACCTGGACCATCTATCTCAAATACCAAAGCATAAGTAGAGCCATCAATCATTCCCAACTTACGGTTCAACTTAATCCCGTCACTCAGGTTAGCAGCATGAAGTGAGGCTCCCAGAACAATTGCTTCATCAGCATCAAGATGTTTATCCAGCTCGCGCCGACCCAGAAATTCCTGCAGCTTAGCCTGCAAGAGAACAATATTGCTGTCAGTGAGCCAAAAATGTAAAATGTCGTAGATCACACACCCCATTTGAAAAGGTAACCAAATTAGGAATGATGGATTAATAAATATTGTATAAAAAGATATATTTCTCTAAACAGACAAGGAATGAAACTATGTGTGTGACCAGAAACAGTTTACTACCCTTTTAAGATCAAGACAAAAAAGGATTAGTGCAAATGCAAAGCAGTTAAACAAATTTATAACGAAAAATTATTGGTTAAATAGAAGGAAAAACGTATAAAGCAAATAGTAACGTATGTCACATCCATGCATGTACCCATTTTATAAAGTAGATCAATTTGACAATTTCTATAAGCAAGAAGCAGTTCAGAGAAAAGCTCACAAGACTAAACAATCAATACATTGATTGCTGAATGCCATGACAACTAATAGAATTAAGGGAAAGTATGTTGCTACTCTACTGGTGCTAAAAAATTTTAGTCTGCTATGGAAAAAGTTACTAATTTCAGTAAGATTTTTTCTATTACAGACCCTACGAAGATGCTTCTAGCTAATAGAAATATAAAAGAAGTTATTTTCAAAAGCACCGCAACGACAGACAGAGCTTAAGTAAAAAATCTAAAAAGATAGCCAAATTTATTAACCTGCAATTTTGGAACCCGGGTAGCTCCTCCTATTAATTCGACAGCATAGATATCATCAATCTTCATCCCAGAATGCTTGAGCACTTCTTTAACTGGAGTTAGAGCTTGCTCCCATATATCTTCACAGAGCTCTTCAAATTTCTCACGTGTTATGGTACTCCTGTAACAAAAAAGGAAGTGCATAAGCTCAGTCAGTAACACAATGAAAATTGCCACAACCGTTATTTGAGGCCACAAGCTCACTACACAGGGTCTAAACCAAGGAAAGCTGAAAGCATAAGCTAGGGAAAAACTGAAAAAACTCAACCATTAGACTCTCCCCACAATTGGTCCGATTATTTCAGAACACAATCTCCAAGTCTCCATATCAAAAACTTCAATAGTTGACATGGAGTCTATTAAGAATTAGCCCAAGTGATCCAGACCTATACAGCCTTTGTTTGCAATTCTAGTAACCTTTCTTCAGATGAGATTGCATTGATGTACTCAAAGGCGAAAAATAATCAAATTTAATCTGACACATTATACATGTTAAGACACTTGGAGAAATAAGGTATCTTTCATCTATGCAAACTCCAAACCTAGCAGGTCTGCTTCCAGGACACCCTTGATTAATGAGCTGTAATTCCATTCTTTCCAGAACAATTTTAAGCTGGCAAATTAAATTTGACAGTAAATTTTGCAATGTTGGGTGCATTTTCATTTATCTTGATTTTTGACCTTTTTACATACTGCATCCATATTTCATGACCAATAGTTATGCGTTTAAAGTATATAAGAGTAGAGATGCACCTGAAATCAACATCATTATATAGAGATTCTACAGAAATTGGAGCTGCAGTGTTTGCACTAAGAATTTCTTTGGTGCGCTTGACTTGCTTTTTCAACTTAGCCATTGCCTTGGGAGACTGACGGATATCAACCCCATTACCGAGCTTCTTATTGAATTGATCAGCAAAATAGTTGACCAGACGCATTTCCATTTCAACGCCCCCAAGTTCAGAGTTCCATCTAACGTCCTTAACCTGCAGACAATTATTAGTTTTAGCAATATACTATTCTGGAGTTGTCACTCATCATCTCACAAAGTCACATAGCAGCACAGCTCAATAAAATAAAAGCATTTTTTCATTAGATCTATCATACTAGCCATGAGAAATACTTTCCTCAGATTGCCACCAGACATCTGAGAGAGGCGCAATTGAACAACTACCAGAAATGCCAAGAGAGAGGAATTCACCTGGAACTGGTTAACGGAGACTGTCTTCCCGAACTCCTTGGCGTTGTATGCCGAGTAGTACACTAATGCAGCGTAGGTGCTACCAGCGCCCATGTCGTAAAAGATGACATGCCGCGACGCATTGGAGAAGTCCTTGTCGATCCCGTACTGAAGCGCGGCCCCAGCGTGCTCGTTGATGAGAGAAAGCACGTTGATTCCAGCCAGCTGCGCAGCCTGCGTCAACGCCCGGCGCTCGGCCTGCCCGAAGTAGGGCGGCACGGCGATCACCGCGTCCCGCACGGGCGCCCCAACGTGCGCGTCGGCGAGCCCCGCGGCGTAGTGAAGCACCATGGCGACGATCTCCTCGAGGGAGTACACCTGCCCGTCATCGGCGCGGACCGCGGCGGCGCCGCGCGCGTCGGGGACGAGGTCGTAAGGGAGGAAGAGCGAGTCCGTGACGGACTTCACGTAGGGGAAGGGCTTGGCCAAGAGGTCCCGCGCGCGGGCGAACACCTTGGACGGGTGCCGCGCCGTGATGCCCGCGGCCTCCTCCCCGGCGAGGCGGTTGCCGTCGGCGAGCGCGGCGAGAGCAGGGGACTTGCGCTTGGACATCTCGTTGATGGCAACAGCGATCGGAGCACGGCCCGGGGCAAGGTGCACGGCCGCGACTTTGAGCCACTCTGAGCCGAGGTCGATGCTCGCCACCGCCGCGGTCGCCGGCGGGACGGCGACGGCCGCCACGACGAGGACGGCGAGGAGGATCCCCAGGCTGCGGGGCTGCGCCATGGCGGACGTGTGGCTACCGGCTGCCTCTCTCAGTGCAATGGCATGTAGGAGGGGTTAGGGTTCGGAGATCTGGGGTGCGGAGTGGCTGGAGGAGCACGCGGGGGAAGAAGGGGAGCAGAGCCCAGAGGGGAGAACGATCTCGAGGACGGCAAGGAGGTGCGGGTGCAGAGGGCGTGCCACTGCTATATTTTGGATTCCGGAATTTTCATCGTCTTTGTTCGTTTTATTGCAAAATTAGAGATTTTGGCTACGGGCCACTGGATTTTTCAGATTATGTACAAAAGCTTTGTCACCTCACGAGAATACTGCTAACAAGGGACTTGTTTTGAAATACATGAGTTTGTAGGTGCCTAGTAGAAATTTTACCGAACAGAACGGAGCAAGACCGGCGCGAATTGAGTCATCAATCCAATGAAAACAGGCCACGTGGAAAAGTATCCACGTGGCGTTTCACGGCTAGCTCGGTGCGTTGGACGC
Source organism: Bothriochloa decipiens (assembly GCA_023333625.1). Taxonomy (NCBI): domain Eukaryota; kingdom Viridiplantae; phylum Streptophyta; class Magnoliopsida; order Poales; family Poaceae; genus Bothriochloa; species Bothriochloa decipiens. The sequence goes on along the minus strand of CM041635.1, from coordinate 49,198,165 downwards.
GCGAGAGGTGGTTACATGCTGCGGCAACCGCCAAGCTCGGCTCCTCGAAATCACTGACAAGTCGACCATGCCTGTGCTGCAGCCTGCAAGTGGACCACTGTAGCGAAGACTGAAGAGTGAGTACAGTACTTTCATCTCAAAGAGAAGTCACGATTTCATTGGGTGTGGATATAAGACCACTCATAAAGATTTCACCGTTTTGTTGTCCGAAAATTCAAAGGAAATAAATTTAAAAATGGATATTTATGCCCCTTAAAGACCACTCATGAAAATTATGCCAACTACAAAGATGCAGAAGAACCACATCTTTAGTGCAATCGATAAAAACCACATTAAAACTCTATTTAGAAGCTTCTAAACAATTTAAAACTATGCAAGCTAACGGTGCATCTATAGATGTGCATTGTCATAAAATTTCAGATTCAAACTTAATTTTATAAAAATTCATATAAAAATAACAATTTTCATTTACATATGCACTAAAGGACAGAATTCCTAGAATTTTGTCCTCTAGTGTATATGTAACTAAAATTTGTTATTTTCATATGATTTTTAATAAAATAAGTTTATATCTCAAATTTTGTAACTGTGCATATCTATAGGCGCACTATTAGTGTGCATAGTTTTGATTTTTTTGGAAACTCTCAGATATGGGTTTGTAGAGGGTTTTTAAGATTGCACCGAATATGTGGTTTGTATCGAATATTTTGCTGATGTAGAATATATTGTAAGATACAACTTTGGTATAGACCGTGAACATCCAAGGCCATTAAAAAAATATCAACTACAAAGTTATAAATCTTATTAGGAACTGCAGACCATGTTATATAAGATATCTTCGAAAAATAAAAAATTGAATTTTTAAATCTGGTAACTTAAATCAAATATTGAAGCCCTCTAAAATATGTTAAATAAAAAAGGTTACCAACCATAAAGTTTTAGAACATGTCAAGCTCTACAATTTTGTTATAAAGTTTGTATTCCTACAGCTTCATATGAAAATGTTTATGTTTTTTACATGAGAGAAAAACCGCTGCGTGAATAAAACCACCTAATAAATCACTTCTAAATGGTTTAAAGGGTTGTCAAGCTTTAGAAGTTAATATACTTATATCTTATAACGAGTGTTAAGTTAAAGGGGGTCCTTCAAAATCGACGACCTTTTCCAGAAGGCTGAATCAGGCTTTAGTCAAAACAGGGGAGACGTCAACGATCGTCAAAGGTCAACTTGTAATAAAATCATGCTGCATTCATTGTGAGTTCTTATCTTTTGTACAGGCATACTGGGAAGAAACCTGCACATTTCCAGGCCTTGTTCGGTTAATCTTCAAACCCCTCAATTCTGTTTTCCCCAAAAAAGAAAAACAATTCACTCGGTTTCAAAATTAACCGAACAAGCCTTCATGATTCATGAAAGCAGTAGGGATAATTTTCGGAAAAGAAAGTATTCATTTTATCATTAGCAATAGCTATCCATAGTAACCAGATGGCATGCCAACTTTGCCTACACTACGAGCCTACCAGGAGTGCTGTAGTATCTATATGCAAACTAAGACTGCCTTAGAAAGGACCATTCACCGAGATCTATCTGAATACTTCACGGTTGCACAGGTCAATCTCCAAGAATGCACAATGGCTGCCTCATGCTGAGCTCCACCTTCAGCCGTGGATACAATGCTAGGTCGTTGCTTGCGACCAACACTTTCTGCGTTGTATAACCCAAAGAATGTTACAAAACAGTCGGTTCCATATAAATGGAAACACTCTATGAAATATCTTCTAGAAAATTCAAGGGAAGAACTTACCAGAGCGGCAAGATGGGCCTCTTGTAGAATACCACCATCGATCTCCAATCTAGCTATTGGAAATTCTGGAAGATGACCAGATTGCTTTTTGCCTAGTAGATTGCCAGGGCCACGGAGCAGCAGGTCTGCGTTAGCCAGGTAAAACCCATCAGAAGATTTTTCGAGCACCTTCAACCTTGGCAGCGTGCTCGAAGTGGAAGCCAGAAATATGCATCTGGATTTCCTTTCACCGCGGCCTACTCTCCCTCGCAGCTGATGCAGTTGAGCGATTCCAAATCTCTCAGCGTTCATGACAACCATCATGGAAGCATCAGGAACATCGACCCCAATCTCAATCACCTGTGTTGAGAGGAGAATGCGTGTTTCTCCGCTTCTAAAACTGCTAAGAGTTTCTTCCTTTTCATTGCTCCTCATGCGGCCGTGCAATAGCCCACAGGGATAGCCTTCGAATTTTTTCTTTATAGAATCGTATTCAGCTGTTGCAGCACGGAGTTGTGGCAACTGCTCAGACTCATCTATGATAGGATACACAAGGTAGATCTTGCCCCCATCTATCAGTTCATCCCTCATCATCTGCAGATCATCATAGGATTGAAACGAAAGACATAAGAAAAGCGGAGTTCACTGCATCTAAATGCACACAGAAGAAACAAACAGGTTTAGGTCCAACAGAAGAAACGAAAGGCAAAATCATGTCATCACCTGGAAGACAGCTTCAAACCCTACATCATTTCCTTCAAGAGCAAGTGTTTCAATAGGTTGCCTTCCAGGAGGCACGTCCGTAATCTATAAGAAACATGATGTCAGCTGTGAAAAACTTAGTACCTGTGAATATGAAATTTAAAGATGCAGAAAACCAACGTTTGCATGAACTCCTAAATTTGATTTGCTAAATTTTGAAGTAGCAGGTCCCCAGTACATGAGGGCAGAATCTGCTACTGATTGTTTAATAATATAAATTTTTATGAGTCTAGAATTAGTCTAGCTTTATGTTTATTTTGGACGTGGTACCCTATGTACTCCCTATATGTTACATGAAAAACCAACGTATCTACAGCAGCATACCTGAGTAAGAGACATATCACCATATAAAGCAAGTGCCAATGTTCTTGGAATTGGAGTAGCTGACATCGCAAGAACATGGGGAGCCATAAATGTTTCAGAATCAGAAGTCTCATCTAAACTTGTTATTTCATCACTCAACTTTGAGGAAGAAGTATATAGCTGTAGCAAAATGTGAAATTTTGACTTAGTATACAAAACTTAATGTTGTCGGCTTTAAAGCGAAAACAGAAAGGCATCAATCAACTCTTAGCTAATCACCAGGAGTTTGCTATTAACAAATTATGGTACTAATAAATACATGTCCACAATGTGCAAAGATCAGAACATGTACTCATCAATCAGGTACAGAAAGACAATATGAGAACCTAGTAATCATATTCCTTAACCAAGAAACTTAAACCTAACCCCACCAGCAAGAATTACAGTTTCTGTGCCAGTACTAGAACCAAATATCATACAGGAAGAAAATGCATAGTTAACAATGTGAACATATGCTCAGCAATACCTTACTATTAAACCTGCCTCTCTGTACAACTCCAAAGCGCTGCTGTTCATCTATAACAGAGATACGTAAAGCTGAAAAATCAGTTTTATCAGCTATTAAGCTGTGTGTTCCAATGACCATGGCTATCTCTCCAGTTTTCAGACCCTGTGATAGAATAAAAATAAAGCAAAGATATTAATATATGCATATGGAACTTGAGAGTGAGTGAAAGAACTAGGGAGAACAGCTTGCATTTCGAATTATCCTTGACTCCCTTGTGGAAGTTGAACCAGTTAGCAAGGCAATACTTGGTTTCTCATCTCCATCAAACTTCTCTAGCAATGAAGTTAGGTGTTCATAATGCTGGACAGCAAGCACCTCTGTTGGAACCATGAAAGCGGCCTAGAAAGGAATGTAAAAGGTGAATATATTAAACTGAAGAAAGTACCACAGGGACAATAATAGTTTGTTTTCTCATATCTTCTGTTTGCATGAAACTCAGCAAGCTGGATTGCACTGACAACCCCCTTGGTATAGAGTAAATAAGGCAACAATATTGATGCGGAGTAGTATGATACCTGAAACCCTGAATTAACAACCTCCATACAAGCCAGGAAAGCAACAATGGTCTTTCCACAGCCAACATCCCCCTGTCACCAACAAATAAAAAATATTTGTAAGCTTACAACAATATTCATAATTACATAATTTCATATAAACCACAATAAATGAGTAATATATTTGCAGATAGCGCATGCCAAATTAAAATAGATCGCTCAACTGGCAAACTACAATGATTTTTTTCTATTAACAATCAAAACAGATGCAGGCATTTTGTACACATTTTGTTATGCTTCCCCAATCTTTATTAATAAAGAAAAAAAAACACAACATGATACCACCTCACTAAAGTTGTCTTCCTTGCCAGCATTTTAGATTCCTTTATTCCCCAACCACAATAAAGTTGTGCACCTGTGTTTCTGGCAAACTACAATGGGGTTACTGAGTAACAATCCAAACAGATGCAGGCATTCTGTAATGTTTCCACAAACTTTATTAAAAAAATGGAAAATGGTACCATCACACTAAAGGTGTATTTCCTGATAGTTTCTAAATTCATTTGTTCCTCGACCACCTACTGTGTAGAAGAACTGGATTCTGTAAAATGTAGAGCAGTAAATGGGGTAGCAACAACTTAAGTCTTTAGGAAACGTAGCCAGGTCTCTTTTTTTTTTTGGGTGAAATAGCCATTTTGGCCCCTCAACTATCGCGCAAGGCTCAATTTGGCCCCTGAATTATCAAAACGTCCAATTTAGTCCGCAATCTTCTGATTTCCAACTCAATCTTGTCCATGCTCCTTGATTGCTCGAGACGTGGACAGCTCCAGATGGAAAATGACTCTCCTGCCCCTCCTTAATTTTTTGTTTTATGAAATGTAGCCAAGTCTCTCATTGAATTACCATAGCATCAACTAATACAGAACAAACTAACTCCTAGAAGACCAAATAAAAATGGAGGGGATAACAGATATGAATTTTCAACAGAAAGATATAGTATTATCATACTTACTGTTTTAAAAATCATAAGATAAGGTGGGATGCATATTAGAAAGTACTTCAAACAATTCCAAAGAAATCCTTTAAAACAAACATGACCGAAACAAGAAATGTACAACAAATTGCAAGTGATATGATGACAATTAATAGAGTCCACTAGAACATCTGCACTGATGAACCAAGTCTAGAAACAAGAAAGAAATACTGAAATGTTAGGATAACGAACTAAGAATTGTGCAAATAATAGTTACCTGCAAGAGTCTGTTCATTGGAACTGGTCTTCTGAGATCCCATATAATCTCTTTAACAGCATTCAATTGACTTGGAGTAAGCGAATAAGGAAGAGCCCTCAACAATTTCTTTGTAAGAGGAGACCAATCGTCTACACCAACAGTGTTTAGCTCATGATTTTTACACTTGTATAACAATTCCTCTTTCTCAACCCGCGTACCAACTGCTTCAAGCATTTGAAATAGTCTTCCCAACTGAAATAACAACCAATGTTGTTGCAAGTGGCACATGTTCAAGGTTATCAAGTGGTCTGAGTAATCATGTTTAGTTGCGGTAAGTCGGGCTTATTGGTGCCACCGTGCCATGGTGACTAGGGTCGATTAGAATATTTGATAATATTGCACATGTTTATTTGAACCACTAAATAACAAAGGTATGATTAAGAACAGTTATTATGAGCTCAAAGAAATGTGAACATGATCCATTATTTATCAAGTCAACATAATTAAAACCAAGCATGCCAAGCAAGTTGCAGACTAACAAGCCACATAATACAGCTGAAATCTCTACACATATACAATGAACTTGCACAGATGTCAATAGGCAAACAGGCCAAAACTGAAAGCAACAATGATACCTGGAGGTAAAAGAAATCATCAAATATAAGCCTTCTTCGAGCTAAATCAGCTTCAGATCGATCCTTAGGTTTGTGAATTCCCATGTAAGCCTAAAATTAACCAAAAATGATATTGAATACATCATTTAGAAATTCAGAAACATACCAAGACATACAGTACTCCCACGAGTCAGAAAAATGCAATGCCTTTTAACTGCCCTACAACAGGTGTCATTTTGGGCATTTACAGAATTACAGTCCACAGGAAATAACATAGGATCAATCTCTTTCACGATATACTACTCCCTTCATCCATCAACGTAGGAAGAATTTTGATTGAAAGGTCAAAGTGTGCGAGTTTTGACCAACAGTTAGTCAAATTTATACAAATTTTTAGTGTACAAAAGTTATGTTGATTTTATAGCAATTGAAATTATAATGCTAAACTTACTAAGTACAAACATCTACATTTTTAAAGACTTTCTAAAGAACACACTTTATATTGATGGACAGAGCAAGAATTAGTATAACCTTTTAGGACACTGTCCTCATATTTTTTTTCATGCCCAATTAATAAATACACAAATAAATGTTTCCCAGATAAAAATAGTTAAACTGCAGGAATTCTGGCAACAGTTTATTTATACAGCTGTCAGTTATCGCATGGAATTCAGCAGGTGATTATTATACGTCAATTTACTACAGCAGGGGCAAAACTCTTCAGTCCCAAGCAAACAGGTAGGCTCATGAAACACAAAAAGAGAACAAAATTTTACTAAATGATTAAAAAAAATCCTAGAGATTAGAAAAAAGGGCACACATCTTGTACTTGCTAAATAGTGTGCTGAACATACCTACTGGTCATTCAGTTAAAGAGATCAGCACAGAGTAGTTCACAGAGAAATCCAAAGGTATTTCAGAGCAAACATTTGTATCCATGTGTGCAATATGTATAGTTCAATAAAGAAAGGTTCCTACTATCGTTCGTGCAAGAACAATAATTATAAAGTGAAATATATTTCAAGGTACTGCTTACATCAAAGAGATTAAGCAAGTTGAATTCAACGAGAACATCTGGAGGCATAGGATCAACATCCAGGTTCAGTATCTTCAAGGCCCTGTGCACAAATTGCAATGTCTTACATAACTTGAATGGAACATAATAACATGTATGCGAATGCAATACAAATAAGGTAACAGGCTAACGGTCTGCAGTCATCCCTTAAAATGCAGACCTAGTGTAAGTTATTCGCCAGCATATATGAGGGTCATTTTGTCGTAAACTTGGGCAAAAGTTGAGGGGGTAAACTGGATTTGCTACATGGAAATTTAGTTAGGAACTAATTTATTGAAGACACGACCATCATTCTTACAAACCACCTCAGTATTTCCCCTTTTTCTTCATTTCAGCGGAATTGAACTTGATTAGGCATATTTGCAGAAGTAGAACCAACTGTTTCATGGTTTTCTTGATGGTAGTCTTAAAGAAATAACTAGATAAAAGACAGAAATGAGACATCATGCACGTACCTAGAGATAGAAAGGCCCAGCAGACTAGGTTTTAATCCTGCTTTTGATGGGTATATAGGGTGTGGTTTCCTGTCAAGCATAGTGCTTTGTTCCCCTTCTCCTTCAAGAGCGTCAATTGTGTGTTCCTTCAACTCATAATGGCCATTAGCAAGCGCCTTTTTAATCTGCACAGGCAGAATCAGTAGGTTACTCATCTACATATGCTGTTAAGTGGTTAATTCCTTAATTCCTGGTAGTTCAAAAAAGTTCTTTAGTAGAGACAACATTTGCACAATAAAGCTACATTATGACTATTGTTAAAGGTTCACTTGGATAAACACAAAATGAGTTTTAGTGGTTACAAATCAGTTTGAACCGTAGCATTACCGAACAAATATCAGAAACAAAGAAAGAAAGAACAAAAAGGCCTACACGCATGCTTCGTAATTAAGGGGAACTGCCAGAAAGGGTCGACAAGTAGCATGTGACAGATTACAATATTTTAGTTCACCAACCTTACCACTAACATAAACAAGATCCCCCTCTTTGTGCTTTGCTGACATACAGTTCAGAAAATATTGAGAAGAGAAACGTGTGCCACTGAAAAATTTCTTGAGGTGCAAATGAATTCTCTTCTGCTCTGCTCCAGGGTGACTATCCTCAACTGAAGAGCTCAATTCAGAGTCGACTATGGAACAACCAACAACCACCTCAAGAAAACCTAAAGTGGACTTAACCTTGATTCCCCTGAGAACACAGAGTTTAAGTATTTACGAGAAAGCATAGTGAAATATCAACAATGGTTTACTGCTTTGTCTAGAAAATCATGACCACAATAGAGATCTTGCAAACAATATGATTAGTGTACTACAGTAACTATGTTATGATTATACAGGGAACATGGAATTTCAGAATATTCAATAATAATGAAGTGATGATTTATTGCGTTGCATACTTTATTAAAAGCAATTGGGATCTTCCAATAGCTTTCCATATTTTCTTCAGTAATCAGCAAAACTTACAAATTATTTTTTCTTCAAAAGAATATCTATTATATTATTCTTATTTGCTTGATCCACATACCATCCTAAACTTGTAAAATGGTGCACTGTAGGTCCATTTCTAGACCATACCAACCACTGAATACACCATTTGATAAGTTTAGAGACCTTAATACATTTTCAAAGTTCATGGACCCAAATAGCACCCCTTGTCAAGTTCAGGGGCCACTCATGCATTTAACTCTTTTTAAGAAATGTGCTAGAGCATAAATTGCTTCCTTCTCAAGGCAGTAAAATGAGCTAAATATTGTTAGGAAATATTGCTTCAATTAAGTGGTGATACAGAAATCATGACCAGAGCTTCAGTGAGTTTGAAGTTCAGGAGTTGCCAGCATGACTAACTGATATCCAACATCCTTGACAAGGCCATACCCAAATAATCCAGGACGAAACAGTACCATACAATTTTAGCCACTACACAATTATATCAAAAGATTCCAAGCATATATTTCATAAAAGCTCCTTCCTTGCTCCATAACAATCCAATTCAACTGATGAACTAAACTGCACACTCATTTTGTCTTAAATTTCTGCACCTTCTGCGTGCATTGTATGGCTCTAAATCTCTAATGCATAATATTTAATTACCTGGAAGATATAACAGTACCAAATAACATAATGTACTGCCCATCTTCTATGGGGCCTTGAGGGTTTTGCAGATCTGCATAAGTCCGAGGAAAATGCTGCAATAATTTGCGGACCTACAAAAGAACGCGGGAGTGAGTTTTTTTTCTGACTTTACCAAATCAAAAGGAAAATACGAAAGAAGTGACTTGACAGCTGATACCGTATGGAAACCAGCATCCTCTAGCTGGCGAAATTGCCTACTAGTTGTTCCAGGTAAGCACCTGATACTTTGATCCAATATATTGTTGTCAGAGGTTATAGCATCTGACAGTGACTCAGGACAAGACTTATCAACTGCTGGTTCCTGAGAAATATGCTGTGTCATGATAGGAATATCATCACTGATTGAAAGATCATCTGCGATTGTGGGTATTTGACTCAATGGATCACAATCATTATGAAATTCATAAGCTGTCTCCAAATTTCGACCTGAACCTTGGATGAAATTTGTGAGGTTTTCAGAAAGCACAGTTTCTTTAAACTTCATGTTAGTAGAATCCTCATATAGTTCAACAGGTGATGCATCACCAATTTTTATGCATGGAAACTTTGCAGCAATGTCTGGGAAATCAATTTCTTTGAAGGCACTAATCAACTCTGCAGCAGATTCCCCGGGGGCTATTTGTTGCTCAACTAAATCTTGTGGATTATTATAACCCATCAAAACAGACACCTGCAGTAGTACATATTTCAGAGTAAGCTCAGTTTTTGCAGAAGGAAAAGATGAAGAGTAAATAGTTTGTTGAGCGGTGCTTTTTATGAATCTATGCTTCATCATGAATGAGGGTTACTCGAATCCTAAAGCAATAATGGGGTTAGAGCTGGAATTGGCCCTTGGAGTGTGCTTTACAAATTTTGCAACTCTTATGGGTTGAAACATGCCAGAACCTCAGGTGAAAAGCAGAAATAAACAGAAAAATGCACAATCTGTAAAATCAACATAGTTAAGTAGCATAGTCCCTTTAGGCCTAAAACTAAACTACAACGGAAATAACAAAATACACACAAAAGGCAAACAAATAAGTTGTTGCTGCTCTGTTCTTAGTAGCTAACATCTCCTGAGCATTTCTATCAGAAGCTAAGGATCAGATTAGGACTGAGTTGTGGGACAGATGAGTAGACAGACTCAAAGCCATCAATGATGCATGGCAAAGTGAAGGTTAAAATTAACATATGACAGCAACAAAGTGTGATCAAACCACATACTTTTTTAAGGAGCTTTGATCTCTCAGACGCTCCATCCACATCCAACAGCTTCCGGACAGATGTATGATACTCATGCGAACACCACTGAAAGAGTCTAGAACCGAGAGCATTCCTAAATCTGCAGTACAAGAGATTCCGTAAACATCCTCGTCACTAGTCTCTACTCATAAAGTTTCAATACAGCTTATCGGATAAGGTACTGGAGAAATCCTAAAATCTGAACAAAAGTACAAAACAATACCTCATTCTGGAAACCATTCTTCTAGAGCGCCCCCTCTGAAACTCCAAAGAGATTACCCTTGCTACGGGGGTTGAACCAGTGAAGGACATGGGTGTCCTGTGTGCATGTGTACACCCGATATAATGTTATAATTTCTGAAAGTTCAAAGTTGGTAGGCATCAAACACTGATAGCTTAACTTAGGGTTTGAGTGCTCGGTTTCCGCATAGCGTGAAGGGGAGAGAAGTGGGAATACCTGGTGTGTACCGTCGCCGGCGAAGGGACCGGCGAAGACCTCGGCACCTTCCCGGCGTAGGGAGGCGGCTGTAGCCCCGTCGTCGCAGTAGGTGGGGAGAGAGAGCGCACGCGGGCCGCGGGGTGAATGTGAACGGCTGCGGCCTGCGGCGGACTGCTGTAGCCCAGACTGGATTCTTAGGCCCAGGTTGTTGGGCCGGTTTTTTCTTTACCTTTTTTCCGTATTTATTTATCCACTCCATGGGACACTGCTAAATGGCTAATGCAACACTGATCTCAAATAAATAATAATAATAATATTTATTAGGACACTCCAATTAATAACTATAGTTTTTTTGTATTCTATTTAGGTGGAAATTATTTTTTCTAATGAAGCTACAAACATTTTTCATTCGAACTTGGAACTTCATGGATCCAAGAAACATTTCATTAACATTTAACGAAATTTATAATGTTTTTGTCCTAAACATGGAATGGTCGTTCTCGTAAACTATGAATATTGTTTTGCTCAACAATAAACATTTGAACCCATTAAATAAAAATGTTCTAGGTGCGCACTGCACACCGAGAACTAGTGAAAGGTATCGAGTCTTCTACATATCGTCGTGAAAAAATCGAGCCTTAACCCTTTCTGCATTCCGTAATTGTCATGTTAGGGCAAGCATAAAGTGACAGCTGCAGCAGATAAAACAGAGAGCTCACAGCGACTGCTACAGCTTCACAAAGGTCCACTGTTCGAAAAACAGAGACAGTAGAGCCACCACTCCACCAGATAAAACGAGGGATACTTGCTGGATGCCTGGATCGTCCAGTGATGTAGAACCAGTGTCCATGAGTCCATGACATAGATATCAACGGCCGGATGCCACACACCTCAGAAGGTGATCGAGCCGATGATACGTGCTCTAGTTCTCACGATACATCGATCCCATGTCGTGCACAGGCTGACAGGCAGGATTTTCCATGAGCAAAGACAATATAATGGAACATATAACGAACTTCAATTAAATCGCAAATTAAAAGTGCTACAGCGAGTACACGAAACGGAAGCTTAGAATGGCAAGCAGCACGACCAGATGGAGGCAGCAGACACGAGGCGCGTCATCGCTGGCCCTGCTCACATGCCGCGCGTACTCGCCCGGCGGGGCATGTCGTCCACGGGCAGCGAGCACGCGGCGGCTGGCCCGGCGTCCGCCGCCACGGCGAGGGCACCTGCGGCGGACGCCTCGTCCACGGCCATCAGAGCCTGGATCACGGCCGTGGCCGTCGCGCCGTACCGCGTGGCGTTGCGCTGCAGCATCCACATGAGCCCCATGAGCTCGCAGTCCCGGTCACTCTCTCGACCGGCCCGCGGTCTGCTGCTGCTTCTTGCCCGATGCCTCCACGCCAGCGCCGCCGCCGGGATTAGTGGCCTTTATCTGCAACGAATGTCAAGGTACTTACATGAGGTCCGCGCAGTGATGCACACTTATTTAACACCAATCTGAAAAACAGAATTGGAAAATGGCGCATGTTGGCGTCGAGTTTGTCACTGTAGGACGGCAATAAAGGTTTTGCATTGACAGTATATACACAAGCAAGTAGTTACATGTTACATGACAGAGCAACGTTAACCCAAAGGAACAAGGACAAGGTAAAACTTGCCATTTACTTTCCATTAGTAAACAGCATTTAGGCTTAAGAGCAGAGCAGAGCAGACAAGCCCGCTACTGTTCGCGCACGTGGATTTATACGCACCAAGTATGTTGCGACACAGAAACCTTTGGAAGTAGCAGCTAGCCAGCTAGTAGTAGACTAGTGATAGTGACTAGTGTACTATCTTCATCCTGTGGCACCCCGTGACATGTCTCGGATATCAAGTTTAACTTGTGGTCCTGTATGGCTGATCAGTTGGTGATAAAGCAAAGAGAGCCAATTCAGTTAGAACGACCGGATGACCTGTCCACAAAGCATATGATTCTTCTAATGACATTGAGACAATGAGGCCTCAGGGAAGAAAGAGGGAATGGAGTTCATCTCTGGGGCCAAATGCTCAAGCAATCAAAGTGGGCAGAGGGAGTGCACGCATGTTCCAGCAAATCATTCTTCGGACTCCAGGCCCTACCCAACAGGCCCGGAGTTCGGACTGTTGGAATTGATCTCTTCACCAGTTGGCCCAACGGCCAACTGGACCCTTGACCTGCACCCTGATCGGGGGTGCCCAGCCCAATGCTTGGCTGGTGGGCCCCAGTCATACAGTGCCTATAAGAAGAGGTGGGGGCCACTGGCTCTGACAACGAGGTTCACTGCCGCCACCCACCGAACTCCACAGAAACCCTAACCGATCAGGGAGGCGCTGCCAGCGGCAGGAAGACCCACCGGCGTCGCCTTTGCTCAATCGCCCGTCGCTGCCGTGCGCAGACTACACCAACAACCAGTGAAGCCCAACTCCAACGATGGTATGTCTCTCTACTCTATCTTCCCCGGTCTCTCTCTCTCTCTCTGATTCGTGCACTATGGTGGTGCACAACGAAGTTCTACTTTATTTATCTCAATTGCAAGAACACACCCACTGATCTACACCTAGAACGATCCAAAAACCTAACAATGGTATCAGAGCTCTTGGTTACCTAATGTGTGGATCTGGTCGGGTGGAGAAATTGAAAGAAACTAGAAAGAAAAACAACGATTTTGAATCGGAAAAAACCCTAACCCTAGATCGGGTTAAGGGGAAGAAAAGAGACAGACTGCACATGCGTGCGAGAAGAAAACCGCAACTAGCAGTGAAAATAAAGAAAATAGGAAAGGATTCGATTTCAATTCGGATCCTAACCCTAAGAAAGAACGAACTTGATTCGGAGAAAATCCCCAAAAATGTGGAACCCTAACCCTAACTGAGGACGGATGGGAAGGGGAATGACCTACCTAGGTTACCCCTCGTCGCCACCGCCATGCGCGGGAGGGAACCGCCGCCGTCCGCCGGCGCGCGGGAAGAAGCACCCGAGCCGCCGGCCGGTGAGGTCACGCCACCGCGCGGCCTCCGCCGCGGGCTCGGTGTCAAGGAAACCACCACGAGGCTGCTCGACGGCGGCATGCTCAGCTTTGGGCGAGCGCGCGCGCCGGCAAGAAGCTCCGCAGTGCCGCCGCCCTTCTCCTTCAGCTGCTTGGTGCGGCCGTCGCTCTGGTCTCCAGTTCGGTCGGTGTTGAGAGAGAAGAGGTGGAAGAGAAAGAGGAGGGGAGCTCGTTAGGAGCTTGCTCCGGTGGCTCCTCCCCACACCGCCCTGTCCGGGTTACCGTGGGCGGCGGTAAGTCACTACGGGCCATACGCTCGCGTGTGCAGTGCTGAAAGAAAAAGATAAAGAAAGGGGAAAGAGGGGGGAGGAGCCGACGGGGCTGGACTTGCCGGCAGGCGCCCATGGCAACCACAGTCGCCGCGGACCCCTCTCCTACTCTCGGCGGCGCAGCTGAGAAAAGAGTGAAAGGGGAGGAGTGGAAATGAAATGGCATTAGGGTTTCGGGAACCGGCGGCCAGGGGTTTTGTTTCCCCGAAATACGCTCCTGGCTGTCCGATGAAAATGAAGCAATATCGAACGGCTGGAGGCGATCTACCAGCGCAGCTGGGTCTCCGTGGGCCGACTGGCCGTCAGCGCGGCGCGCGCGGCTGCTGAACCGGGCCGTAGGCCGATTTGGCCACTTGGGCGATTCGATTGCCCCGATCCGATATGAATAGTGCAATTTTCAAATTTATTTCTGAATTTCATGAATCAATAAAAAAACAGGCCCTATTGGGCCGACACCGCGGACGCCATCTCGGGCCGCGCCACGTGCGTGTCCGCCATGGGCCGTTGGGCCGCTTCGGCCAACAGGCCGAATAGTTGGTTTTGAGCCCTGAATGAATAGTGAAGTTTATGAATTTTTCAGAAATTAATTTGAAATGAATTTTTGGAATGAATTTGAACCGAATTTGATACGAATTTTTCTGTGCAAATTTTGTCCAACAATAATTTTGTCCAGAAAACAATAATGAATTGGAACCTTTCTAAAAAAAATTGAATTATGACTTTTTTACTCATGTTTCCGCTGCGAATTCTGAAATAATTGTTGCTCATGATTAAATTCGAACCAATGGGAGAATTTTGATTTTAAAAATTAAATATATGTATATATTATTATAATATTGTTATTATTCTAACCAACGTTGATTAATGGCAATATTATAATAGTATTGATGAATTTAATTTGAAGAACAGTTATAGTTATTTAGAAAAATATTGAAAAGTTTATCCTCGAATGGATGAATAGATGGTTATTCAGAAAATGTTGAAAGGCCCATTCTCCAATTAAATTAGAACAAGTGAGAAATTTTTTTTGATTGAAAGAAATAATTATATGAATTATGATATTATTATTTTTTGACCAACGTTGATGATAACAATATTATAAGATTATGATTTTGAATCTCTGATGAATTTTGCATCTTAGAGACTAATTTTTCAGAGAATAGAAAAGGTCAAGAAATGCTCATGAAATAGAAGAATATTTTTCGTGTTTCCGTTGCAATGAAGTTGATTATCCTCTAATTAAATTCAAATCAACGGGAGAATTTAATTTTGAGGAGAAGTTGTATGTTTTCCAAGATGATTGAGTTATATGAAAGAATTGATGTAGAAGAATAAAGTTTTTATTCTATTTCTGTCCAACGGTGATTTAGAATATAGAAGAAAGATTAAAAATTTAATGTGCATGTCTTTAACCAGACCAACGTAGGGTTATTTTCATGCTCATTATTGATGTTTGTTGTTAAATATTTTTCAGACAAAGACCTCCATGCTTTCATTCTTGAAGACAGAAAGAAAATGAGCTGGTTAAATATTTTTCAGACAAAGACCTCCATGCTTTCATTCTTGAAGACAGAAAGAAAATGAGCTGGGTACTTATGACTCAGAAGATGAAAAGTGCAAGTTTGCATTAAAGAAAACCATCATATAAGGGGCATTGTTCTCTTTAAAGGATGGATTGAAAGAAAAGGATAATTCAGGTGCATTGATCTAAGAAAAAAAGAATAACAAATGAGAGTTTAGTTTAAGAAATGACTTTTTATGTGAAATAAGAGTTTAGTTTAATAAATGTGTTTTATGTACTCATTCTATGAAAAATGATTTATTTCTTTCTAAGAACCATGATAAGAGATGTAATATGTCATGTAACTTTTAATTTTAATCATCATGATATGAAATGTAATGAGTTATACACATGTTTAATTTGACCAACGTCGAATTAAGCATGGTTAAAGAATATTTGAATTTATTTATGAATTTAATGATTAAATATGCCCTAAGAGCCAATTCTGGCTTTGATATCCCTTTTATGGGGAATTATCCCGCATGGAGGGGAGATTTTGACAGAACTTATCGACAGAACTTATCCTGCATGTGGAAGAAAAAAGTTGCATATGAACCAAATGACAAGAATAACATGCAAGTGTGACTTGCAGAAGTACTGATTGACTCTATTGAGTTCATGAAGTGTAATAAGGAAATTGTATACTCCCGAAAAGATTTAAGAAATAATTTTATTCGCATGGCATAGTCATGTGGATGAAGTAAGTAATAAAAGCTTCCTGTGGCAGAACCTCCTAAATCATATGGCCCACATGCATCATTATTGTCTAAACAGAATCCTAATAACCATGAATGTGTGCCATGAGACTTAAAAGGTCTGTCGGGTAAATCCCAAATCATCCACGATTCTCCGAGCAGAATCAATCATTACAAAGAGACATTGCAGTATTACAACAGTTTTATACAAATAAGGTATTTCAGAGTAAAATAGCGAAAGGATTACAATAACATAAATTTACAAACCATAAGTTTGATTATTACAAACCATAGTAGTAGTGAAGTAGCGATAGATAACTTTATTACAATACCAGGCGATAAGCTCTGCCCAAGAGCCAAATATCCTACTCGTCGTCACTTTTCGCAACGACTGTCATGCAGCAGGATGCGAAGCACTCTTGCCCATGAATCTCACCTACAACAAGGGTTCAACAACCCTGAGTACAAAAGTACTCAACAAGACTGACCCGGCGAAAAAGAGGGGTGAAGACTCAGAAATGCAGGTTAGAGGGACAAGGTAAGGCTTGCAAAAGCTAAGAATGTTTGCAGAAAAGCTCGATAGAAAGTAAAGTTGTCTCGCTCTAGATCAAGATTACCAATCAACTTCATCCTTAAACCTTAAGTATTATTCAAGTTGTTACTACAATGATGAACAACGATCGAGTCTTCTTCTCCGAGAAGCAACGACGATTCGAATCTATTTTCATACCCAGCTGGGACCTAGATCTTGGTATGCATGAGGCTTCAACCAAAATGCATACCAGACCAAAGATATATCGAGATAACAACCGCAGCCATATATCACCACATGATACACGTGAGCACTCAGGCCCAGGGTACCGATATACATGGAAACTTAAACCCATAATATACCACACTATGACATATGTGGGGACTCTGGTCCCACTATATATATCACTCCATGACATACCTGGGCTCCAACCCTTAGTATGTCACTTCATGCATGTGGATTTCTAGTTTCTCGATATCATCAGATCATCATCGTACGGGACCTAAGGCATCAACAGATGAAAACACTACAGAGGGGCTCCATTCCCAATGCAAATTACCCGTCCGGACTCGAATTATTAACTATCATTATGATTCCAACAAGTAAAGCCATCCTCCTCTTTTTCATTCTTTTCTTTTTGAAAACCTACTAATTAAGCAGGGCTAAGCATAACTACACATTTTCCAACATCAGATATCAAGGAATATGGAAATAAGACAGGTAATGCAATTGGTGGGTTATTACTCAACTCCTATTACTAATGCAACATTTCATAACTAAAGAAATCAAACTTTCATAAAATCAAGGAAGGGTTTGAATGCATCCGGAACTTGCCTTGATGGTCGGGGTAGATGGTCTCGAGTTCTGGATCAACTCCCAACTCCTGAGTCTGCTCTTCCTTGGGATCTGGTGCGACAACGTTAAACTCTCCGTTAACGGAAACTATACGATAAAAATGATATGCTTCAACATGATGTAATAGTAAACATGATGCTTGATGGATGCATGACCAGATTAAGGGCTTGAGTACAACTTCCGTTCACGATAAAGTTGCAAGCCAACCAAAACTTACTTTCTAAGTTCATTAAGGTTAACTACGTCATGTAATAAAGTTATTAAACACATGAAATAACGTTAATTAAGCCCTAATGACATGATCCAGGTAAGCGCAAATAATTAATTAAAGTTCCAAAGGTCATTAGGGTTAATGACCTAAGGTCATCAAGCAATTCCAAAGTCAAACAACCCTATAATGATTAAACATGATTAAAGGGGCTAATTATTTAATTAAAAGCATTAAAATAAAGGCATAAAATTAAATTTGTCTAATTGAGCTCAAAATTTTATTTTGAAAA
Organism: Bothriochloa decipiens; assembly: GCA_023333625.1. NCBI lineage: Eukaryota > Viridiplantae > Streptophyta > Magnoliopsida > Poales > Poaceae > Bothriochloa > Bothriochloa decipiens. The sequence continues at coordinate 49,180,068 of CM041635.1, read as the reverse complement.
GCTCTTAGTCTAAATAGATGGCAAAATAAATTTCAGAAATAAAATCCAAATATTTTATTTATTAAAAATCATTGAAGGTGTATTTTTTTAATTAAAAGAGCTAATTTTAACTTATGCAAAAAGTACTCAAATTTGGCATTTCATATTTTTTCTAGGTAAAGGACATCATAAAGAACATACATAAAAATTTGTAAAATTTTTGGAGCTATACATGAATTAAATTTTTTCAAAGAAATCAGCATTTAAATGATTTTTTGAAAAAGAAAAAGGAAAAAGGGAATTCTTTCCCCGACGTTGACCGGCGGCGGCCGAACTTTGACCGATGAGAACTCGTCGACGGCGAGGTCTCCGGTCGCAAGACTTGGACCTACAGACTCAGCTCGGCACGGTGAGCAACCTGGGCTGGTTAAAGGAGCGGCGGGGCGACGACGACCGGCTTGCCGGCGGCCATGGCGACACGGCGGATCTCGGGCACGACGGTAAGGCTCACCGGAGCTTTTTCTGGCGACGGCGAGCGCACGGGCATGTGCAGGACATCAATACGAACACGTTAGGCCAGAAGATGCAACGGTTACCGGTCCCTAGCTCAAACGACTAAGCGTGCGGCGGCGCTGGCATGGCCATGCCGGTGGCGAGCTACGGTGACCGGCGGCCACAACGAGGTAGAGGTGAAATTGAGAGCATGGACAGGTGAAGAAGCTCACCGCGGTGACGATGCGCACACTAGTTGGCTGGAAGACGGTCGGAGATGAGCTGCGATCGGCGGCGTTGATGGCGGCGGCGGTGCTCCGACTGCAAGGTGGGTGTCACGGCAATTTCTGTGCACCAACGAACGAGAAAAGGTGCGCATGAGGGGTAGCGAAGCACGGAGAACACGATAAAGTAGTTAATGAAAGTAAATGAGCAACCTCGGCGGCGATGAAAGCGGCAATTTCACGGCGGCTCGGCGACCGACCGCGAGGAAGACGACGGCAGCCTGGGCGATTCGGGTGGGGAGAGTGAGCACGAGCTAGCTCAAGTTGAGCACAAGGATGTGGCGGAGCTATTGGCAAGCACAATCGGGTGATGATGGAGCGACGGTGGTGAATTCGAGCGGCGGAGGACGGTCGTCGGCGACGGCGAGCAGGAGGAAAAGAAGAAGACGACGGCCGGGTGCGCATATATATAGGGTAGAGGTGGGGTATGGACGGGCGACACGCGGGCGGCGAAGCTTCGCGCGCTCAGGCCGAGCTGGCAGCCGCGGTACGCCGGTATGGGTGATGGTGGACGGCGGCGCGGCGTGAAAAGCCGGCCATGGCCGAAATTCATAGGTCTCGGTACTATTTCTAAAAAATTACAGAAATGCCATTCGTTGAAAATAACAAATTACTCCAAAAATTATATAAGAACTTGATAATATCCAAAAATAAAGTTTGCATAACTTTTCAAGAGCTACATTTTTTATTTAACAAACATTTTCAAATTCTGTATAGTTTTTGAAATATAAATTCAAATTCAAAAAGGGAATAAAACCCTAGAAACAAATACTTGAAATTACTTTTGATTTTTTAATAAAACTTGAAAATCTTCAAAACTATGAAATATTTAACTTTGCAAACCAAACATGTTTCATATATAAAGTTTTCCCAAATTATGCATAAATTTTGAATTATGCTTTTAAAATCAAAAGGGGACAAATGCAGGAAAACTGTATTTTAAAATTTATTTGAAATTCCTTTTTTAAATTTGAAAAACTTTGAACACCAACTTTGTAGCTCTTGTCAAGATCTACAAACTATCTTTTTATAGTATCTCCAAATTCCTTGTAGATTTTGAATTATAGAAAAGGGGTTAAAACCAGGTTTTGAAATAAAGGGTTTTTGAAACCTAACTCAAATTCGATTTGGTTTCTAAATTAATTGGTTGGTCATCAGTGATCACAAACATTATCCAAGGACATTTTTAGGTCAATGACCTAATGACACCCTTTGTTGACCAAGTTGACTTTTGAAAACATTTTTATAGCTTTTTAATTTGAATTTAAATTTGAATTACAAAACTTGAGAATAAGCTTGAAATCCAAATTCAACTTCAAATATGGAAATCACTTTTAAGGGTTGGACTTAGATTTATACACTATGCTTGACAACATGGTTTACACCTCAAATACATAGAATATAAACTAAGTATTTAAGATGACATTCGAAAGTAGGGTTTTATTATTTCATGTGACAAAATATTCCAGAAACACAATCAACCTACAAAATATAAACTTGTTTTAGTTGGTGCATATCAAGATTAACTTAAACATGAATGCTTTGCAATGCCTATGATGACATGGCATGTTTTAGTTAATATAACACCAGAGGTGTTACACTTCCTCATCTAGAAGAGTTTTTGAATAGTTTCAAAATTATGGCAGAAAAGTTCTTGCCATATTTCAAGGGGGAGATTTGTGAGATCAATTAAGAAACAGAAAAATAAAGAAAGATACTCTCCTATATTTTTTTGACAATGTGATGCATGATGTACATTATGAACAAGAGATAAATATGATATGAATATTATGAACAAGAGATAAATATGATATGAAGATAAATATGATATGAAGAAGAGTGATCTGTAAAAGATGAATGTGATTGTTGAGGGAGTACAACAGTCACAATTATAATACCCCTAAGTAAAGAAATAGCTAGATTCCTAAACCTTTTATGGTTCCAATAGGAAGATAGCACAGTGAGAGATACTAAAACGGTACTCAAAGCGTCGTAAGAAGTTATGACAGATTAAACCCAAATAAGAAATTTGAAGATACACCATCCTTACAAAGGATGGAGTAATCTGGGGGAGCATGGTATGCAGATACCTAAAGAATTGAATAGAAGCGGGATTGAATGCCCACTCTAGTATTTTAAAAGCAATAAATTACTTGATACTTGTTGATGTTGTATGACACATATAACACCTGTTGTTTGCTCTTTATGAAGATAAAAAGTAAACAAGGATCTTGTGATTCAGAAACTTATAGAATAATTTACCTCTTGGCAATGAAGAGCAATAACAGCCCCATATGAAAGAAGTCCCACGAGGCTCTAGTAGGTCTCAAAGAATGAGAAAAATAATTGTTTTGGTGACTATGAAGTCATTGTTGATAAAGAAATTCAAATGGAAGATGATCCCATCTCTTTTGTAGAAGCCATGAGAGACGTTCACTCGTCCAAATGGCAAGAAATAAAGGTAGATAAAATGAAATTGATAAATACCAATGATGTTGGGATTTATAAGAAATTCCTAATAGAGCCAAAACAGTAGGCTGTAATGGGTCTACAAGACGTAACGTGGCTCTAGAGGGAACGATGAAATATATATAGTGTAACTTGTGATGAAAGAATCACACAAAGAGAATAAATCGATTACGATGAATGTTAGTGACACATTACGATTTAAAGTCACATCGGATAGATGTAAAGATGACATTCCTTAATAAGGATCTATATGAATAATTTACATGGCATAACCTAAGGGCTTTTATCGTGGATGGAAAAGAACATAAGGGATGTTGCTTGAAGAAATAATTTGAGGATTAGAACAAGTCTCTAGAAAATAGAATTCAAAATTGGTGAATCAAAGAAAGTTTGGGTTTTGAAGAGAATGTGGAGGGCAATTGTATTTATGCAAAATTTATGAATGGAAAATTCATTTCCTAATCCTATATGTGGATGACATCTTACTTGCTAGTAGTGATGTCAATCTACTATTGAAGAGAAAGAAGTTTTGTCCTCAAGTTTGAATAAAAAGAATCTCAGTGAAGAATCATTTGAGTTAAAACTTATTGAAAGAGAAGAAGAGGGGTATTAGAAGTGTCATAAAGGCATATTTAGAAAAGATTTTAAAGAAATAAAGTATGCATACAAAGGAAACCTATGCCTGTTCTTATAGTCAAGGGTAATGGATTTAGAACTTGAAATGTTTTGAAGAACCGATATGAGATCGATAAAAAATGGACGTCCTATATGCTCTAGCTGTTGGAAGCTTGATGAATTGAATAAGAACTTACCCTGACATAGTTCATGTATCCGGGATATTTTGGCAAAAGTCGAGTCCAGATATAAATCACTGGATTGGAATAAAGAATGTCTTAAAAAAGATTAATAGCCTCATATAAAATAATGAAGATCAAGTACTCTCAAATAGTTATAGGTACAAAGATGAAAGTTCAGCGAGATGTATAGTGAAATCCACAATCACTAACACTCGTTGTTCAAACTTTATTGTGGAAAAGCTCCAAAGAAACAATTATGATATGATGAATAAAACAAAGTTATTTATGAAATGAAACAAAGTTATGAAATGGTATGTTATGAGGCTTAGAGGACAGGCGAAATGGTTAAGAGAACCTATACCCGGAATAGATAATGGTTGACAACACAATAACCATTTAAATAAGTATCTTACTCCTATGACAACGGGTCAAGTGTGCTGCCAAACACATTGACATGAATATATTCGTTGTAAAGGAGAAAGTCCGGAATCATTTTAAAGATATTGAACATATAAGCAATAAGAAAGAACTTGCGGATCCGCTTACTAAAGGCTTACCACCCAGTGTGTTCAGAGGACACACAGTCGACATGGGTTTATGGTATAGCCTATGATTTTCGGACAATAAAGGGCCCAGAAGAGAGTTTTGTTCCAAAACAGAGAAGTGTGTTGTGGCTGTTAGTCTAATGGCACTAATTGTTGTGACGATGAGACACGCTCAATATGCTGATCTGTAATGGAATGAGACAGAAGTAAGAAAGATGAGAATTGAAGGTTGAAAGCAAGAAATTAAAGAATAATGAGAATGATGAGAGATCAAGGGAAAGAATGTTGGAATTAATCTCTCCACCAGTTGTTGGCCCAACGGCCAACTGGACCCTTGACCTGCACCCTGATCGGGGGTGCCCAGCCCAATGCTTGGCTGGTGGGCCCCCGTCGCACAGTGCCTATAAGAAGAGGTAGGGGCGACTGGCTCTGACAACGAGGTTCACTGCCGTCACCCACCGAACTCCACAGAAACCCTAATCGATTAGGAAGGTGCTGCCAGCGGTGAGAAGACCCACCGGCGTTGCCTCTGCTCCACCGTCCGTCGCTGTCCGTGCGCAGACTACACCAACGAACCAGTGGAGCCCAACTCCAACGATGGTATGTCTCTCTACTCTATCTTCCCCGGTCTCTCTCTCTGATTCGTGCACCATGGTGATGCACAACGAAATTCTACTTTGTTTATCTCAATTATAAAAACACACCCACTGATCTACGCCTAAAACGATACTAGAAACCTAACACGGACCTCATGATTATTTTCAATCAATCACTCACGCAGTCACACCCCAATCATGCTAACAACTAGACATAGACATAGGCAACACCGAGCTTGTAGACCGAGACACTAGCTACTGTAGCCCCGTGGGTGCAGTGCCGATCCGTCCAATGCTTGCATTCGACGCCATGTCAGGCAAGCAATAGAATATATGGACAATGGAATGCGCGGTGTGGTGGTAGTAGTAGTGTCTGGTGCTGTCATCTGTGAGTGAAGCTTTCCTGGTGTGTCCTACACCTGCTACCAACTCCTACACCGAACACAGTATTGCTAGATCAAAGCTTGCAATACGATCAAAGAAACCTCCACGGACCCTGGACAGACGATCTGAGCTCGAAATGGAAATGAACGGATAAATGTTCATGCACGATGGCTTTGGAGTTGCAGGTGATCAGGTTAGCTATTCGATCTCACCGTGGTAAGAGCAAGAAGGCACTTGGAGCAGCCAGGGACGCCCGGCTCCTCGCAGTCCTTCTCCAGCCTCCTCGCCGCCGCGTCAGCTGGCGACCACAGCCCGCCCTCGGCCGCCGGCGGGGGTCCACACGCCAGCCGCCTCAGCCTCACCCCGCAGTAGCAGAACGCCACGTCGCACGTCCCGTTGCCGCCAGGGGGCCGGGGCAGCGCGGCTCCCGTCGCACGCAGCGCGCGGTCCGTGGCGCCCACGCACGCCTCGGGGCCGGCCTCGCGGGGGGCCGCTCCGCGAGCGCGGCGGGCGCGTAGGCGGCGAACAGCCACGCGGCCAGCGCGGGGCAGCAGCGCAGCCTCGGCGGCAGCGCGCCGTCGTTGTCGCAGGAGGACCGCACGGCCGTTGGGAGCGCCGGGGAGGGGGCGAGCGGGCACGTGGACGAGGACCCCGCCAGCGTGTCCGACTGCTCCGGGAACGCCGGGATCGTGCCCCCCGGAACGGCGGCCGTGGGCTGCACCGGGGTCGCCGAGGGGAAGATCAGCGCCGGGTCCGGCAATGTGTCCGCGGCGGCGGCGTGGATCGGCGCGCACGTCTATGAATGGAGATGGAGATGACGTTCGTTCGCCAAAGACGGTGAAAAGAGCGAGCGACAACAAGAAACAAACGCGGTGCGGGAACACACGGGACGCCGGGCAAGACGCCGCGAGCAAATGGTGCCCGCTCCAAACTGCAGCGAACCAGGCCTCCGCCGGGCAACGAACTGACGACGTGAGCAGGCAAGGCGGGGCGGGCGGGTCCGTCTTAAAAGCAGCACAAGCCACGTCGCGGGGGCTTAATTTTTGTGCGTGGACGCCTGCTGCGGCCGTCGGTCACGGACTCACGGGAGCAGGCACCGGCGCTTCAAGCGAAACGGGCCGAGGACGACGCACGGAATGTTTTTGTTGGCTGTTGTGCTCGTGCTTCTCCCTCATGCAGATTCCTGCCGCTTGTTTCCATCGCAGTATATGGCTCGCGGTCATGTAGGGCTTAGATTGAGTGACTGCCGGCAGCAGTCATGGAGAGCGACTTCGGAAGATCTCGTTACAGCAGGGCAACGTGCCGGGGTCACGCGTGTCACCAATCACATCAAGTTTGAGCTATGCAAAAAATCCTCTTCTTTTATCAGGGAAACTACGTCTCTAGAAAAGCCATCAGAGCGGATGGAGTACAATAGCACAAGAGATCATTCCTAGGCCTTGTGTGCTGTCTTTTTTTTTTTTTTAAGGAATTGTGTGCTGGCCTTTAAATTAGGCAAACCAATTACAAAGCATATAGCCCATCATAGGCCCGTATACGCGACGCTTGAGTCCGATGCATGTAGCCCACATATCCATCATACGCCAAACCCCGTTTGTATCGACCTAAACTGTGCCAGAAGCTATTGGTATTGCGTTTAAGTCCAAGCGTACGTCAGCAAAGAAATGAATCAGTCAATTTCAGTCGTCATCCAGCCTTGCGACGTGGCAGTGGAAAAGTACTCCACTGTGGTAGTGCACTCTCCTTCTACTGCAGCCCTGACTTCTACCGCAGCCCTGTCCGCCCAACTAGTAGTATTTCAGAATCAGGGCCTTGTTTAGATTATAAAAAAAAAGTTAGAAATTTTACTCTTCATCACATCAATGTTGTGTCGTATATATAGAGTATTAAATGTTGATAAAATAAATAACTAATTATATAGATTAGTTATAAATGACGAGACGAATCTTTTAAATCTAATTAGATTATAATTAGATAATATTTATTAAATACAAATGAAATACTACGTTACTTTTTAGCCTAGAAATTTTAGGAACTGATAAGGCCTAGATCTGTATGGAACTATTCCCTGACGAGCCTATTCGCTGTATCATCCCTACGAAGCGCAGGCGCAGTTAAGGCCGGCGCACAGGGGAAGAGAACATGCGAGGTCACTTTCTGCGCGTCGGGATCGCGGTCGCGGCCGGACAATCAGCGGGTCGAGAAGTCTGCTGACCGATGAAACTTCCACGGCCACGGCCGCGCGCGACAAACTCCTATGATTTGTGCGAGCCCGGTGGCCTGGATGACGAACGAGCTGAAAGGTCGGCACAGGTCGATCGGACCGAGCACGACCAGAGGATGGCGCCGCTGATGACTCGGGTCGCCGTCGCCCGCATGCGCGGCCAAGGAGATGCCGACGACGACGTACGCCTGTCCGGCTGAACCGCCCGGCATCAGATTTTTATCTACTCGTGTGTTTTTTACACTGCCCAGTGCGCGCGCGAGCGCGGAGTGTGGACGGACGGGCGGGCAGCTGGCTAGTTGGGGTAGGTGCGTGGTGGCCGCGACGATGGCGTCATGGGGGCGTTAGTTAATTAGACGTACTACGTGAGATTGACTCAACAACTGTGAGGTGAGGTGAGGTGTTCGTTCTAGACTCTTTGTGGGGGTACCGAGCGTGTTTTTCTTTGACGATGTGAGAAAACAAGGCCAAGTCGGCACCGGTCACTTCCTCTTTTAGTGGTATGGTAAGTATCGGTCCATGGTCCCATTGAAAATTTAGAAAGCCTATGTGTTATCCCCTTGCCTCTCGGCCGTGGAATGTGATCCTTTTCTTTCTAGTTTCAAAGCATTTTCTTGCTGCGTATGTCACGGTTGCAGGATTTTTACTGCGATGAATGAAGGCTCGAAAGATCACACACACAGTATATTCACAAAAAGTGCCTTTTGCCATTGCTCAAAGAATGAAACAATCTCGCCAGCTCCCACTGCAAGGATTTCTTATGTGGATTGGATGGATGCTGGTATTTTCTCTCTCAGCCTTGTCATCCTGTGCTTACATCTCGAGTTCCACCATTAACATCTACTTATATATCTCAAGAAACAAAAACAAAAAGAGGCAATTAATAAAGGCCCTCTCGATCATCTCAGTATCTTACTCTCACTCATCGTGGCTCGATCATGGAGATGGACACTTCATTGACGGACTGCGTCTTGGTGGTCTCCGTCTTCATGGCCAGCGAGAAATCCGACACGGACGCCTTCTTGCTGGGCCGCCTGGCGAACAGCGGCGGCTGCGCGGGCGCCGGCATCTGCGTCTGGTCGCTGATGAGCATGAGCACCACGTTGGACATGGTGGGCCGGAGGTCCGGGCTCTCCTGCACGCACAGCAGCCCGACGTGGAAGCACCGCCACGCCTCGTCCCGCGAGTAGGACCCTGCCAGCGCCGCGTCCATGAAATCCGCGGCCTTGTCCTCGTTCCACAGCTTCCAGGCCTGCCGTGACCGTAAGATGATCGTCACTTCGTCAGGATACAAAAACCAGAGGAGAAATTAACAGAGCTTGCGAGAGGAGAGAGTTTTGTTACATCTTGGATCAGGGTGTGCTGGTGCTCCTGGAGGTACATGGAGCCGTTCCGCTGCCCACTAAGGATCTCGAGCACCAGGACACCGAAGCTGAAAACGTCTGATTTCACCGAGAAAACGCCCTCCATGGCGTACTCCGGAGCCATGTACCCGCTGCATTTTTGTTTTGGGGCTTCGGATTAGCACCTGTACTACTGTAATGTAAATGTGTGTGGCGTTGCACTGCACTGCACTGCACTGCACTGCACTGCACTGCACTTACTAGGTGCCAACCACGCGACCCGTGTTAACCTCGCTGCCCTCCTGCTCCTCGAAGATCTTGGCCATGCCGAAGTCGGAGATCTTGGGGTTCATCTTGTTGTCCAGGAGCACGTTGCTGGCTTTGAGGTCCCTGTGGATGACCTTGAGGCACGAGTCCTCGTGCAGGTACAGCATGCCGCGGGCGATCCCCAGGATGATGCTCTGCCTCGTCTTCCAGTCCAATTGCCCGCTCTTCCTAGCATCTGACACAACAAAGCTTCATCAGATTAGTTCAGCATTGTTTCACAGTTTCGGTTTCAGAATTCTTGATTAGGCCAACCAAAAGTCTAAAACATCTTGTTAGATCGATCTATCACCAACCGTTTTAAATTCTGACCAAGGTTACACGCGTGACGCACATGATGTGCTACACAATTTTTCATGCTACCAATTGGTTTCCCATTGACCTATCTCGCAGCGATCTAGTAGCTTGGTACGACCTAATTGACTCAGAATCAGTAAACTATATGCAGAGCTCAGAGCCCCATGAGCTAAAAATCTGGGTGGCCATGCGCATCTCCTATGGGCACGCGTATCAGATATTCAGATTCAAACCAAGCATCAACCAAATCTCTGACAGTCTGTACATTCTGCAATACCCGATGGTCGAGCTAATCTCAACCATATTCGTTCGTGCTCCACGACTCCAGACGCATAATCTGACACGAGAAAAGAAATTCACGCAGGAATATAATTGGAATATCCCAGCAAAAAAGACTGACGACTGACTAACCGAAAAGGAAGGAATCGAGGCTCCGGTTGGGGAGGTACTCGTAGACGAGCATCTTCTCGTCCCTCTCGACGCAGCAGCCCAGCAAGCGGACCAGGTTCCGGTGCTGCAGCTTGGCGATCAGCTCCACCTCGTTCCGGAACTCCGCCGCGCCCTGCCGCGACCTCGCCGACAGCCGCTTCACCGCGATCTCCGCGCCGCCGCCCATCACACCCTATATCCAATCCAAGAAAATTAAGTTTATTCGTCATCCAAAGATCTGCAGTTTTACTGCGAACATACTAGATTTTTTTTTTTTTGCGAATAAGAACATACTAGAAATTGACTGTGCTGCCCATTTAGTTTAGTTTAGTTACCCGATAGACGGGCCCGAAGCCGCCTTCGCCGAGTTTGTTCTCCTTGGAGAAGCTGTTGGTGGCCTCATGGATGGAGGACAGGTCCATGAGCGGCAGGTCTGAGTTGGACAGCGGCCTCAGGCTCTCTATCTGGGCTCTCCTGACAGCTGCAACAAGGACCATTTCATGAGACGCTCTCGTCATTACTAGGATCATTCTAGCCTGACAGCAACCTGTACAGCCGTGTAGGTGCATGCGATGCGAGTGGCAAACTGGCAATGCAACAACTGCGCCATGTTGGATCGACGAACTGAAATTCTGAAAGATAGCTCACCGTTGCGCTTCCTCCACCTCCAGCAGTAGACGCAGTAGAAGAGAGTGCAGACGATGACCACCGCCAGAATCGACACCATGATGGTCATCCCATTGGAGCCGGAATGCCCTGGATCAGCAGCAAAAACACCCTTGAGGTCTTGACAACTCAATCACCCCAATTCCAGCCTTAACTGAACAACACTGTCGTACCCCATCGGCAACTAGCAAGAACTCTGGGATGTACATGTACGGTACCTGAATCGCTTGAGCTCGCAGGAGCTATGTCCATCAGCCGGCGATGTCGAAGGCGGTACAGCGGCCCAGCCATATGTTCCTTCATCGATCTTGGAGCTCGGTGAGGGAGAATTAATGGCAGCCTTCAGCTCTGCCTCTGCATATATGCGGATATCTAGCTCTGGCCTCTGGGGTCGTTGCAGAAGTAGTGCTGTAGCTAGACTTTTGGGATTGTTAGTGCTAGTGTTGTGGTGGCTCAGGCACAAATACATCAAGGCATATATGGAGCTCAGGTTGTTGATTGAGAGGAGGAATAAGATGGGTAAGCTGCAGCTGCAGGGCAGGGATGGGACGGAGAGGGAGGGGTGCCTCTGCCCCTGATGCCTCCTGAATGAGCTGGTTTTTTAATTTTCAAAAAAAGGTTCCTGCCAATATTTCATGTTTTGTCCTTCCAGGACTGCCAAATGTGGGGGTTGACCTGGACCATAAAAACGTCTGAAAACACCCTTTTTCTTATGGAGGGGGGGCGGCTTCTCTTTTGTTTTGTGACACGGGACGGCAGTGGATGACTGCATAGGTTCTTTTTTTTAAAGATCCGGCAATGCCGGCTTTGGTTTATATTAAGAAGTAGAAGAGCATAAATATCCTTTTACAAGCGCAAGAGGCGCTCCTCAGGTCAGCCTAGGCCGTCTAAGGCTGAATAGCGTAGCTGACTACTCGCTAATAATGTTTACAACCATAGAAGACAGCAAAACTTTACATCCAGCCATTAACCATTGTGCTGCAGTTTCTTTTATTTCGTCGAAGACACCATCAGCCGACCTCCGCTCACTTCTGAACACACAAGCATTTCGTTGTTTCCATAGGCTCCAGAGTGTGATGATCGATATGATGTGTGCCTTTGGTCCTTCTCCTGTTAGAAGTTGCTGAAAATAGGCCACCAGGTCGTGCACCTCCATCACCTCCCATGATGACGGCTGCAGACTGTGGCAGAGGCTCCAGGAAGCAACATAATGCCATACCTGACGAGAGAAGGGGCACTCGAAGAATAAGTGGTGTGCAGTCTCCAGACTCCTCTCACATAGAGCGCAGAAGTAGTTGTTCTTCCATTGTCTCAGTTGCAAGCGCGCTGAGGTCCATAGTCTGTTCTGCAGTAGCAGCCACAGAAAAAACTTGCACTTGGCAGGCGCCCATACTTCCCAGATGAGCTGAGGGTATTGTGATCTCGTATGCCCAGCAAATTGTATCATATATGCCGATCTCGTATGCCCAGCAAACTGCATAGGTTCCTGGACACTTCTCTTTTGTTCCTTGGCTTTTGTTCCTATACAGAGCACTTGCTTTTCAACCCGGTTTCTTCCAACAGGTTTCTGATCCGGCTACATAATCTAATGACACAGTTGGAGTGTGTGATGTGAACCAGCATCAATGTTAAATCAATCCTCAGTGCCCCACTCCCCCCCCTAAAAAAACACATGTACTTATCGCAATTTAGTGCGAGAATAGGAGGTCTTACATGCAATTGAGCAGAAACGCAACCCCAGCTGCATTATTATTCTTTTGTACGCGGCCATGTTGAGACGAGACGTGCCTGTGTGAACTCCGTGCGCTGCTGGAACGTGAAAGCTGGGCGAGGTTTGTGCATCGAGCGAAGGCATGGGAGTGTGTTTGTCCCTTTTGACGAAACAGGCAGGATGCTACAGCTTTTGACGAAACAGGCAGGATGCTACAGCTAGCGTGGCATATAATGGTGCTATTGGTGAGTTGTTGTGTAGTACGTGATGAACAGGGCCCCCGGCCGGGGCCATCTTAAAAGTTGAAAGCCACGGCTTCGGTACAGTGCTTGGAGCCTTGTGTGTGTGAGTGTGTCAAACGGTCAAACATCTTGGCATTTGTTGTCAAAAAAAAAAAATTGTATGCGTGTGATGGTGCGCACTGCTGTGCGTCAGCAGACGTGAGAGTTTATTCCGGTGGTGGGCTCGGCGGGCCGGGCGGACAGGGTTGGACTGTTGGACGACTAGGAGAGTAGAAAACGGGAGTGCCCCCCGTCTCCGTGCAAGAGAACCTGTCCGGTCTCGTCGCCACTGACATATGGGCCCGAGCTTGATATGCAGCCTGTCGGGCCGAGGTGTCAGTGGGTATATAGCTTCACAGTACGTTGCACGGCGGAGGCCGAAAATAAGATTAGAAAACTACTAGGGAGCGCCACTAACACGTCGCTGATCATGGGCTTTGATTATTTAATTAACACGGCTTGCGTTTGGATAAAGCCGTTTTGGGCCTTGTTTAGATTGCGAAAAAATTTTAAACTGATAAATAATAATTTTTTTGTCTTATTTGACAAATATTGTCCCATCGTAGACCAACTAGGCTTAAAAGATTTATCTCGTGATTTCAAACTAAATTGTGTAATTAATTATTTTTTTTATCTATATTTAATGTTCCATATATGAGTCTAAAAATTAATGTGATGAAAAGAGAGTGAAAAAATTTGACAATCTAAACGAGGCCTTGTTAAGCAACGCGCAGCGGCCTTCTCGGTCAAGCGGGAGGTTCGAATAATCCCCATCACCGTGGTCCATGCGAGTCGCGCCGAGTAAACAAGTGGAAGCCGAGATTGGAACGGAAATGCCTTTATGCGTACGGCATACTCCGTACCCTAGTATAGTAGATCAGGGCAGTTTACGTGTTTAACTGAACTTAGCATTTGGCTCCCGTGACACGACAGAGCAAATGGATCATTTGGTCCTTGGAAAAAACCATTTCCCTCACAACAAAAACACAACCAAAATTAATAACAAGAAAAAGGAAAATGAGACATTCTCACACCTCTCCTGTTAAAAATTAACCAGATTGTAGGCCTATCCCGAACAAAAATCTTATTAGCAGGACTACTTAGCGTCGGTCCCGTGAAATATCTGGGGAGCGTGTCAGCTTATAGAGTTGGACTTCTTCCTTGACCAAGAGCGTTAGTTGTAATTGTAAATTGTAATGTGACAAACACGGATCAAGAGCCTGGCGAGTGAACCCCGTCAAGCAAGCTGCCTCGTCAAATCATCCTCACAATAAAATGTTTCTGCTTTGTGAGAGAAATATTCTGTTCAATCAAAAAAATTCCATCTTAAATAGAAACCATATTTATATTGCAAAGAATCAATGATTCTGACTGCGAAAAAAGCGATTCTAAGTAATTTCTGCGCAGAAAGTTAGGTAGCCACACATATAACCAATTTTTTTAGGAGAACACGTATAGCCAATTACCAAAAGTATGTTGATACCATGGACCCGTCATGGCATGGGCTGTAGTGGACCTCAAATCGGCTGGGTCATGGCTAATAACAAACAAAATGTTTCACTGTTTTCATACGAAAGGGGGGCGCAACTGTTTCCAATCAATGAAAATGGATCCTCAGGCTCGGTTTTGCGAAGCCTTCCACATGTACACATGGCCCCCTAGTTAGTACTTCATGGATATACATTGCTAGGTTGGATTGTAAATTCCCTTGCAAACTTGTGGCTACAGCCTACAGTTCAAATAATCTTTGCTAACTAAATATATATATATATATATATATAATATAATACATATTGGTGTACATGCAGCAAGTTCAATCTGCTTGCTGTGAATAATACCTACTACTACTTGTGCTGGAGAAGGATCCAATGATATCAACAACAGCATCGGCATCGGCATCGGCATCGACTACACTAGCTTGGTGGTCCTGAGCTTGATGACATTGTTGTTGGCTGTCCTTGTTCCATGTCTTCATCTTGTTCCTGTTATGCTGCTGCAGCACTAGAACGGAACCACAACCTACCAAGTCGTCCGAGGACAGGAGCTCACCAATGGGGCCTAGCTCCGGGCAATCTTCATCCCAGTCCCCCATGTCACTTGTCATCACGCCTCTATTGCCATGGTCCCGGTCACCCTTCCCCACGATGAAGAGTGAGCATGTACCCACCATGGAGCTAAGAGCGTTCACCGTCTCCGCGCCATTGCTCACGCACTTCTCCATGTATGATACTTGACCTGGTCCCACAAACCTCGCGTATAGGTCTGCCATGAACTCCTCATCTTCCATGGCCTCCTCCATCACCTTCGGATTGCCCTTTAAGCTTCTCCCGGTTGGAAGAAGGAACCTGCACACCGTCACTGTCACTGACGGTTGCGCCGCCAGCCGTATTGCATATGACACTGCCTCCCTGTCATCTGCCCCGCCCAGGAACAACGCCACCACCTGATGGTTCTCTCCCGTGGCCCCCTGAGCGAAGCAGCGCTCCACAAGGATCCCCACCGTGCAGGGAGCCCTATGCAGGATCCGCTGGTTCAGCTGGCGCCGCCCATCGTGCCGGCACACCATGCGCCCATCGTAGCGTTGCTCCTTGTGGAAGGGAATGATGACTAGCGACGCGCGCGCGTCCTCCACACAGTTGCGCACATCTGTATCCATGGAACCCAAGTTGGATATGGCCGTCATCTGCCGCACGGGGATGGCGTTGTCATAGGTGAAGGTCGCCACGGCGGAGGCCACCTGCTCGATCTCACGCGCGTAGCCCCACTCGTCCTCATCCTGGCCACCGTCTCGGGCATGGTACAGCTGCTGCGTGATGGCGTACTTGTGCGATGTCACGAGCTCGACAAGGTGCAACAGGTACCCGGCGACCGGTGCTCTGCCCTTGGAGAGGTCACTGAGCGTGAGCATCGAGTAGACGCTGGTGGCGCCGTGGATGCACACGACCATGCGGAGCTCATGGTCCACGCTGAGGTCCTCGAGGCAGCGCGAGCGGTAGCGGGATGCGCGGCGCTGCTGGCGGACGATGGCGGCGGACGCAGGCCCGGCCATGAATGTGTTGACGATGGACGATATGAGAAGCACCACCTGCATGGTCTCGCCCCACAGATTGACCTTGTTCCCGAAGTTGATGGCGAGGATATCAGAGTAGCCCTTGACGTTGAGCAGCGCACCCAGCACAACGCAAGGAAATTTTTCTCGGCGAGAAAAAATCGAGAAAACCGATAATCCCGTTTTTCGTCTGAGCCCGGTTTTTGCACTGATCGGTTAAAAATTTCGGCCCATTTTGAATTGAGGCCCGCGAAATAGCCCGCATGATGGCCAGCCCAAATTCTCTGCTCTATATATATACTCCCCAGTCTTTTTCTAAACCTAATATCTCCCCATCGCAGCTCCAGACGCGTGACGGGGGCCGCCAGCTGCTGTGGTTCTTCGTGGTTCATCAACGCTGCTTCTT
>CM041635.1:49152439-49163692 GCA_023333625.1 Bothriochloa decipiens | reverse complement strand
TGCAAAAGTTATCAGTCTTAACATCTAATGGAACAAAATCATATCCTTGTAATGAGAATGTAGGTTTCTTTACACTTTTGCTCCCTACAGTGGGGAAACAGAGGACACACATTATATTATCCACCTGGTATAGTTTAACAAAACAAAGTCATCCTTTGATCACAACATTATCTCTATAAGACGAGATGCTGGAAATGAGATAACATACTTCTGCTTGTTCCAGGGGAAAGGAATGAGGTGCTAATAGGATATTTGCATACACTCGTTAACTCATCATCTTCTTCTAGAACTTCATCCCACCCATCTGATTTTCCATGGTCTTCCATTTTGTTTCTCTACTCACTTTGTCTGGAAGCAGGAGATGCTAATGAGGGTCTTGTTGATGCTAGAACATCTTGTTGATACACAGTTACACACAGAGAGACGAAGGCACATGTTCAACAAGCATCTGTATGATTCTACAAGGCGCGCATACCTCCTACTATTGTAACAGCCTACAACAATAAGAACAAAGTAAACCTCTTTTCTAACAAAGAAACAATAAGAACAAAGTGAAGTCAATAATCCAGGGGATATGGAGGGTCCAGAACCCCCCCAAAAAATTGAGTAACAGCAATCCCATACCAATAGTGTCCCCCTAGAAGTTGTTTTATGGAAGCACCTTAAAAATTTTCCAGCACTTTATGGGCCACTGTGTTAGTAGATTACCAATGTACTCTTCCCCTATATTTATTTCTTCTATTTCTATTCCCTTGTGCACAGCAGGGTCTCTTTCCCCCTCTATTCTTCTTAATATAATATAATGAAGCACAGTTCTGCGTTTTCGATAGAAAATATTCCCTTGTGCACACATACTGTATTCTAACTCAATTTTCAGTCTGGAACTAGGAGCAGCAAGCTAATGCTGGAAACATCAATCTACGATTTGTGGCCATTGGCAGTTTGGCTGCTTTGGCACAAGCTCGACTTGGCCTCTGGCTCTGTCTCCGCCTCCGTCTTCTTCGTAGGCCTCTTTCTGGACGCGGGCGCCAGGACGGCAGTGCCGTTGTGGATGCGGCTAGGACGGGAGCCGGAGGCCGGAGCAGGAAGAGATGACGACAGCGCTAGGGCCAGCGTCGGCGCGGAGACCGGAGGGGAGGACGCGGCGAGTGGAGCGCTAAACGGTTTGGGGTGCTTTCGCACAGCACAGCAGAACGGGAAGAGAAGGGTAAGAATACCTGGTGGGTGCTCGTCGCCGGCGAAGGGCCCGACGAAGACCTGGCGAAGGGACGACGCGGCCTGGGGCGGCGGTGACGGCGCCACGGCGGTCGCGCAGTTGCGCACGGGAGCGCGCGCACGCGGGGCGGGACACAGATTCGGTCGAGAAGGAAGCCTGTGTGTGTTTGGCTCAACTGAAAATTGCTGCTGCTGTCAATGAAAGAAAACAAAAATTCCGAGCAATGGTATCTAAATCAGATTATAGCCATCTATTTTTGTATCTTATTATACACCATTGTTTTAAAAAAAGGTGATGTTTTTAACTTGTAGACATCTTGTTTTGATCGTTCATCTTATTTATTTTTTTATATAGATATTATCTATTTTGTTATGACTTATTATCATTAATTTAATCTAAAAGTAAAAAGATACATCGTTTTTTTGGAACTGAGGGTGTAATTATTTCTTTTGCTACCAACTTTGACAACACTATCTAAAATAAACTATCTAAATGCATTCTAGTAGTGAATGACATGTGGAGTCATGATGTCATACCCTATTCCGTCAACAAATGAAAAGAAGACTTCAAAAGAGAAATTGACTTGGTTTGTATCAAAGCAAAACCCAACCTTTAAAGTTGCCTAAACTTCTAGCTGAGAATCTGCCTTAGATCTTCTTGATGTCATGTGCATGCATGTGACATGTGGCCGGACTCAGCATCGGGGACGCAACATTCATCGATGCTGATCAATTTGGTTTTAGCATCGGCAGCTGCATCTTGATGTCATAGAAGAAAAGCTTAACTTATATAGATAAACTTTGCATTACTCCCTCTGACCCCGAAGGCAATAACGGAACAACCATTACAAATTTTCAATAAGCGAACTGCATTATAAGGGGAAAAAGAGAGAACTGAAACTCTCCTAAACCATGGCAAACGGAAGACGTGCTGGGAGTTTAAAATTTCAGATACCAAACGATTTTCACCTGGTATGTTACAATGCACTTCTACCCCGGACTCATCATCGGGTACGCAACATTCATCGATGCTGATCAATTTGGTTTTAGCATCGGCAGCTGCAATGTACATCTTGATGTCATCGGAGAAGAGCTTAACTTATATAGAATTAATTGCATTACTCACTCTGACCCCAAAGGAAATAACGGAACAACCATTACAAATTTTGAATAAGCGAACTGCATCATATATACAAGGGGAGAAAGAGAGAACTGAAACTTTCCGAAACCATGCCAAACGGAAGACACGCTGGGAATTTAAAATGTCAAGACACCAAACGATTTTCACCTGGTATGTTACAATGCACTTTTACGCCTAGACTGTTGCATTGATAATTCTGCAAATACATAAAAGGAACAGCTACCTAAATTGCAACCAGACAGCGAAGACAAGCTCCCACAAACACAGAAGAAACAGGAAATGTGCAAGCAACAAAACTTAACATGAAACAAAAAGGATACAAAGAATATTAAAAAGATTACAATTGGCGCTCTAGCCATTCTTCTTTGCTCTATGGGTAACTAGAACAATCTCTTTCTTGGAAGATGTTTTCATTCCTTGAGACCTAAATGCTCCAGCTCATTAATATGTTCCATGTCGAAAGGGACTTCCTAGTGTTGTTTGAAACGTTACATTACAGAGTGATAAAAAGTTCAACCTCGTCAACAGTAAGATCCCACTAGTCTTTAATCAGGCTATCCATACAAGAGAGCTCAACAAACTAATATGCCTTCCATTTTCTAAGTAGGTGATCATGGATCTCTCCTTTCTTAATCTTCTGCAGGCACTGCTTCAGCTTGGTCAGTGTCGATGAACTCAACTTGATACCCCGATCAATCATGTCTTCTGCATATTTGCATGCCTCAGGTAGCCTGTCATCCTTCAGCTTTGATACAAGCATGTTCCCACACTCCTCTAAAGGTGGCAAGCCATTCTCCACCATGCAGCTCCAGACTTTGATCCCAGTCTCCCAATAGCGTGTATCCAAAAACATGTGAAGTGCAAGTGAACAATTTACCTCGTCTGGCCAACATTCGTTCTTGACCATCTCACTAAATATTGCCGCTGCCTCTCGGAGCTTCCTTCCCTTTAGCAAAAGCTGGAGGACCACATTGTATGTGTTGGCATCAGGGAACACTCCATTGGAGATCATGTCGTCGAGATAATTCACTATCACCTCAGCCTGCCCAAGACTGCCCTGCAGCATGATCATTGTGTTGTACATTTCCTTATCTGGGACGAGCCCTCGACGCCCAACAAAGTCATCCCAGAGCTCCATGGCTCCGTTCAATTGTCGTGCATCAAGGTGTGCAGAGAGAGCAGCACGGAAGAACTTCTCCCCTGGCGAACAGCTGCGCCTGCTTAAGACAAGCAGGTACTGCATTGCTTCCAGTAGCGCTGTGGAGGAGTCGCTTGAAACAAGCGTGGTGAGGAAAGAGTCATAGGCAGGCACGTTGTCAGGAAGAAAGCCAATGGCCTGCACCATTTCGTCGAACACCTCGCGCGCAACCCCCGGGTCGGCGGCAGCCTCGCAGCCCTCGAGAAGGATGGCGTAGGAGTCGGCATCCGGGCGCGCGCCGGCCTCGGCGCGGGCTACTGGGATTGCGCCGCGGGCGTCGTTGAGGCGGTTGGCACGGCAGAGCGCGGAGAGGAGCGAGTTGAGCGCTGGCGTGTCGCGGGTCATGCCGTAGCGCGGCATGTCCATGAACGCCTTGAGCGGGGAACCGGCGGGGGTCGCTGCCAGGGAGGAGAATATGGAGGCGAAAGTGGCGAGCGAGAGCAGGCGCTGCGAGTGCATGGATTTGACGGTGTCCCACATGGGCTCGAAGAGGCAATTTTTACCCAGGATGTCGACGAGGAGGTTCCACGAGTAGGGGGAGTGCTCGTGGCCGAGGTGCCGGAACCCCGCCCAGCGGAAGAAGGTGGTGGCGGCGCGCGGGTGCGCGTAGGAGAGGCGGAGCACCTCCTCGACCTCGGCAGTGGTTACGCGGACGTCGGCCTTGTCGAGCTTGGCTATCAGTGCCGCGTCGTCGAGGCGCTCCTCCAGGATTTCGCAGTAGATGCGGATCTTGTGGGGCGCGTCGGGGACATCCTTGATCGACGGGAACGCCGGCGCGGACGGGTCGCGGGAGCGCTTCGCCGCCGGCGTTGCCGCGCCGTCGGACGGCCGCTTCGCCCGGTGATCGGACATCGCGGCGGTGAACTCGCGTGATGGGTGGGATTTGGGAAGGGGAGAGGCTGCAGGTCACGGATGGCATGGGCGGGGGTTTTGTTGCTTTTTTATGTCCTGACCCCTATCCTAATAAGGAGTCGAGTCGACTCTCGACTGTCCGAGCAGGAACCTCCGAAATCCCGACCAAATCGCGAGGCAAAGCCGCGTCGGAGGCGGATGGCGCCGTCCTTGGTCGTCTCGGCGAGGCATGCCCGCGCCGTGGCCCACCGGAGAGGTCGCACGCAGCGTGTGGTCGTCGCCAGTTCCGGTGGCGCCGGTCCGCCGCCGAAGCTGGTGACCTTCCTCGGCAAGGGCGGTTCCGGCAAGACTACCGCAGCCACAATCGCCGCTCAGGTGACAAATTTGCTCTATGACTCTATCCCTTGATCACGCTGCTGCGTCGATGACTGCTAAGAGCTAGACTGCAAGTCTGCAATGTTGCTCTGGGGAACAGCAATGATGCTGTGGGTAACAGATTTGAGCTTAGTATATCTATTGTAAAATTGCAATCCTTTGTCTTACTGTTAGTTAGAGAGTGGTTCTGGTATGTTGTAATGTATGAATCATCCACTATGTTGGTCATGAACAAATTGCCTCTGTTTTGTTCTTTATCATGTTTTAGTATTATGCAAGTGAAGGCTTCAAGACATGCTTGGTTGTTCAGTCCCAAGATCCTACCGCGGAGCAATTGATGGGCAGTAAAATTGGGAATTCTCTGAGTGAGTGTGCAGCTAATCTCTCCGCCATAAAGCTGGAGACTAGTAAGGTAAAATACTTGTGTTGAGGATTTAAACTTGTGATATTCTGGAATATGTCTTGATACTGAAGACTGTTTTCTTGTTGAATCATAGTTGCTGCTTGAACCCCTTGACCGGATGAAGAAGGTAGACGCCCAGGTCAATTTTACTCAAGGAATCCTTGAAGGGGTAGGTGATTACTTTGTTGTAACATGTCTGGTGAGGATAAAACATTCATTTTGGTTGCTCTTTTCCTTGTGACAGATTGTAGGAGAGGAGCTTGGAGTATTACCTGGAATGGATTCGATCTGTTCAGTCTTAGCTATTCAAAAGCTCCTTAACTTCTTTTCAGCTGGAAGGAGTAATTCACAACCAGAATTTGATGTGATCGTGTATGATTGCAACAATACGGAGGAAGTTCTGCGGCTGATAGGTGCTACTGACCGAGCAAGGTATATGTTCTCCTTGCTTGGCCATAACCTTGACTTCAATGAGGATTCTGAATTCCCTTAAAAAAAAGCTGGATCTAAATTTAGTTTTATGCTCCACAAAAGACAGGTCTTACTTGAGGTATGTGAGAGACCTAGCTGAGAAGACTGACATGGGAAGACTTGCTTCTCCTTCATTACTGAAACTAATATATGATTCTGCAAGGCCAAATGGCAAAACTAGTGAGGGGAGACTTAGTACAGAGATATGGAATGAAATTGAACAACTACTTGAGGTAAAATTTTCCTGGTTTAATTCAGCTAAACACAAGCATTTAATTTGTGATATTAATTTAAAAGTTGCTAAATTCTGTAGAAAGTCTCAGTATGGTTTGCCGATCCTTCAAAACTTGCATGCTTCCTTATCATGGACCTTAGGAGATCAATCTCTGTATCCTCTGCATTACGATACTGGGGTTGTACCACTCAAGCTGGCGGTCAAATATGTGGGGCATTTGGATATACTGAAGACCCTTCTGAAATTTACCAAGAAGTTGCTCAAAAGTTCTTGCCGTTGTCTTTGTCGTTTCTGCCATTTCACCCAAATGATTCTTCTCCAGATTGGAGCAGAGCACTAAGCTCATTGAGCCAAAATGCAAAGGAACAGCTAAGGAATACGTCCATCTGGGTGTATCCTTCAGTCAGTTTTGATTCTGTTCAGAAATCTGTAAGCCTTTTCATGCCAGGCTTTGATAAGTCTGAAATCAAGCTATATCAAGTAAGACTCTCTCTCTCTCTCTCTCTCTCTCTCTCGCTCGCTGCCGACCTTCTCAAGCCACTAATGAGTTTAAAAGGTCATGCCTGACCTTGTGGCAGAGGTCACTTTGCCTCTTCTCAATGGGCCATAGGGGTTGATGTTGGTATGGTTGTCTTTGTTGTTGTTTGCACTGCCAGCGGCATGTTGTTGACTGAGTTGTCTTAGTAGTAAATGTGTTATTTTCAGTGGTACCGTTGTAAACCCAGTCTAGGTCTTCTTCTTTATTAATATAATATAATTTTTGAAAGGATTATTAATATGATATAATTGGCAGCTCTTCTGCTCGGTTCATTAAAAAAAAACCCACTATCTGCCTGCCCTTTTCATGAGCCAGTATGGTCTTAAACAGAATAACACATCCTATCTGAATTTGCATGATAATCGTCTGAACTAAACCAGCATAGTATTCCAATATTTCGGGCTGGTTTGGCACTGTTAATTATAATATTTGGTTTTCAATATGTTCTGAAGAGGGCAAGTTAAACAGGGCTATTAGGGGTAGGGTTATTGAAAGCAATTAAGGGACTGGGCTAATAGACATTGAGTTTAGTTGGTTATGATTATTCGTGCAGACACTGAGGAGTTATTTGTCTGTTTTGTCCGAAAAATGCAGTATAGAGGTGGATCAGAACTGTTGATCGAAGCTGGAGATCAGAGGCGCGTCATAAAATTGCCACCCACGATGCAGGGAAAGGTCGGAAGTGCCAAATTCGTGGACAGGAACCTCATTGTTAGCATCCGGTAGCAGAATCGCTGGCACCGGCTCGGATTGGAGTCCCTCACTTCAGATCGGCAGTTTTACTGCCCGACTAATGATCAATTAGGTTCGGGGTTGGATGTCTATTTCTGTTTGTAGCCTGAATTTTGTGGTGCTGTTCGTTTCAACTGTCAACCAAAGTGAAACTGCACAATCCTATTATTTTCTGAAGAAGAGGTGAGTAATATGGCAATTTTTTGCACTGCTTTTGTGATCAGGAAAGAACGGACGGTGTTCTAGCCTTCTCGGGCACTCTCTTTCTTTTAAGAATAGTTTTCCCTCACTTTATTGTCAGCAAAGCGTTTAACAAGATTGGAAGAGTTCCAGACTCAGTATATTTTAGACGCGATTGCCTTACATCATTTGCAAGCCAAGAGTTTCAAAACGACTAATAAATCTCCTCATGAAGGCTAATTTCCTCCCTTTACATTTTAGGCGCGGTTGGATGGCATTTTTAGCATAAGCAGACCTTTATCAAATTTAATAAGAAATACAAGCGCCATCAGATGGAGAAATTAACCGAACGTGTCAATCATAATTAGCATAAATACTACTTCTAGCTAAATTACGTGCATCAACATTTGATTGCCTCCTATCATGGACAAAATCAACAAAATTAAACTTGTGTGATCTGCCCTGATCTCGTGGATATGTCCGTAAGTGCCCATGCTCCCTTTCCAGAATTCCAGGTGCTCTGAGTCCTGATGACACCTGGCACAATGGCACCTACTAGTCTAAGATTCTGCAAAACCAAACCATCGGTAAGCGCGAGATCTCTCTCTACATGTGATAGCCTCTACCAAGGCACCTAAGAATTTCCCATTGAAATCTCGAGCAATGGTCGTTGCAACGACTGACGAGTCAAGCATGCCTCTTTATGCACAAACCCCGGGAGGCGCACCTTGCCCTTGTCAAATGTATTATCAGCTACATCTACGTCGCTCTTTCTGCTGGTCTACACATTGACACAGGTCCTATATTATACCCACCGCTCCACATCATGCTACAGTGTCTACCAACAACTCGGTGTCTTGGTCATCCAAGTGAAAAATTATGTCTCTCACTCCAGTGTTGAGGCTTGAGTACCATGCCGACGCTGAGTGTTGCTGGCTGTGCCAACTTCTCAACGAGCTCCATCTATCGCTTCGCTTTGCCACAGTTGTCTTCTATGACAAGGTTAGCATTGTCTACATGACAAGCAACCCTGTTAATCACCGTTGGATCAAGCACATCGAGATTGACATTCATTTCGTTCATAAGAAGGTTGCGCTTGGTGAAACTCGTATCCTACATGTGTCACATCAGCTCATGGATATCATGACTAAGGGCCCGTGTGTACAATTATTTATTGATTTTTGGTCTAGTGTATTTGTGTCTGTGAACCTCCGACTATGACTATGGGGGGCATTAGATATGTATATATCTAGGAGGTCTAATTGTAATTATAATGAGGTCTTT
The DNA here is from genome assembly GCA_023333625.1 of Bothriochloa decipiens. Classification (NCBI taxonomy): domain Eukaryota; kingdom Viridiplantae; phylum Streptophyta; class Magnoliopsida; order Poales; family Poaceae; genus Bothriochloa; species Bothriochloa decipiens. The sequence goes on along the minus strand of CM041635.1, from coordinate 49,155,068 downwards.
ATGACTATATATGTAAGTCATTTGCTAGATTTCATAACACCTACCGCCACTAACTCCTTGTGCATATTGTTTCTTATCCTCCTAAAGACCCGCCCCATCTACAACCATTGGATTTGTATGGATCAAACACAAATATGCAAAAAAGAAAAGACAAATAATTTTAAAAACAATTTTGCACATTCAAGGCCTACGAAGTACCTAGATTTGAATCATATCGATCATTCCTTCGTAGTGTGTGTAGCCTTAAAAAAGCAAGGGCATATATGTTAGACAAAACGTATCTATGAATATAGATATAGATATATATTGTTAACGGTTTAACTGGATTTAACATGCAAAATTTGTATAAGACCACAGTACATGACTTCAATAACTTCATCGCCAAGATCAGGGAAGCATTTTTTAGAAAGAAGGTTCAGGGAAGCATAGCTTTCCATTAAGTTATTCATTCTTACTTGTGTTAGATATGTTGATGAAGATGGCCAGGTTGATAATCCGTCTCAAGTCTTAATAAGTTGGATTAAGGTTGAATATCATAGTGTCCTGCCTCCATGGCTAGCAAAGTTGAGCCTGTCAACTGGCGTCACACCATGTTGTGAAGAGTTGTAGTGAAGCAGCACGCGAGCAAGGGCATGCTCTGCAACTGTCTAGCTGTCTGTGACATCTTGGCGTTGAGCCTACTCATCTCGGAGCTCAGCGAGCACCCTTGAAAGGAGTGTGTGCACCCGTTCAACGAGGACCCACACCTACACTCCTTCGGCGCCGGCAAGGACATCAAGGATGGGATCCGCAAGCTTCTGTGGTTGGGAGTGCACTACGGCGATAGGATCTACCCGAGGGTTGTGTTCGAGTCCATACACCGCATTGATACGCGAGCAAGCGTGAGGTCTAAGAAGATGATCAGAACCATCTTTGTGCCGACGGAAGGAATTCAACGAGGTGTTGTGTTGTTCCTAGAGAAGGGCAGTGTAGTGAAGCCTAAAGATGAGATGGATACAGTGATCACGGGACATGACTATGAGAAGCCTTTCATATTCGATTAGCAGGAGTTTTTTTTTCTTTTTCTGTTTTTTCCTCGTGGTAGTACTACTTGCTCCTACTCACTTACAATACTTCTATTAAGCTAGAATCTTATGTGTACTAGTACTATGATGATAAGTTGCATTTTGAGCTCACCATATTATTGGCTAGTGGCTAATGAATGATTATTGTAAGCTTTCACTCAAAAACACAAGCACACAAAGAACGCAGATATGAGACAGACCTTGGTGTTATTTTCATTCCACAGATATCGACTTGTATATGTACAGCAGTAAAGGGTCCCTTATTTATAGTTGGGGAATGGCAGGAGCGAGGAGGAGGCCGGAGATACAATGTTGGATTTCGTGTGATCTTCTATGAGTCTCGTGCGATCTCCTTGATCCTCGTACGATCTCATATCTTCGTCTTTTTCCTTTAATGATATCTCTTTTTGCCTTTAATCATTTGGCCATATCCTATATGGGATTATAATCCTTATACGGGATTACAACACTTCCCCTTACTTAAATGTATGTCATGTATATGCCTTATTTAAAACTTCTCTAAAAACTCAGTTAAAAAAATATAGGAAAAAAGAGTGCATCACGTGTGTTGCCTTATGCTACACCCATTGTCTCGTTAAAACCCTTTTGTGAGAAACCCCAGTGGAACAAAACATTGGATTCCGTCCAGCTTCGTCTTGGCGAAAGAACATTGTATTCCATCGAGCTTTGTCTCGGCGAAAGAAGTGCATTTATGTATGTGAATGGTTTTGGTTAAAATTTAAAGCTACGGTCTATCCATATACTATCTAGCTATAATCCTCTGATGCCACGGACACCCACGTCTAGCGCACTACGTCGAAGTCCCACTGCCGCGGACCGTCGCTGCTCTTAGTGATGTAGAGGTCGCCGGTCTCCTCCTCGTGGCATGACGGGGAGCTGGTCGTGCTCGTGCCATTATTATCGAGGCAAATGGCACTGGGTCGCGTTCCGGGGGACGCATAGCACAGGCCATGCGTGCCGCACGACGTCGGTAGTTCGCAGCGCTCGACGATAGCCTTAAAATCTGACGTCCACGCCTTTTGTAAGGCCTCTTATCTAGGTATAACTATAACTGTAAGCTGTAGAATGTATTCATAAATACTCATATCTACTCAACACCGTACACTATTTAAGTGGTGACTATGTTTTGATTAGAGTGTCACACAATGCACACCCGGGTGCAACACCACTATTGCGTGTCAGTCTCTAGATCTTTGCTCTAAGTGTGAGCAAAATTTTTATTTTTATTGAGAGGACTAGTCCATCAACCCGTGTTTTGTACGGGTTATGTATTTATTTAATGTAATTTATTTTAACCAAAGTTAGCATGGGAACTCGATGCCTATTTTTGTTTTTTTATAACGTAAACTGTTTAAATTTAGTTCCACGGAGAGACGAACCCACGTTTACCGGGTGCTACTCAGATGTGTTTAATGTATTTTTTTATTCGGTTATTTTTATTTTTTAGGTATTTGAAGAGTATTCTTATTGGTAGAGTCATAACTTATTACATGGATATTTTTTACTATTTTTTAACATCACTAAAGCTGATATTTTTTAATATT
>CM041635.1:49117372-49147879 GCA_023333625.1 Bothriochloa decipiens | reverse complement strand
TATTTCTAAATTAGATTAATTCTTTAAACTTGTAATAGTTAATGTTTGAGACTGTCATTCTATGAACTGTGTGGAAGAGAAGAAGTCAGATGACTATATGACGTATTACGTGAAAAATGATATATTAGTGTATTTCTATGTGTGTATTTTCAGTGTTAAATGATTTGGACATAATCTATATGTTATCCTGTGCAAATTGAGTTGTTATTTTTAAAATTTCTCTGAAAAGAAAATGATAAATCGATAGATTTTTCGATAAATCCGATAATCCCGTTTATCGCTGACCTCCGGTTTTTTTCCCTACCGATAAGAAAAACCTTGGCACAATGGCCTCCCCGGTGTCGATGCCCAGTGCCCGCCCCGCCAGCACGGTGCCGGCCACCTTCCCCGCGGTGCTCAGGAGCGTGGTGAAGGTCACGGCCACGACGAGCTGGACCACCGTGAAGTTGCCAATCTTGGCGAAGTCGAGGCGAGCGCCGATGGCACCGAAGCAGAGTGGCATGAAGAGCTGGTGCACAGGGTAGGCGAGGCGGTCCATGAGCGTCCGCGCGGTCGGGCCCTCGCGTGGCATGGCGAGGCCGATGAGGAACGCCGTCATGGAGGCGCTGTAGCCTATGATCTGCTCCAGCATCGAGAGGCCCACGACGAGGAGCAGCATGCCACACAGCTCGTACTTGCTGATGTACTGCCTCTCCGCGCTTGAGCCGGTTGAGCATGCGCGCCACCCACGCCGCGAGGTTCACGGCCATCCACACCGTCAGCGCCATCCACGCCACCACCGTGGCCTTGGCCGGCGTCGAGGACTCCTGCTTCTCCTCCTTGGGCACCTTGCCGTACAGGGTGTGGGTGACAACGATGAAGCTTAGAGTGGTGAGGCTGGCCATGTCGTTGCCGAAGGCGGCGCCGATGGCGATCTGGCCGGTCTCGGAACCCGTGAGCTTGAGCTCGGTGACGATGCGGATGAGGACGGGTGAGGCGGTGCTGGTGAGCACGATCGCGAAGAGCGCGGTGGAGGCGTAGATGTTGCTGGGCTGGAAGCGGCCCTGGCCCGGGTGCAGGAAGCCGTAGGAGAAGGGCCCGGCCAGCACGGCGAGGACGAGGCAGACCCCGGAGCCGCCGCAGGCCACAACTAGCGACCGACGTAGGTTGCGCCGCAGGTAGCGGAGGTCCAACTCGAGGCCGATGAAGAACATGAACACCAAACGGATGAAGTGATTGTGCCGCCAAGCGCGTCGCCGGCGTCGCGCATGCCCAGGTGGCGGAGGTTTATGGCACGGCCAAGCACCGTCGGTCCAACCACGATGCCTGCCTGCCCATATATATGGTCATTATTATTAAGAAAATGATGAGCATATACGCAATTCGTGGATTGACCAACCAATGATCAAATAAACATGCGCATGCGTACCAGTATGTGAGAGATAACGCTGGGCTGTCCGAGACGTCGAAGCACAAAATGGAAGATGCCGGAGAGCACGAGGACGGTGACCATGATGCCGGAGACGGCCATGATGCTGGCCATGATGTAGGCGCCCTCGGCGACATCGACGGAGCATTTGGCTTCTCCATCCATCTCATCCGATTAGCCGACGATGGATCGTCGCCGGGCTCCGGCCGGCCAGGCCTTCCACGTGTGCCCCCCTAGCATGCCATCTACCTATATTTGCTGAACCGATGATCGCGTCGGGGTTAGGTATGGTGCATGCTCTTACAAACCTGTGGCTGCAAGTTGATCTCTCTACCAGCTAAATATATACATAGTGTTGTGCACGCATCATGCAATGGGATGCGGTGCGAGTTCAATTTGGCTGCGTCGAATATTAGTAGTAGTTGGGTTAGAGGAGAATTAGAGGATTTTAACAACAACATCAAAATGGCAAACACACATATGGTGCTTCTGAGCGCGAAGTTGTGGCCATGGTGTTAAGTTTTCCCTTGCTCCTCGAAAGAAACTGGCACAATCTCGAGAATTTTCGTGCATCACCGAGCATTCGTCTTCTCTGGTTTTTAGTACAAAGTTTGTTAAAGCGCTACCTGTATGGTGTTTAGCAAAACTGAAAGTCAAAGCTTTTCGATCAAAATGCGTCATACAAAAGTTGGAAGAGGAGGGATAATGCAAGCCCAATGGTACCCGTAGTCCCTAAGGACCAGGTGATGACGTACTTAGGGATTAAAATAGCGAGGCAATGCCAATGTGCTTCGGATACTGTAATTATTACTGGCCTTTTTCTTAAGACTAGTCAATAGGCACGTGCGTGTAATGATTATTGGTAGATGACGTTATAAAAAAATTATGTCTCATGCCATCCAATGCTAATTTTCTTAAATATTAACAAATTCAATACAATCTTTGACCACTAAAGAACCAAATCACACTAAACTAAACCTCTTATTTGTAGAACAAATTCACACAAAGCAGCTCTTGAATCTGCGTTCCCTGACCAGATGTTGAATGTGATGTTTCATAAAACACATCGTGTGCTTCTCCTCATCACACATGTAAAAAGCCGCATTCTTTATATCCAGTCTTCAAGAGGATATATGTTGAGAGAAGAACTGAAATAGCTTCATTGGAATCTGCTTGTTGTACCAAATGTTTCATCCTTACATGCATATATATATATATATTATAAAATCTTCAAGCCCCAGTCTCTGCACATTTGTGCAGGGATAACTGCTGGCTATTTTTCCTTTTCCAGACCCCGCAATGCGGGAGCCTACGGCACTGGGTACGCCCTTTTTTATTATAAAATCTCAATCAACTAAAATAGCTATACATATGCATTCTAATTACTTTCAGCTACAGATCGACTATAAAAAATATATAGCTGTTTTCTTCAGGATGATCATCTCCATGTAACTGTCAAAGTCGACCTTTATCAATCAAACAAAATAAGGACAATAAACCTTTATCAATCAAACAAAATAAGGACAATAAGTGCACAATACATGTTTTTTTTGACTAACTACACAATACAAGTTACAGGCCTTATACAAAGTTGCAGGGAAAATTTGCAATCTTTTGAAGCTGCATGATGCTACAACATATAAATTTGATATAGCTGCTGTTAGTGGATTAGACACATCACAGCTTCATGCATTTCATAGATTAGTTTTGTACTTAATCTGTTGACTTAACAAAAATAAAGGGTTTGTTGTGTGTGATTGAAGAAAAAATGTCGCTAGGGGCTGAGCTTGACCGTCAGCTTCACCTTTGGGCGCACGCAATAAGGCTCAATGTCCACGTGTAGAGACATCGAACCGGACCTTCTCGCTCAGACAAGAAAACTGAACAGGCTGCAGTTTCAAAATCAGTGGACAAGAGAACTTGAGTGACGGTTCAAACTGAACTGCACTTTCAGAATAAACATAGTGATTGTAGACACACAATATTGAAAAGAATAAATCCAAGCTGGTTGCTTTGAACCAAACTGAGAATTGAGAGAACAAACCAACCAACCACTCACCTGATGTTGGTGAACCAACCAACCACTCACCTGATGTTGGTGTCGACCTCAAGTTTTTGCTGCACCATGAATAAGCCCCCATCCAAGCTGCACCTATTAATAGATCTCAGATTTTCAAAAGAATTAAGAACTACTCCCTCCGTCTTAAAATATAATGCATTCTGGGTTTTAAAGGTGTCCTCAAATATAATGCATTTGAAGAACAAAGATGATAATATTTTTTGAGAATGGCAAGAATGCACTATATTCTAGAACGGAGGGAGTAATTCATTGAATTCAGAGATATGTACTGTAGGTAACAAGCACAAGGTTAGTTGGATACCTTCACAAGGAATTAAGAAAAATACCTAACCAGCTCTTCTCTGCCAGATGGACATGTAATAGTGCAACCACTGCCCTTTTGTAAATTCTGTAGTTGGCTGGGATCACCTTCGTCGTGGCGTTACATATCAAGCACACCAAGAAAAAAATATTAAGTCTTTGAATATTAGGATAAATAATATAATAAAAAAATACTTTGAATATTATATAATTGTGTGCCCGCAAGAAAAAAGAACAAAAAAGATATATGTGTACCTTCACAATCTTTTTATCTAAGATGAGAAAAATAATAAAGATTACTTTGAAGATTAGAGCTGTATACCATAGAAAAAAACATAAAAAAACTAATACATGAGTCCCTCCGCAAGCTTTCGGTCTAGCATTCTAGCTTCAATTTATATACATCAAATCTGTACTATAAAAATCTACAACTATTTTAAGATTGATTAATTAAAGAATAGGCAATCGTGCAGGTAACCTTATGTGAACTCTGACACAAGAGACGATCGATGCCAACAACAGGGACAGGGCACGCATAGACTCAGTAGTTGACGTACCTGTAGCCGAAGTAGCTGCCTCCGAAGAGCACGTGTGCATCCAGTGCATGGACGGGATCATTGTTGCTGATCCTAGCGCCGACGATGATGATGTGTGGATGTTGTGGAACTTGTTGATGTGGATGTAGGAGCTTGAGCCTGCTGCCGCCATCGCCTCTGAGTCGTCATCGTCATTGGTGGTCAGACTGGCAGAGGAGGCGTCGCCCTTGCCCGTCTTGAGGGATCCCACGTCTTGGCGGCGCAGTTGCAAGCCGCGACGGTGACGATCTAGGGCGAAGAGGAAATAAAAATATTCCGTACACGAACACGATTACCTCCTGCCATCTAATCTTTTTTCCCGTGATATATATAATCCTTGCAGAGAAATTGTCGTGCGTGAGAGGTGCGGGTAGGAGAAACTTTCGTGAAAAAAGAAGCTGCGAGGCAGCGAATTTTCATGCTTTTTCACGACAGGAACTTAAGATTTCTTACGCTACTTCACGTGGCCCACGGTTACATTAATATCTACTGTTAGATTTAAAGACATCGGATAATCCAAAAATAGATATATGGGATGGGTATAATTTTTGAGTAACACCTATTTATCAATTCTTTCGCTCTTTTATAACATAGATAGATAAATTACTGGCCGATTCCGGCAAATCAAACGCCAGATTCATTCCGTGTAGTCCTTGGGCTGCTTGTTCCTTGCTTGTCCGCAGGATTAGAAACTCGATGCTCCTCTTCTTTTTTTTACTACATGCACACGGTTTGATTAATGCAGCATCCATGCGTGCCATTAATGCTGTTTACAGTCCAAAATTCTGAGCCTTTTCTTTCTCGGCCTTGTTTAGATGGCTAGAATTAGAAAAATTTATAAGTGTAGCACTTTCGTTTTTGTTTGTATTTAGTAATTATTATTCAATTATGAATTAACTAGGTTCAAAAGATTTATCTCGTAATTTACAACTAATCTGTATAATTAGTTATTTTTTTACCTATATTTAGTGCTCCATGCATGCGTGCAAAGATTAATATGATGTTGATGCAAATTTTGAGGTGAACTAAACAATGCCTCGAAGTCGGATCTGAGAGCTTCTGGCAGACCCTATGGGAGCAAGGCAGCCTACACATATAATAGTTAAGTTCTTCGCTATTAATATACATCCCATTTGTCTCTCTTCCAGCCAACTTCTCTCTCTCCCTCCTCTTTTTTATCCTTCACCTCAACATTTAGTCAACTTACAACTTGTTATATTATACTTGCTCTACGTGAGTGAAGTGTTATGAAGAGTGGATGCACGTCGAGTTCAATCTCCTCGATAATGACTTGCTAGTGCATAAGATGTGTGCATTGATTCACGGTCAAATTCAAATTTGGCCCATATATATACATAATACCTATCTTTCTCCCATCAGATTTGTGTCGGTTTAATTTGCACTCGGCATCGTTAATATGCATTAGAAAACTGCATGTAGCCACTACTACATAATCTTGTTGAAGTGGAATTAGTCTAAGAACCGTGGGTCTTGTCTGACTATAGTCATTGTTTCATGAATGTTGGACACCAAAATATCTATAATACTTAATTAAAAAATATAACGCGAAACCTGTCGGGGGAAAAAATATTTTCCTCTACGGAATGATATGCTCATTAGGCCCACGGCCTGCTAAGAAAACAATTGACAAGGGAGAATGAGGACCACCAGGTCCGCGAATGGCTGGCCAGGGAGGGTTAAGGCCCTGCTCTGCGGTCAGAGTGAATGGGCCAGATCCTGGGCGTCCGACGATAGCCTCCCTCGATGGCCGCCAATCTCTCACCTCGTCCGATCCTTTGAGGAGGATTCGAACGAATGAGGAAGAATTCCTACTCCCCGTGCGGGGAAAAAAGGACAGGTTCTTGATCCTCGTGCCACTGCGGCAGCCGACTATCGGCAACAACGTGGGGCCGCACGAAATGCGACATCAGGGATAGCCCGCCGCATCCTACGATCCTAAGCAAAAGTAGCCGGGGGATGTCAACTCTCACGGACGCGACGATGGACGAACTGTAACCGCTACGGCTCCACGACGAAACGTTACCGCCAAGGAAACCGCTGCCGGCAGTCTCCCGATGACTTGTATACTGTGGTTCCTCCTTGATCTATAAAAGGAGAACCGTGACCCCTAAGAGGATTAGATTCTTTCTTCTCCTTCTGATTCCAAAAGCATACAACCTGGACGATAAGATTACTCTCCTACGACTCATGCAAGCATCCTTGACTCACAGGGTCACCCCTCTTCTAGCTAAATACACACACATACACACAAACACACACATTTTTTCATCCTCTCATTCTCCTCGTAGATTTGGGTTTTTTCTTTAGAAAGCCCTTTTTCGACCATAGTTTGTAACTCCCTTTATAAGTTCCAACCAAAGAGAGTGTGCAACACACCTGTCTAAAATTGAACATAGGGACATTCTGCCAGAACTAGTATAATCCCTTGCGTCCGCCTAGCTCTACAATCTAATAGCCTAAACACGCTTTCTTAACACATTATTCTCAGCATTTATTTGAAACATCGACAAAACTGTTGATGTATTAAAAACATATTGCATAGGTTCTTAGTGTTGGTTCTTCTATGTATTACAATCGCCTAGAGTTTTATAAATGATATTGTTCATTAAAGATTCTCAAGCTGCTACAAACCTAGTAGACATGTTTGAATCCATTTGCTAAAGCTTCAGCAATGATTATATATATAATCACATTATATACGGCCACAGTAAATCTTTTGAAAACCATATAATAAAAAAGATGACTATAGTATGTTTTAGCAACATTTAATGTTTGACCATCCAATAATTTACAACATATACTATTGGGGCATATACTCTTCCAATGGGGACCTCTTCCTCACCATTTCGCGTGTTCATTTGTTAACCCTTGACATGCATGGGAAACATCATTCCTTAGGGGGGCATTCCCGCGCTGGCAACAAGCGAGGCCATCATCAGGAAGTTGAAGGGTCCAACAAAGCCATCTTCGAAGTGCCAAAGGGCATAGTCGTAGTAATCCTCAAGTTGTCAAAGGTGTAAGGACTCATTGCAATGCAAGGCTGATCGCAAAGGGTTGCATTGGTGGTGCAAAATGATCGACCTCTAATAAATCAAATATGATTTGATTCAAAGGACTGTAGCGGTCCTACCCTAATAGAAATATGCTTAGGATCTAGCTTTAAAGTGGGGGTCTTTTGGTCCACATGTCGTGTGTCCTATGCACTATAAATAGTGTCCCACATGAAAAAAGGGGGCAAAGCATTCCTTATTGAAGACAACCACTTCACTATTCCACTCTCTCTTCTAGTTCATGAACCAACCATCTATCAAAGACTTGAATGTAATAAAAGTAGAGGTTTGTAGATTTTGTTATGCATGGTGTGTCATATTCCCCACTCATGCTTTTTGATTGTGCTTTACTAAAGGGGCTAAGAGGGAGCCTTCATGTTCCAAAGCAACCACTGAAAATTAAAATCTTACATGTATTAAGCTTTAATATCCAATTAGTGTTTAAAATAAATGCATCGTAACAAAATTGCACAAAATAAGTTGTAACTAAATTGTTGTAAATTTAGAGTTGATAGTGTTGATACTGAAACTATAACAAGATTATATGTAGTGCCAAAGGATCTGTGTGTACAAGTCATACATCGGGAAGCTTACTACAACCTAGACCCTTCATTTATTTTTATGCGGTTTATTAAGATTTAAAAAAGTATCATACTAAATAATATGTGATGAAACTGTTGATACAACTTTTACACATTAATATAGAGTAAATTGCACTGTAGGTACTTAAACTTTTTGGAGTATACCAGTTAGGTACTCAAACAAAAAAACGTAACTTCTAGGTACTACATCTACTATTTTGCGCATCCAACGGTACTGCCATCACCGCGCAGGCGTCCGTTGCCGACGTGGCGCAAACACCGTGGGCGGCCCGTTGGCCTTTTTATGAAAACCCCCCAGCCTAAGCACCTCCTCTTCATTATCGTTCACCTCGAAGCTCTGCTCCCCTTCTCGTCGCCTGCCTGCCCTCAGGGTCGCCACCTCCTCTGTGCTCCGCCTGTCGCCTCGCCGCTACATTGAGAGGGAGGGAGAGTTCTGCGGGGGGTTTTGCCCCGCCGCATCCATTGCGGTGAGGCACGGCGTGCCACGGCACGCCACCATGGCCGGCGTCCGTCAATTGGAAGGCACGACAGGTCAGTGTCATGGCTGCTATTTTCCTTTCCTCAATGTAGTTCATGATTCTTGGTTATGATGTCACAGTGCTTCAATTTGATGTTGGCATTGGTTTGTTAGGGCTATTGTCTGAAATATAGGGTTTTCTGCACTATGTAGGGCCTAAGGATGATGAGTTTTCTGTAGAAGTACATCATGGGGGATTTTTCTATGGGTCTAGTAAGGATCAAGTTTATCTGAATGTCAAGGTGGATTGGTTTGACAATTGCAAAGTGCAGCACTGGTGTTTTAGTTCAATTCAAGAGCTCAGTGTGATGCTAGGTTATGGTAATGATAAGCTCATTGTTCACTGGTTGTTGCCTGAGTTGATTATGCCTACTGGTTTGAGAATTGTAGATTCAGATGCAGAAACACTCATCATGAAGCAAGTTGCATACAAGGTTAAGAATTTTGTGCTGTTCTTTGATATCTACAATTCACTTAAGGCATGGGACTGGGATGGCATTGTACTGAATCCAATTAGTACACTCCCTAAAGTGATTAGTCCAGGAAAGCCAGCAGTTGAAAGACATGATGATGATGGCAGCAACAGCAGTGACAATGATGGTATTGTAGATGTGGATTTTGTGGATAGTGATTATGAAGTTGATCTTGAGGATGATGATCTTTACTGGGACAATGTTGATGAAGGGGTGGTTGATGAGGGGGCAGCTAAGGTCATTGTTGTCAGCAAAGGTGACAAGAGAAGAGGCCCATTTTGCAAAGAGAAAATGGCAACAGAAAGGCAATGGGATGAGATATCAACTGATGAGGATGAGTTGAAGTTACTTGATTTTGCTGAAGAGGGTAATATTAGGGTTAACTTGTCATCCTTTAGGTCAGAGGATATTGAAAACCCAAAATTCAAGATAGGAATGCAGTTTGCAACAATAGAACTGCTTAGAAAGGCTATTTCAGAATACAATATCAAGGACAGGGTGGAGATAAAGATGCCATGGAATGAAAAGAATCAAAGCCCATTGTGATGAAAATTGCCCATGGTACTTGTTTGCTTCTTGGGACTCAAGGATGAGTTGTATCTTGATCAAATCTTATGTTGGGGATCACACATGCCAGAAGAAGTGGGTGATGAAGAGGTGCACTGCAAAGTGGCTTGCTAAAAAGTACTTGGATAAGTCTAGGGCTGATGAGAAGATGAGCCTGACCAATTTTGGGAAGACTGTTCAGCTGGTGACCATATCTAGGATGAAGCTATGTAGGGCAAGAAGGAAGGCATGGGAGATCATTTATGGGGATGAAGTGAAGCAATTCAATGAGCTCAGAAATTATGGGCATGAACTTAGGAGGACAAATCCTGGCAGTACCTTCTTTCTAACATGCCTTGATGGTTTCTTCAGTATACTATATATGTCTTTAGATGCATGCAAAAGAGGATTCCTCATTGGTTGTAGGCCTGTTATTTGTCTAGATGGCTACCACATCAAGACAAAGTTTGGAGGGCAGTTACTGACTATAATAGGTATAGACCCAAATGACTGCATATTTCCTATGGCCATAGCAGTGGTTGAGGTTGAGTGCCTAGCATCATGGAAGTGGTTCTTGGAGACACTAAAATAGGACCTTGGTATTAAAAACACAACTCCATGGACCATCATGATAGATAAACAAAAGGGCCTCATCCCTGCTGTTCAGCAGGTGTTTCCTGAGTCAGAACATAGGTTCTGTGTTAGACATCTCTACCATAATTTCTCAGGCCATTTCAGAGGAGAGAACTTCAAGAATCAGCTATGGAGGTGTGCAAGAGCTAGTACAGTGGTGAGGTGGAACCAGGAGATGGACAAAATGAGAGTTCTTAGCAAGGATTCCCATGCCTGGTTAGAAAAGATGCCACCAAACACATGGGTTAGGGCTTTCTTTAGTGAGTACCCAAAATGTGATATCCTCTTGAACAATAGTTATGAAGTTTTCAATAATTACATATTGGAAGCCAGAGAATTGCCTATTTTGAGCATGCTACAAAAGATTAAGGTCCAACTTATGACCAGGCACTACAACAAGCAAAAAGAGGTTATAGAGAAGTAGGGACACATGGTGATATGTCCAAAAATTAGAAAGAAGCTAGCTAGGCATGTTGATATGTCCAACACATGCTACCCATTACCTAGTGGCACTAGAATTTTTGAGGTTCATGACAGAGAATGGAAGTATGTTGTGGACATTGCAGCTAAGAAATGTGAATGTAGAAGATGGGACTTGACAGGCATACCATGTAGTCATGCCATTTCTTTCCTTAAGCATGAAAGAATTCCAGAAGACTCAGTACTCCCACACTTCTACTCCATTGAAGCATTCTAGAATACATACAACTGTCAAATTTATCGTTGCTTCGACAAGACTAATTAGCAAAATGTTGAAGGCTCAGAAGTGAAGCCACCTAAATATGAGAAGAAACCAGTAAGGCCAGCAAAGGCAAGGAGGAAAGCACCACATGAAGTTCAAGGGAGAAATGGACCAAGGCTATCTAAACATGGAGTAACAATGCACTGCAGTCACTGTGGAAAACCTGACCACAATGTAGCAACATGTGTAGCCAAGAAAGCAGGAGAACCACCTGTCCAGAAAAGGAAAAGGTCAGCAGTTGAACATGCAGGTGAGGAAGCAAGGCATGAGGAAGAACATGCCTAGGTATGTGCAACCACACTCCCCCTTTTTATGTTTTAAACTGTCCATCTTGACTAGTAGATGTGTTTCAGGAGGTAAATATTGAACAAGATCATGCTAAAACAGAAGCACTCATGTCCCAAGTGGATAACCCCATGTTGTCATAACTACATGATGAGGTACCACAACTCAGCAACATTTTCACTTATTTTGAAACCTGATGGCCATTTTTCAAACCTGATGGCCATTTTTGAAACCTGATGGCCATTTCTCATTGTATGCAGGCTTCACAGACTTTGAGGCAAACAGCAATGAATCAACCATTGCCTGACAGTGCCTTCATCAGCTCCAACCTCCCTCCAGCTTGGCAAGTTCATCTGACAACAGCAACCAAGGCTGGTAGGACAGCAAGGAGCCAGGCAGTGGCCAAGAAGAATGATAACACAACCAAGACCAAGAAAGTGAGGGCCAAGAAAGTGACCTCTTTTGTAAATGAGTTAGGATAGTTGGCTTTTGTGCACCAAAGAAGTTGCCTTTTGTGCAGCAACTGTATGTGCCTCTTTTGTAGCAACTTAAGTTGCCTTTTGTGCAGTGATCATATATGTATAGGTCATATGCAGCAACTATGGTGCAATGTAGTGATGGATGTGTCATGCAAGCACCAAAATTACCATTTAATGGATGGTTATTCCAAGCACCAAAACCTGATCATGTAATGGATGCTATGTCAGTTACTATATATATCAGTCAGATCTTGGATGTTTCAGTTAGCAACTATGGTTTCAGTTATCTCATTGTAGCATCACATTGCTGACAAATGCATCACATTCAGATATTTGCTCGAAAAAATTCATTTGCATCACATTCACTAAAACACATTGGCATCAAACAAGCCATTTCATTAACTGAAACCTTGCCAGTACATTGAGGTCTTACACACTGAGGTCTTGCAAACACATTACAATGAGGTCTTACAAATCACCTTGCCATGAACCATTAATTGAAACCAAAATACATAACATTCAGTTAAACAGAAATCCTAATTTCTGTTCACCAACAGAATGATGACACCAACAACAACAAACACTGCAATAACTAGAGTGCAAACAAATCCAATTTGCCCTAGGGTTACTAGCTTCTTCAGCTTTGCATCTAACCCACTGATTTGACCTAAGATTGGCACATCACTGCCTCTACCAATAGCTGAAGCCCCCAAGCCTGCAACTTCAAAATGGAACTCAGGCACAGGTTGCTCCATCTCCACTGTGGTGGCTCCAATCAAACCCTTGCGAATGAGCATTCTCTCATACTTGTCGGCAAACAAGAACCACGGGCAAGTGCTTGGATCCTGCATAGAAGGATTTGGGAACCACGCTACATTAAAACTAGTGCCAACTAACACGAAGGCAACGATGAACTTACATCTCTTTCATGGAAGCGACAGTTGAAGAAGACGTCACCAGGGACCTTGGATCCAGCCCCGGCGACGAGCTCTAAGACCTCCACGCCGCACTTGGGGCATGGCACCAGTGGCAACCCAATCTTCTTCCCCCATTTCTTAGGGAGGAGCTGGTAGCCCGACCTCTCTTGACGACCCGGGCAGGAAGACAAGGTCCCTAGCAATGTCGAGGCATGCATGGCGGATGACGACCTTCCACACGTCGACAATGGCTCACGATGGCGAACGGCGGGGCGACTGGCCTAGATGGAGGCGGGCGGCGGCGAGACGCTAGAACAGAGATAGGTGAGATTGGGGAATGAGGATGGGAGCAGAGAGAGAGAGAGAATGATAATTGCGACGGGGGGTTTCATAAAAAGGCCAACGGGACGCCCACGGTGTTTGCGCCACGTCGGCAATGGACGCCTGCGCGGTGACAGCAGTACCGTTGGATGTGCAAAATAGTAGATGCAGTACCTAGAAGTTACGTTTTTTTTGTTTGAGTACCTAACTGGTATATGCTAAAAAGTTTAAGTACCTACAGTGTAACTTACTCTTAAATATACATATATTTCGACTAACTAATGGTCCAAGTTTACAATATTGATTTAGTGAAATCCTCACATGCACTACATTTTGCAATGAAGACAGTATATTTAAGTGCCAAAATTGTCATGGAAGAACGACACATCTAAGCTAGAAGGCAAGAGAGGGAGCAAAATTTATGTGGATTGCCAATCTATTTGATAATGTATATGGTATTCATTTACTCGATTTGGTGATTGGAGGTATGGTGGCATGGTGCTATTACTTGTCTAGTTCACTACAACAAATATATATTAATAATTAAGTATGGTTGGGGTTATTTTCTATAGAGCACAATATCATTTTACTTGTTTGCTTTTAACTCTAGACTAGATTTGTTTGATGCCTTGCATGTTATATGAACTTGATATTGTCAGTGTCATACAAAAATCCTACTTACATTTGTTGGAACTTCATAATTCTTTTATTGTTTTGTGTTGCATAATAATAGAGAAAAGTTGTTCTCCATAAGCTTGAGAACATTCTGGTCATATAGTGCCTGCACCATAATCATGATACAATGCGCATTATGGTTTCGAGTTACATGGTGACTGTAGATGTTTAGGAAGCTACTGTTTGAACTCGCTTAATTAAGGTTGTGTGTATGTTATGTCCATTTATTTGGTGCCCCTTACAACTTCCAAGAAAAGGGGCATTGCTCACAAGGAGGTTAAGGAGAAAGTATATATTATCCTGATGAAGTGGACAAAGATCACTTAACCTAAGCAGAAAGAGGGGTTAGGGATAAAAAGACCTAATAATAATGAGCATTAGCCTTCTTTGTAAGTGGTGATGGAAGGTGGAATATGGGAATGAAATTTGTCAAGACATTGTCAAGAAGTATATGAAATGTGGTGGCATGGCCCAACTTAAGAGAAGTAATAAAAATTCCCTTTTGTGCAGTGATTTTTGTGGGGAAGTAGTATGGAAAGTGGGAATGGTATGTACACAAGCTTTTGGTTCGATAAATGGTGTGGGCAAGTGTCTCTCAAAGCAAAATTTCCTAATCTTTTTTAGATTAGTAATGAACAAGATTGTTTCATACAATGAGAACGATAAATTGGTGCCTCACTTTCAAAAGATGGTTGCATTAAGAGTTACAGATCCAACCGAAGAGGATGCATGATATTTTATTCAGATGTAGCACTAATGACAATCAGGATAAGGTAAAAAGGATCGTGAGAAATCTAGTTTATTCCTAATAAAATCAATATACAAACATTTATGCAGGAATGAAGTTGGGATGAATTTTAAGCATATCTAGAAAGCTAAGATACCTTTGAAGGTGAAGATTTTCATGTGGCTTACCCTTCATGAAGCTATCTTGACAATATATGGGAAGGTAATGGTGCTTGTGCTTTTTTGCATAGAATAGGAGAGTGTGAATAACCTATTTTGGATATGCTACTGCTAAGTATGTTTGGAGTCTTCACTGCTTATGCATTAGGGCCAATTGTTGACCTAGCTCGTAAGATTTATTTCTACATTGTAAGTTTTGTTTTTTACAACAACCTTGTAAGTTTGCTATAAGGTTATAGCGATTGTATTCGAGTGATAGGCCTTGTTTTCCCATGCCTTTACATTGCCAGGAGCTTATTAGCATTTCTCAATCTTGATGGTGGTCAATTTGTTGGTATTAGCAACAAAAAGAAATGTGATAGAAATTTTCAGACAGATTTGGCACAAAAACTATATATGGCACATGTTGGCGTTGTATAACAACATAAAGGGAATGGAGAGAACACAAATGCATGATCACTGAATGTTAAGTGCCTTGTACGCATGAAGTTCTATATATGTTTCCCCTAAAAATAGTAGGTAGTACTCCAGAGCGTAGAAGATAAATAAGGAGTAGTAGTATAATGCTAATGATCAGTTGGGAAGAGAACATCGAAGCTAGTAGCACTAATACTTAAATATAGCAGTATTGATTTGCCTCCTTATTTATCTTCGAACGAAGTGTTCGTTATTCTAAAATATCTTTCCGGTCATTATGCATTTGATACAGAGCTAGTCATTATGCATTTGATACAGAGCTATGTGTTCTCTGCTAGCTAATTCAGCTGCCCCCTCTGCGACGCCGACGACAAGATGGCGTCGAGCGCCTCCCTCACTTGGGAGATCTCCGGCGCCTTCCCTCCCTGGGTCGGCCAGAATTCGTCTGTTGCAAGAACCTGCAATCGGTCAATCAATTCAAGTAGCACTAGTTAGTTACCACACTTCCATGCGCCCTCTAAATTGCTCATTTTTTTAGATAAAGCTCTAAATTGCTCATACAGTATGCATATATGCATGTGGATGCTGTACCTTGACTTGCAACTGGAGGAACTTGACGTAGCTGATGGCCTTCTCGAGCATGGTGACCAGGTCGACCTTGGTGCCGTTGGGCACCAGCTCCTGCAGCGTCCGCAGCCGCTCGCTGATCCGCTCGCGCCGATTCTGCAGCAAGAACGGGCTCAGACCACCGGAACCGAATGCAAAGAACTTGAATTTCGATCACGAAACAAAACCTACCTTGGCCGCGAGGCTCTGGGGGTCCTTGGTTGGGGATGTGGCCGCTGCCTTGGCCTTGGCCGCCTTCCTGCCCGCGCCGCAGTGCTTCTTGGGGCTCACGGCCTGCGGCTCCGCACTCTGCACGCAGTCGTTACAGATTCTGGGTGAGTCGACATGCCCAGTCCAGACTCCAGAGCGAATTGTGTTGGCGCGGCACGTACCACGTAGGTCCGTTTCTGCGGAGCGCGCACCGGCGCCGTCGTGCGCTCGGGCGTGCCGCCCCCGCCCGACGACGTGCACGGGAACAGCAGCCCGAACGGGCGCCCCGCTCCGCCGGACGACGACGACGCACTCTCCGTCAAGGTGAAGCACCCTGTGGAGGCGTCGAAACCCACGGACGCCGTCAGCGGGTGGCGCGCCTCTGGCGCCGCGGCGGCGCCGGCGCTGTAGCTGTCCATGGCGTCGATCCACGCGTCGTTTTCTTCTTCCTCCTCCTCGACCACAGCTGCCGCTGCCGTGGCGCGGTTGAACGCCAGAACGGACGACGCCCCGGCGCCCATCCAGGCGTTGTCCACGCCGTCCCCGAACAGCGCTGCCGACGAGTCAAAGCCCAGCAGCGCGCCGTGGCCATAGCCGTAGCCGAGCGCGTCGAAGGCCGCCGCCTCGGCGCTCTCGAAGCCTCCGTACCCGCTGTGCTCCCTCACCAGCGCCATGATCGATCGATCACGATCCTAGTTGGAGACGAAGAAATGAAGTGGCTACTCTGCACTACGAGGCGTGTGTACCCTACTCCCCTGCGCGCCAACAGACGGCTGCTCGTGTGTTCGTGTTTGGTTGGCGCCATGGTGCGTGGCTTATTTATATACTCGACTTGGTGACGCAGTGCACATGGAGCCTAGCAGGATTTGCACAGCTGCATTAAATGCTGCGCGAGGAAGTTAGTTAGGCGGTCGAGGGTGCAAATCAGATTAGGGATCCTGTTAAGTGCTTAACACAGGATTAAAGTAGCGGGACAATGTGCTTCGGATACCGTTAATTCCTGGCTCACGCCCGGGGGCAATTCCCTGCTGTTCTTCAGCTGCCTGTTCCGAGCTTGTCTGTAAGATTAGAAACACGATGCTCCACTGCTCTATTTTTATAAGTACAATTAATGCTGCATCCATGCGCGTCATTAAATGCCGTTGATAGTGTTCCCCGGCCATCCCCTTCTCTGATCTGAGAGCTAGCATGCAACTTGAAGCTCCCTTAATGCGAGCCAAGAGTGTAGCTAGCTGCAGGCGTGCACGCACGTCGACGTGTGTCGTGTGAGGCTGTGATCGAGCTCGATCAATCTACTCGATCATGGCTTGCTACAGGGCAAGCGCGCGCACGCATGCACTGATTCACAGTCAAGTTAAGAGAACTAGAACATTAGGCGTCCTTCGGGCGCCCTACAATGACTCAAACAAGCCCTACAATGACTCAAACAAGCGTGATTATGTCTGCGTTACATAGGTCAAACCTTTGGGGAGTGATTATGTCTGCGTTACATAGGTCACCAAAATATTTGGTCGAATACAACAAAAAAAAAATCCAATGACAAACGTGGGATGCCCCGCCACAGGTGAACCGACATATATAAAAGTGATAGCCTCAATTGGTGGTTCTCCTTTGCATTTAAGAATCCTTGTCAACACTGCAAAGCGTAGATATACAAGAGATAAGCATAACTAAGGATCATCCTTTATAAGGTTTTTTTTTATGTTTGGTTGGTCTGAAGTTGCCATTTTCTATTCAAGTGAAATAAGTAAACATTCTAGTTTCTAGTAGAGAGGGTCACCTACCTCTGTAATATTCTTGTGTCTTGTCCGTTAAATGGTGGGATGAATCTGTACCTAAAGCCTGAATCTGCAGCAGTGGGCTGCAATGAAGCATGGTAAAAACATTACTGCTATTGATTCAAACACTTAAGAAAATGCAAATTATAGAATCATTGTATATCATCTAAATGCCAAGGTGTTCCATTACTCTTACGATGCTAACCCTCACACAAATAGTATTCACTTACACATCAACTACTTGTTGTCATTACCACATAACACTAATTAGTTTAGTTTACCAGTAAGCTTTTCTAAATATGGTGTACAATGAAGAAATATGTTAGGGTAGTATTCGATTGAGACAGGTGTATACGAAAAGAACTTGGAAGAAACATGATAGTAGCTTACTAAATCATTTTTTTAATAACAGAGATTGGTTACTGCAGATTCTCCTACCATATTTCTCTTCATGTCCTAAAACCAGTGTAAAATAGTTACAGGGATACATACAGTCAAAGAGCAGAAGTGAAAAACAAAAAGGTAAAGAAAGTTTTGCACCATCAATCAGGGATACATGCCGCCCAATAGTAACATGACTATAATTTTCAGCCATTTTTTGAGCGTATAGTGGTTGTACATTTTGTTCCACAACGGACGAACTAAATTTCATTACTGAAGAGCAATGAAATTACAAGACTTTAGCAATGCATAGTTAATGTCTCACCAGTGCTAACCCAAAAGCCAAATTGTACTGAACACCTAGGGTTCAGACAAAAGGTAGCCAAGAACACCGAACCCATCAGTTTAGGCAACTAAGACCCAAAACCAAGTTAAAAACTACGCGCCATCAAGGCTACGAAATCAACGACTGCAGGTATAGGTGGATTGATAAGCTCTGAAGCTGCTCCTGCTAAGAGGGAACATGAAACCAGGGAATGCCTATATTAACACTTAACTGAGCAGTTTTAACATCACAGGTTTATGAATGTTGGCATATCAATATCTTTTAGAAGCAAATAAAATCAGCAATGAACTAACGTACTAATGGCACCCCAAGATTGGAGACCCGCAAGCTTGCCCATGGCTTTTGTGCTGTTTTTTTAAGAAATACTTTTGTGTTGTTCTGTGTTCCAATCTGGAGATGGATGTCATGAAGGAACAGAGAGCTCACCTTGGCACGTGGGGAGCAGGTAGCCCAGAGAGCTACCGCCACCATAGACCCTCTAGGGCCACCAAGTAGCAAAAGAAAACATTGTCTGCATCAAAGACCAAATGGAACAACATCAGCCATATTTGAAACCCAAAATTTGTTTGCATCAAACACCGACATGCAGAGTACTGTTGCTTGCTTACTCCAATTCATCACCAAACCATGGTAACAAACCAAGGAGTTGTTGTCATATGCTAGGCTATGAAAATAGAGTAATTCTGTAACACCTCTAGTGTTATATTAACTAAAACCTGCCATGTCATCATATGCACTGCAAAGAATTCATGATTAGGTCAACCTTAATGTGTATTAACTAAAACAAGTTTACATTTCATAGGTTGATTGTGTTTCTGGAATGTGTTGTCACATGAAATAATAAAACCCTACTTTCGAATGTCATCTCAAATGCTTGATTTATATTCTATGTACTTGAGGTGTAAACCGTGTTTACACTAGTGTCAAGCATAGTGTATAAATCCAAGTCCAACCCTAAAAATGATTTTCACATTTCAAGTTGTATTTGGATTTCAAAGCTTATTCCCAAGTCTTGCAATTTAAATTTAAATTCAAATTGAAATGTTATAAAAATAATTTTTGAAAGTCAACCTGGTCAACCAAGGGTACTATTAGGTCATTGACCTAAAAATGTCCTTGAATGATGTATGTGATCACTAATAACCAACCAATTAAATTAGAAACCAAATCAAGTTTGAATTCGGTTTTAAAAACCCTTTATTTCAAAATCTAGATTTATCCCCTTTTTTATAATTCAAAATCTAAAAAAATTTGGAGATACTCTAAAAATATAGTTTGTAAATCTTGGCAAGAGCTACAAAGTTGGTATTCAAAGTTTTTCAAGTTTCCAAAAAGAATTTCAAATGAATTTGAAAATACAGTTTTCCAACATTTGTCCCCTTTTGATTTTAAAACCATAATTCAGAAATTATGCATAATTTGGGAAAGCTTTGTATATGACAAAGGTTTGGTTTGAAAATTTAAACATTTCATAGTTTTGAAGATTTTCAAATTTTATTGAAAAATCAAAAGTAATTTCAAATGTTTGTTTCTAGGGTTTTATTCCCCTTTTGAATTTGAATTCATATTTCAAAATCCAGAAAGAATTTGAGGATGCCAGTTAAATGAAAAGTGTGGCTCTTGAAAAGTTATGCAAATAATATTTTGGGATATTTTCAAGTTCTTATATAAATTTTAGAATAATTTATACTTTCAAACGAGTGGTATTTCTGTAATTTTCTTAAATAGTATCAAGACCTATCGTCTACCGCCATGGCTGGCTTCTCAAGCCCGCCGCCGTCCACCGTCGCCCATACCGGCGTACCGCGGTCGCCAGCTTGCTTCGTGCGAGAAGCTTCACCGCCCCGTGTCGCCCGTCCACCCGTCGCCCCTGCCCTATATATAGGCGTGGCTGCCACCGTCGTCTTCTTTCTTCCTTCTGCTCACCGCCGTCGAGCTCGTCCCCTCCAGCAAAATTCACTGACGTCGCTCCACCGTTGCTCAATTGCTCTTGCCAGAAGCTCCGCATCGTCCTTGCGCTCAGTTTGAGCTAGCCCGTGCTCGCTCTCCCCGCCCGAGTCGCCCGCGCGCCGTCGTCTTCCTCGCGACCGGCACTCGAGCCGCCGCGAGCTTTCTCGCCGTCCACCACCGCCAAGGTGGAAAGCATATTTCCATTAACCCTCTTATCATGTTCTCCGTGCTTCGCTGCTCCTCATGCGCATCTTTTCCCGTTCGTTGGTGCACAGAAATCGCCGTGACGCGGACCTTGCCGCCTAAGTACCGCCGCCGCCATTAGCGTCGCCGACTACAGCTCACCTCAGCCACTCCGAGCTTTCATTAGTGTGCGCACCAGAGCCGCGGTGAGCTCCTGCATCTCTCCATGCCTTCAATTTCACCCCTTTTGCGTCGTAGGGTCCGGCCGCCGTGGCTCGCCGCCGGCATGGCCATGCCAGCGTCGCCGCGCGCGTAGCCGCCAGAGCTAGGGGCCAGAAACAGGTTCATCTTGTAGTCCATCGCATTCGCGTAAATGTCCCGCGTGTGCCCGTGTGTTTGCCGTCGCCGGAGAAGCTCGGGGGAGCTTTGCCGTCGTCGTCCGTCCGCTGCTACATTAGCTACCTCGTTAGGCTCGCCTCGTCGTGTAGAGCCCGATGGTCCAAGTCTCGTGACCAGAGACCTTACCGCCGGCAAGTAATCGTCAGTCAAAATCTTCGCCGCCGCGGTCAACGTCGGGAGCCTATTTTCATTTTTCTTTATTTATTTTCAAAAAATGATTTAAATGCTATTTCCTTTAGAAACTCATAGTAATTCATGTATAGCTCCAAAAATTCTAAAAATTTTTGTGTGTGTTTTTTATGATGTCATCTACCTAGGAAAAATATGAAATGCCAAATTTAAATACTTTTTGCATAAGTTAAAATTAGCTCTTTTAATTAAAAATGGACCTTCAATGATTTTTAATAAATAAAATAATTGGCTTTTAATTCTAAAATTTATTTTGCCATCTAATTAGACCAAGAGCTTTTCAAAATAAAAATTTGAGTTCAATTAGACAACTTTAATTTTTATGCCTTTATTTAAATATTTTTAATTAATTAATTAACCCCTTTGATTAAGTTTAGTCATTATAGGAATTGTTTGACTTTGGGATTGATTGATGACCTTGGATCATTAACCCTAATGACCTTTGGCACTTTAATTGATTATTTGCGCTTACCTGGATCATATCATTAGGGCTTAATTAACGTTATTTCATGTGTTTAATAACTTTCTTAAATAATGTAGTTAACCCTAATGAACTTAGTAAGTATGTTTTAGTTGGCTTGCAACTTTATCGTGAAGGAAAGTTGTACTCAAGCCATTAATCTGATCATGTATCCATCGAGCATCATGTTTACCATTCCATCATGTTGAAGCATATCATTGTATCGTATAGTCTCCGTTAACGGAGAGTTTAACGTTGTCACACCAGATCCCAAGGAAGAGCAGACTCAGGAGTTGGGAGTTGATCCAAAACTCAAGACCATCTACCTCGACCATCAAGGCAAGCCCCAGATGCATTCAAACCCTATTCTATTTTATAAAGGTTTTATCGCTTCAGTTATGATATGTTGTATTAAGTAATAGGAGTTGAGTGAAAACCAACAATTGCATTACCTGTCTTACTTCCATATTCCTTGTTACCTGTTCTAGAAGATGCGTAGTAATGCTTAGCCCTGCTTAATTAATTAAGTGTTCAAAAGTAAAAGAATAAAAAAGATGAGTTTGGCTTTATCTGTTGAAATCATGATGATAATTAATAAATCGAGTCCGGACAGATAACTTGCATTGGGAACGGAGTCCCTCTGTAGTGTTTTCGTTTGTTGATGCCCTAGGTCCCGTGTCGATGGTGACCTCATGTTTATCGAGAAATTAGAAAATTCACATGCATGAAGTGGTATACGATGGGCTAGAGTTCCCACGTATGTCATGGAGTGACTTATAGTGGGCCAGAGTCCCCACATATGTCATAGTGTGTTATACTGTGGGTTTAAGTTCCCATGTATATTGGTATACTGGGTCGAAGTGCTCACGTGTATCATGTGGTGATATATGGCTGCGGTTGTTATCCCGGTATATCGGTTCACCTGATATGCTTAGGAGTTAGAGTCTCCTGTATATCAGTGACCTAGGTCCCAGCTGGGTATATAAAAATGGATTCGAATCGCCGTTGCTTCTCGGAGAAGAAGACTCGATCAGTGTTCATCATCGTAGTAACAACTTGAATAATGATTAAGGTTTAAGAAGAAAGTTGGTTGATAATTTTGATCTTGAGCAAGACATCTTTTCTTTCTTTCAAGATTTTCTATAAAATTTTTTATCTCCTGCAAGCCTTACCTTGTCCCTCTAGCCTGCATTTCATGAGTCTTCACCCCTCTTTTTTGTCGGGTCAGTCTTGTTGAGTACTTTTGTACTCAGGGTTTGTTGAACCCTTGTTGCAGGTGAGCCTCATGGGCAGGAATGCTTCACATCTTGCTGCATAACCGTCGTTGAGGAAAGTGACGACGTAGGATATCTCGCTCTTGGGCAGAGCATATAATCAAGGTTGATGTAATAAATTATATTGTTATTCCACTGCTACTATGGTTTGTAATAATTCAACTTGTAATTTTTAAGTTAAAACTAAACGGTTTATAAATTTATGTTATTGTAATCCTTCCGCTCTTTTACTCCGATGTATATTATTTGTATAAAACTGTTGTAATACTGCAATGTCTTTTTGTAATGATTGATCCTGCTCGGAGAATTATGGATGATTCGGGATTTACCCGACAGACCTTTTAAGTTTTATGGAACACATTCATGGTTATTTGGAGTCTGTTTAGACAATAATCATGCGTGTGGGCCATATGCTTTAGAAGGTTTTGCCACAAATTCACAAACATCCACTAAAATCAAGCAACATCAGTAGGACCAACAGAAGCATGTACTGTATCAAGGAGAGGGATTTCGGTGAGTTAATTGCAGATGTTACGAAGAAAGATAGTAAAGTTAGCTATCAACTTTATTTATCTTCTTAGTAATGCTTCAGATTGTCTATTAATCAATGTCTACTACATTTTAATTGCAATTGTGTGTAACACATATTTCTAGTGCTAGGAATAGTGAATCTGTTTGTAAAAGCATGATTATGATAAGAACTTTTTTTCAGAGACTACATTAAGCCAGCACCGAGTGCAGAACACTACAAATCTCATGAGTTTTAGATCTAATGTCTAATTTATATCAAATCGAGAGAGGGATGGGGAATATGGGAACCACCTGCTCTATCGATCAATCAACACCTGTAACAAAGCCACAAAGGGACGAGTGATTAGAGGAGATAAAAGAACGGAGGAGAGATTACCCGGCCATTGGGTAAGTACTCTGGCCTTGGCGAGCTCGAGGGTGCGTGCACACATGGTCGCCATCTCCACCATTTGCCTTCCTCCATCGTGGAACCATCCGGCAGCCGAGCCTATGGGCCATGGATCGGATCCTGGTCACACTGTCCGGTGAGCCAAGGACCATGACACCCATGGTCCGCGCACCGAGGACCCAAGCGACACCGTAGATTCTGGCCGCCCAAATCCCATTGTCCTCGCCAGAGCAGAGGAGGCCAACCCCGCCCAAATCCCATGGCTGCGTGGAGGTTGCCCAGGAGGGGTGGAGGTGCGGAGGAGGCGGCGGCCGCTGGGAGCGAAGAGAAAGACGGCGGCGGTGGGGAGAGGACAGGAAGGAGAGAGGGATAGAGAGGTCTAGTCAGGCTAAGGTTGCGGGTGGAAAGGGGTTTGGAACGCGAGTGATTCTACAAACTTTAAGGGCTTGTTTGCAAAATAGAAAATAACAGGTGTCAGCACACGAAGGAGCCAACAATGCCTGAAATGCTGTGGTGCTCGCAAACTCGAGAGATTTTAACAACTCCCGATATGATCGATCTCCATCTGACTCTGTGTTGGTTTTTGCGTTAAAAAAGTGTTGGTTTATTTCGCACATGACATCGTTTTCTAACCTCTCTTCCATCTGACTTCATTAGTACTCATATAGAGGGTGCGTAAACATTTCT
The DNA here is from genome assembly GCA_023333625.1 of Bothriochloa decipiens. Lineage (NCBI taxonomy): Eukaryota > Viridiplantae > Streptophyta > Magnoliopsida > Poales > Poaceae > Bothriochloa > Bothriochloa decipiens. Next base: position 49,123,550 of record CM041635.1, on the reverse strand, counting down.
AATTAATTTGGATTCTCTCAAGATATGTTTGTTTCTATGATTAATCATAATCGTTTTATAAAACCATTTGGATGTTAGGCATCGGGTAGGCCAAGCCTAGGCTTGTGTGGTTAAGGTGGTTGTACACAACCGTACCTCAGTTGACCATTCAGTTAGAGATGGTTCGGCGGAGCTGAGGGTTTTGCGAGAAGACTGCGCAAACAAAGCCCTCTAGCAGCCCGTAGTGCTATTCTAGAAATTAAGTTGGCTACATTATTAATAACTGCAGAATGACAAAATACAACATCTTCCTTACAATGAAGTACTGTACAAACATTGCATAAACATCGACAAATAAATATGCATATTACAATTTATATTATCGTCTTTAATCACACGTATATAGTTTTCACATTATGTACTTATTCAGTATCCATGTTTGCGAACATATACACAAGTCATAAGACATCCACAGTCCGAAATTTACACATATAGTCGTATGCATAAAGACGCTACCTACAGCAAGAAAGGGCAAATCCAATAGAGTGCCATATCCATGAATCGAGAAATTGCTCTGCATGACAAAGCTTGATACTGCCTTCATAGACCCTTGCCAATTTTGTACCAACCATCGTGTACCCAAGTCACATCATGACAAAGCAACTTTGCTTAAGATAAAATGGGAACTATATCTTGTTGTTCCACTAACAAACCTACAACAGAGAGCAATAATTTAATCTAAAAAACAGAGAGCGATAATTAATTAATTAAACATGTATCATCATAGATAACGAAATCACACTATATACAACAAAAATCATGTCACTAACCGTGACAAATGCATGTGACGTGAGAAAAATCCATATAATTAAATTCACATCTTGTGTTTTAGTACTTTGAATTTCAAATAGTTGTAGTCAGGTAAAGGACACCCACACTCCTTCCTACAAAATCATCGTGATAACTGCCCTTTTTCATCTACGTAGTTATCAAGTGAGTGGATACTTAAGTGAAAGGAGACTAGATATATATTTTTTTGTTGACAAACTTTTAAACTAGGTATACAGAAAGTAGTATTACTATTTTTTATCTACAAATAAGTTTATTATAGAACTTTGATCAACTAATTTCATTTGTTACCTATCATAAATATTAGTGATTATAATATACTTCCTCCATCTCAAATAGTTATTTAACTTTTTAGACCCTAAGTTTGACCGCTCGTCTTATTCAAAAAATTTATACAAACATAGTTAAATTTAAATCATTATTGAAGAATATTTATTAATAAAGCAAGCCACGATAAAATAAATAATATTTTATATAACTTTTTAAATAAGACGAATGATCAAACTTCGTGTCAAAAAGATCAAATAACTTACTATTTGAGTAGGAAGCATTTAGAAAAAAAATAAAAGTTTGATTTCTCAATAAACAAGATACACACTTATTTTTAGACAAATGGAGTACAAAGTTAAAAGCAAAAATACTGTAGTTGGTCGAAGACTGTGTATAGTTCGGGCAAGGGCAAGTCGCAAGTACTACTAAATCTAGAGATGGAAATGACTTTTACTGGTTGTTGGTTTAGGATTGTGTGTTCACTGGTTGAGGAGTAATTCCCTGGCATAGTTACTCCAATTGTTTAAGGCTGCTATTATTATACCGGTGAAAACTCTGTTACCGCTAAATCCAGAGACGGAAATGACTTTTACTGGTCAACTAGTAGATAAATCCACCTCAAATTGACAAATCCTACCCAATGTGTGGAAGGATTAGGCAATTAATGCGGCAAGATTTCGGCATTAATTGCGCCCGTGCCAGCCGAGGCTGCTCGTGCTCGATCAATTAATAATCCAGTCATGTGGAGTTCATTAATGAAGCCAACTTGCTTTACCTTCCTGACCAACTAACTCCAGCTGCCTCACTTGGGAGTTGACGTGATCGATCTCCCAGGTGCAAGTGCAAACCAACCAACTGCTCCCTCCACTCTCGCTACCCCGTCCATCCATCTCTAGGATTCCACTGCCATGGCGCATGCGGTGCAGCAATGACTAGCTGGGAAGAAAGAAGAAGGGAGAAATGAACCGACCAGCAGCAGACATAGAACTAATCAGCTCGCTATGTAATTTAAGGACGTGCGGCACGCGGTATATGCCTGCCTAAGACTATCCGCACTTATGTTTCTTTATTTTTCTTCTTTATACATCCTAGTCAGCAAGATCTCTTCTTTATACTATTTTCTCCCGCAGCCATACATCCTTTATCTACTGTAAGGCCCACATGATAGAAATATTTTAATGCTCTCTCTCTCACCCACCTTCCTCTCTCTGCTTTCTGCTCCACCGGCGCGGCCGGCCCGCGCTCGCCCCCTGCTCTCTGCTCCACCGCCGCCCCCTGCTCTCTGCTCCACCGACGCGGCCCCGGCAAGCGCGCCGTCCCGGCGATGCGCGGCCCCGGCGAGCGCAGACCCGGCTCCCTTTCCCTTCCTCCATGGCGGTGCGCCGCCGCCCAGCCCCTCCTCCTCCACGCGCTGTGTGGCAGAACCTCCTAAATTATATGGCCCACATGCACCTATTATTGTCTCAAAGACCTCTAATAGCCATGCATGCGTCCCATACAACTTAGAAAGCCCTGTCGGGTGCCCTCAAAGGACCCCGATTAAACCACATTTGTCAACTCATACCAGGATCAACAAAGGAGTAGCTGCAACATTACAACATTTATGATAAAACATATATCAGAGTGCGGAAAAGTAATAACATTAAGTTTACAAAATATGAATAAGTTAACTTTTACAAACTTAACTTCAATTGTGGAAGCAGAGAAGAACTACAGAAGACAACTTAGGTAGAGCGCCTAAGTCGAGAGGGGACAACCAGATCACGTCGAGCCCAGCGACATGAACTTGATTTGAACACCAATTAGCACCTGCAACAGGGGTTCAACAAACCCTGAGTACAAAAGTACTCAACAAGACTGACCCAACGAAAAAGAGGGGTGAAGATTCAGGAAATGCAGGCTAGAGGGACAAGGTAAGGCTTGCAGGAGATAAGAAATTTTTACAGAAAAGCTCAGCAGAGAGTAAAGTTGTATTGCTCTAGATCAAGATTACCAACCAACTGCATTTTGATACCTTATCATCATTCAAGTTGTTACTACGATGATGAACACCGATCGAGTCTTCTTCTTCGAGAAGCAACGACGATTCGAATCCATTTTCATACCCAGCTAGGACCTAGATCTCGATATGCATGAGGCTCCAACCAAAATACATACCAGACCACAGATATACCGGGATAACAACCGCAGCCATATATCACCACATGATACACGTGAGCACTTGGACCCAGTGTATCGATATACGTGGGAACTTAAACCCACAACATACTACACTATGATATTTGTGGAAACTCTGGCCCACAATATATCACTCCATGACATACTTGGGCTCCAACCCTCAGTATATCACTTCATGCATGTGGATTTTCTAGTTTCTCGATATCACCAGATCACCATCGACACGGGGCCTAGGGCATCAACAGACGAAAACACTACAGAGGGATTTCATTCCCAATGCAAGTTACCCGTCCAAACTCGATTTATTAACTATCATTATAATTCCATCAGGTAAAGCCAAACTCATCTTTTTCATTCTTTTTCTTTTTGAAAAAACTACTAATTAAGTAGGGATAAGCATAACTACGCATTTTCCAAAAACAGGTAACAAGAAATATGGAAATAAGATAGGTAATGTAATCAGTAGGTTTTCACTCAACTCCTATTACTTAATGCAATATTTTATAACTAAAACGATAAAAACTTTATAAAAACAAGGATAGAGTTTCAATGCATCCGGGGCTTGCCTTGGTATTCGAGGTAGACGGTCTCGAGCTCTAGATCAACACCTAATTCCTGAGTCTGCTCTTCCTTGGAATCTGATGCGACAACGTTAAACTCTCCATTAACGAAAACTATACGAATAAATGATATGCTTCAACATGATGGAATAGTAAACATGATGCTCGATGGATGCATGATCAGATTAAGGGCTTGAGTACAAATTTCCTTCACGATAAAGTTGCAAGCCAACAAACTTACTCACTAAGTTCGTTAAGGTTAACTACATCTTTAATGAAATTATTTAAGCACATGAAATAACGTTGGTTAAGCCCTAATGACATGATTAAAATAAGCACAAACAATTCGAGTCATCAATCAATTCCAAAGTCAAACAACCCTATAATGATTAATCATGATTAAAGGGTTAATTAATTAATTAAAAACATTTAAATAAAGGCATAAAATTAAAGTTATCTAATTGAGCTCAAAATTTTATTTTGGATAGATATTGGTCTAATTAGATGGCAAAATCATTTTCAAAAATAAAAGCCAATTATTTTATTTATTAAAAATAATAGAAGAGGTATGTTTTAATTAAAAGAGCTAATTTTAACTTATGCAAAACGTACTCAAAATTGGCATATTATATGTTTAATAGGTAGAGAACATCATAAAGAGCATACATATAAATTTTCAGAAATTTTAGAGCTATACATGAATTACTATGAATTACCAAATAAAATAGCATTTTGTGGATTTTTCTGAAATAAATAAATCGCATGAACAGTGTCATCTTCAACCTCCGGCGGTTGACCAGCGTGAGGCCGAGGTTGACCATGGCGTAACTTGCTAACGGCTGGGTCTTTTTCGATGCGGTTTGTTCCTACGCGATCACCACGAAAAAGCAAAACTTTTGGGGCTACTGTATAAAAAACAGAGCACGCTAGGGTGCTGTCGGCGGCGAGGCGGTTGCGGCTGTACTGTACGCGATGGCGTGCGGCCTACGGTGCATGAGAGGCTAAAGCGAAGGTACGTACGGCTTAAGGAGATGATGGCGAACGCGGTGCTCACCTCGGTTGAGGAAAAGGTGGAGCGGAGGTGGACCGACGACGGAGGGCGACCCACGGTGGCGTGAACTCGTCGGCAACCTGGGCGTTCCCGCGCGACCGGTACTGCAACCACGGAAAGGGCAGGCCGGTGAGCATGCACAAGTCAAGTAAAACACAACACGAAGGATAAGAGTTCGCTGCACTGTGGAGGGCTAACCATGGTGAGGTAACCATGGCGGCCATGGCAGCGCTGCTGCTGGGCGATGAGAGAGCAGGGAAAGGGAAGGGACTGGGGCGCCTGAGGTGGTGAAGAAACAGAGGAGCAGCAACACTGGCAGGGAAGGGAGGAAGGGCGCCACTCTACTCTGCTGCTCCTGCTCGGTCTTGGCCTCTGCTGTCCAACAGAGAGAAGACAGAGAACGAGGGAGGAAAAAGGGGGTGAAACTGGAGAGAAGGCAAAGTTCTTCACTTTCAAATGAGTATGACACATGAGGAGGAGGAGGTGGCAAGATGGAGAAGGTGCAGGAAGGGACAAGAGGTGGCATGGATATGCCTGGAAGCGGTGAGAAGGTCAGCGACGTCGACGGTGAGAAGGTCAGCAGGATGCTCACGAGGTACTATAGCGGGGTCCTACTTTTTCAAAATTTTCTGATTACTCCAAAATTCATATAGAAATTTAAAAAACTTTCAATATATGGTTTTTATAACTTTTCAAGATCTACAAAACTGGCAAAATGAGCTTTCTCAGATTTTGAGTGAAAATATGAATTTTGAACAAATTTTGAAAAGAGGACAAAAATCTTAGAAACAAACATTTTGAAAATCTTTTGATTTTGATAAATAATATGAAAATCTTCCAATGTATGAAATGCTTAACTTTTCCAGCCAAATATTTTTTACATACAAAGTTTTCCCAAATATGCATAATTTTTAAATTATGAGTTTAAAATCAAAGAGGGACAAATATTAGAAAACTGTATTTTCAAATTCATTTGAAATTCCTTTTGAAAACTTAAAAATGTTAAATACCAATTTTGTAGCTCTTATCAAGATCTACAAACCATATTTTGAGAGTATCTCAAAATTCCTTATAGATTTTGAAATATAGAAAAAGGGATAAAATAAAGTTTTGAAAATAGTTTTTGAAGTAGCAATCAACTCATCATTTCATGTATAAAATAAAGCACCACATAAAAGACATTATTAAAATATGAATGCATTTATGTCATGATGCTCAATGATTATGCTTGATAGTGCACTTGATCAAGTTTTAGTTATCATTAACATCTAGGATGTTACACGTTGCCCCC
>CM041635.1:49089111-49112372 GCA_023333625.1 Bothriochloa decipiens | reverse complement strand
AGGAGGAGAAGGGAGGAGAGGAGGAGGGAAGAGAAGGAGAAGGAGAAGAGGAAGGGGAGGAGAAGAAGGGAGGGGAGGAGGAGGAGGAGGAGGGAAGAGGTTCGCCGGCCTTCACCACGTCATCTTCTCTGTGTCGCATCCCCGTCAACGCACGTGTCGTGACTAGGTATATCACCCTTCTCTGCTTGTCGGCCTTCGTGTCGCTCTAGTCATCGGCCTGTGTGCCGTTGTGATTGTCGGCCTTCGTGCCGTTGTTTGTGGATGTCGGCCTTCGTGCCGCTCTTTTTGCAGGTTATCGAGACCTCCCCGTGTAGTTGTCGGCCATCGTGTTGTGTAGTTGTCGGCCATCGTGCCTGACATGTATCTGTGGTTGTCGGCCATTGTGCTGTCTTTCCTTGCAGGTTTGGTAACCTCCCCGTACAGGGGAGGTGCTGCCGAAATTTTTCATTCTCACTAATTATTTTTCTTTTTCAGGAAGGCTCCCGTTGGAGGCTACCCGGAGGAGCACGACTGGGCACTGCCCCGCTATCCTGTCTTCACCGGCACCTACAGTATGACCTCTCTTTCCGTCACATCTAGTCGTAGGTTGCGTTACCTAGTTAGGCGTCTCCCGTCCGAAATGGATACGGTTGGAAGTATGCGTTCTTTGCATATGTATAACCGTATCTGTTTCGGATTGTCCACGTTATTTGGACAGCCCGAGGATGCGTAGACGAGGTTAGCTTCCATGTTCCGCTCCCGTCCGAGTCGGAGTTTTGGCAGGACCTCCCCATTGTTCTCCGGATACACACTCTCCCCGCCGGGACGTGTATCGGAAGAACAGCGGGGAGGTGCTGCCGAAATTCCGTCTCGGACGAGAGCGGATTATGGAAGATAACCTCGTCTGCGCATCCTCGGGTGGGATTAGGACCTATCCTTCACCTATTAGATGGTAGGAGCGCGTTGTAGATGCACTTGCTGGTTTTATCACATGTTAACATTGCCGCATGACAGAGCATGGGTGACCGTGAGTGGATGTACTTGGGCTTCGCAAGTAAGAGCAATGAATGGATTAGGGGGACGAATGAGTTCCTGGAGCAAGCATTTGGCCCAGCTGCGAAAGGGTCGATTCGGATGCCGTGTCCCTATAGCCAGTGCAAGAACAAGAAAAGGAAAGTAAAGGTTGCGGTGGGGAAAGATCTGTTCAAGAACGGATTCGTTCCAAACTATACCCGTTGGCGCCACCATGGTGAACACCATCCTATTAGGGACGAGGTGGTGGGACCCGTCCTCGAGGAGTATGATGCCGATGCCGAGATGGCAGACATGATGGCAGACTTCCATGAAGCATGGTTCGGCGAAGGAATGGATGTGGAGGAAGATCCGGAGGAAACCGCGAAGGCGTTCTACGACATGATGGAGGCGGCACAGAAGCCCCTTCACGAGAAGACAAGGGTTACGCAACTGGATGCCGTCTCACGCCTAATAGGGTTGAAGTCGCAACTGGGCATTAGTCGAGACGGCTTCGATCTCGTGTTGAGCATTGTTGGCACACTGCTTCCGGCAGATCATGTCCTGCCGAAAAACACCTACGCTACACAGAAGCTCCTTCGTGCACTTAAGATGCCGTATGAGGGGACCCAAGCTTGTCCGAAGGGGTGCGTCCTATTCAGGGGAGACCTCGAGGAAGCAAAAATCTGTCCAAAGTGCAAAGCCTCTAGGTTCGTGTTGGTACAAGGCTCTGATGGCAGCATGAAACAGTCTAAGGTCCCCGAGATGGTCGTACGGCACCTTCCTTTCCTACCGAGGCTTCAACGGCTGTACATGACAGAATGGTCCGCAAAACAAATGACGTGGCACAAGAATGGCAAAAGATACCATCCTGACAAGATGGTACACTCGGCGGATGGTGATGCATGGAAGCACTTCGATAACATGAATCCTGTCATGGCTATGGAGGCTCAGAATGTACGCGTAGCACTGGCAACAGATGGGTTCAACCCATTTGGAATGATGGCGGCCCCGTACACTTGTTGGCCCGTGTTTGTGATCCCCCTCGATCTCCCCCCCGGTGTCATGTTTGAACCTAGGAACGTGATCTTGACGCTGATAATACCTGGACACCCGGGCGACAATATGGGTGTGATCATGAAGCCGGTGTGGGATGAATTACAACTTGCTTGGGAAGAGGGGGTACTTACGTACGACCGAGCTACAAAGAGGAACTTCAGAATGCATGTGTGGTACCAGTATTCAATGCATGACTTCCTGGCGTATGGCTTATTCAGCGGGTGGTGTCTTCACGGGAAGTTCCCTTGCCCGACATGCAAGGCAGATGTGATGTTCACCTGGCTGGCCAAGGGTGGGAAGTATTCTTCTTTCGACAAGCATCGCCAATTCCTGCCTGAGAACCATGAATTCAGGCTTGATGTAAAGCACTTCACGAAAGGTGTTCAAGTCACCGGCCCCATTCCATAGGTTAAGAGCCATGCCGCCGTCCTTGCTGACATACAGGCTCTCAAAGTTGAGGAAACAGGTGGTTTTAAGGGATATGCTCAGGACCACATGTGGACTCATATATCGGGCTTGACTAGGCTCCCCTACTTCAAGGACCTTCTTCTTCCACACAACATCGATGTAATGCACACAGAAAAGAATGTGGCCGAGGCACTCTGGGCAACACTCATGGACGTTGGTAAAAAGTCGAAGGACAACGTCAAGGCTAGACTGGACTTGGAGATGATTTGTGATAGACCAAACCTGGTGATGAAGACCCCTGCACCCGGCAAGAAATGGAAAAGGGGCCCGGCTGATTACATCCTGAAAAGGGCCGATAGGAAGGAAGTACTGCAGTGGATCAAGACGTTAAAGTTTCCTGATGGGTATGCGACGAATCTGAGCAGGGGCGTGAACTTGCAGACTATGAAAGTCTTAGGGATGAAGAGTCATGACTTCCACATATGGATTCAGCGGATCCTTCCTGCGATGACCCGGGGATACCTCCCAGAGCCAGTGTGGCGCATCCTGGCAGAGTTGAGCTTTTTCTTTCGCCAGCTTTGTGCCAAGGAGTTGTCTCGGGATGTTTGTGTTGAACTGGAGAAGGCTGCACCTCTGTTGCTCTGCAAGTTGGAGATGATATTTCCACCCGGCTTCTTCCTGTCGATGCAGCATCTGATTTTACACCTACCGCGCGAGGCACGGTTGGGGGTCCCGTGCAGGCCCGTTGGTGCTATCCAATCGAGAGGTGTCTAAAGCTTCTTCGAAAAAAGTGTAGAAACAAAGCCAAGATTGAGGCATCCGTGGGAGAGGCCTCCGTTCTGGAGGAGGTGTCGACCTTCACACAGGTGTACTATACTGAGAATCTTCCCATCGTGCACAATCCAACCCCTCATTACAACGCCGACGAGAACTCATCGACCCTCAGCCTTTTCTAAGGGGATCTCAGAAGTGGAAGCGCAGGTACCAACAAGTAGTTGACCCATCAGGAGTGGCACACTATCATGTTCACATTGTTGCTCAACCTTGATGAAGTGATTCCTTATCAGAAGTAAGTTCTCAATGAGGTTGTTACCTACGCCGTCACTATCCTTCACCTATCATGATCTGACCCTCTAGTCTCTTGCTTCTTTCAGGGAATTTATTAGTCAATACTGCACAGCCAATAGGGCTCCTACCGAGCAAGAAGAAGATAATCTTCTTAGACACGGTGTGCCCGATTTCATCTCCTGGTTCTGTACAAAGGTACAAACCAACTAACCTCTTTCCAACTTTGTGATTCCACTTTGCTCCCCGGAGCGAGTAATGTAACGATCTACCTGTCCTCATCCTTGCAGGCCCAAACGGATATAGAAATGAGTGATGAATTGAAACAGGTGGACCGTGGCTTCTCCCGTAGGGTGAAGTCATTCACCGTTTATGATGTGAATGGCTATCGCTTTCGCACGAGAAGGCACGAGGAGAGTCGACCCAACCTAAAAACCATGTGCAGCGGAGTTCGTACGGCCGGCACGGATCAGAAGGACTACTACGGCATAGTCGAAGAGATATACGAGCTCAACTTTAAGGGTGCTGAGACTTTCAAGCCGGTGGTATTCAAATGCCATTGGTTCGATCCCGATGTCACGAGGCAAGACCTTACGATAGGGCAAGTCGAGATTCGACAGGACTCCAGCTATAAAGGAGATGATGTCTACATTGTGGCCAACCGAGACACCACGCAAGTTTATTACCTCCCATGGGCGTGCCAAAAAGACGAGAAGCTTGCGGGTTGGAGCCTTGTGCATTTGGTGTCGCCGCGCGACAAATCGCCTCTCCCAAATGACGATGATTACGACTTTGACCCAAACCAAGATGAGTTCTATCAACCTGAGGGGCTAGAAGGTACTTTGGAGACAGACATTGGTTCGCTCATGGGCATGGAAGTAGACAACGAAATCGTTGAGGATGAGGGTGAGGAGGTGCAGGATGCCAAGGACTTAAGAATGCTTGAGCGATGGCAGATGCAGCGCGATGGAGTTGTCCAGGAGGATGAACATGATGATGACTATGGAGGTGATGAGGATGATGATGACAGTGATGACTTAAGAGAGCTCGACAATATTGATAGCGATGACAACGATAGTGATAGTGATGACGACTCCACGTCCGCCATATTGCCGTTCGCGGAGATAATTACGAGGCCATGTAATACTATATTGTTATTATTATGTTCCTTTACAAGTACTTGTCATTTATTTATGCTAACTCTTTTGTTCTTTGTCATTGCAGGCACTCGGCAAAATGCCAGGCGAACGGCGGCAGCGGCCGCATCGAGCCGTACGCTCGGCGTACCAGGTCCCCCCGCAGGAGACCGCCAACGACGACGAGGAGGAGGAGGAGGTGTTGGCGGGCGGGTCGTCCAGTAGGGGGTCGCAACCCCGCAGCGGACGTCGCCAGGCAACGAGGAGGCTGTCGTTCTCGTCCTCGCACGAGGGGACGACGACGGGTGACGAGGACGACGACGACGACGACGCCGCCGCCGACGACGACGCCGTGCCTACACCAGGCCAGACGGCTTCGACTTCGTCAGGCGTGGCCAAGGTGTACTCGCGCGGGCCCACGTAGCTCCCTAGGGTGCGGCCGCAATTCAACAGACGCCCGGTGATTACACCTGTGGGCCAGACGTAAGTAACCATTATTGATTTCACTATAATTGTTCTTAATGACTCGTGCAGTACCTGGGCGTTTGTGAGCGGAGAAGGTGAATCACGCCATATCAATGGCATCCAGGGCCTCCTGATTAAGGAGTACTACCCTGGCCTTGTCAACGTGGACGGCGAGTTGAAGGTGCCCACGAGGTGGGCTCACTTCTACCTCGTCAACGTGGGTGGCAAGACCTTCGCAGCAAAGATAAAGAGGGAGTTTTGGGTGAGTCTTTCATCGCACCGCATTGCTAAATAGTACGCATTCGTCGGACTTCTTAAAACAATGCAATACTACATGATGTGTCTGTGTGCAGGACTTCTTCACGTGCGAGGAGGGTAAAGCGGACCAGGTGGCGCGAGTGCAGGAGGCGGTCTGCAAAGATCGTCTCAAGGACCTGTACCATGAGGCGCGCATACAGGCCATCCGCGACTACTACGTCGACGTGCATGCAGAGTCCATCCAGAAGCCCGAAATCCGTCAGATCATGAACTCGAGGGAGACCGACCTCACCTTCGCTCAATACGTGCATGTAATTAAGTAGGAAAACATTCGTTCAGACTCCTTCAGTGAAACATTACACTAATCTTCTCGCATGTCAAATACTTGATGTCATGCAGTTCTGTCCGGGGTGGTGCGACAACCACAGGGACTGCTGGGAGGAGATTGTGCACATGTGACAAACGGACGAGGCGTACGCGAGGCGCAACGACCGTCGGGGCCGCCGCCTGCAGATGCGAGGGGTGCCACACCACCAAGGGAGCCAGCCCCTCCCAACGTACATGAGAAGATGGGTATGCGTCCGTTCATGTCTTTTTTATAGCCCTCAATTGTCATTACTTGTAACCATGTTTCTGTTTTCAATGCAGACGCAGGCGCACGGTGGGCAGGAAATCAACCAGTTCACCGGGTACCTCCTCTCCCACAAGGGCAAGGCGACAGCGTCGGACAACGTCTACAACCCGGAGGACGGGCCCGAGGCGTACAACAACCCCACCACCTACGAGAAGGCGACCGAGTACACCGCCGCGGCTCGCCAGCGCTACGGGGAGACGTTCGACCCCACCGTCGAGCCCCTGGACACAGACCTCCTGCAGAGATTGGGACCAGGGAAGCAGCACGGCCGGTACTACATGGCCCACAGCGCCGTCGACCCGTCCGATGCTCCCACACTGAGCCAGGTTCGATCCAGGCCCACGAGCTCCACCGACATCCCCATAGCGTCTCGGCAGCCGAGCATGTCGCAGTTCCAGGCAAGTGTGGTTTCGTTCGTCGTTCACTCGTTTCACACCTATACTTATAATCAACACTGCGGATGTAATATTGCAGGCCGAGGTGCAGGAGCAGATGGCGCAGATGCAGGCGCAGATGCAGGCGCAACAGATGGCTTACCAGCAGCACCTGACAGCCATGCAGCAGCACTACAATAGTCAAATGCAGGGCTTTGCCGGCTACTTCCAATCCCTGCAGATCCCCGGGCCGTCTCCACCGCCTGAATTATTCGCTCCACCGCCTCCTCCACCGTCTTTTCCTGTGCCTGCTCCTGTCACTCCTGCTGGGACCCCGGTGAGTACATTGACTCTTGCTTTAGCTTGTGCGTCCATCCTGCAGATACTAATGACATCACTTGGCCTTTAACTTGTGCAGGTACAGTCGACGGGTTCGAACCCGTCTCCTAGAGGTGCCGGCCCTCAGATGATGCCGTATCCACCTCCGGGTGGCCCTTCTCCACCGTATCCACCTCCGCGTGACCCTCCTACACCTTACTCGTGGCCGGTGGGCGGAGGGCGGCCGTACTGGTCGGCGCCGCGTGATCCAGGGTGGGTTCCGTGGGAAAACCCTGGGGGCTCTGGGGATGGACAACCTGACGGCTCCGGGGACGGCGCGACGAGCTAGGTACTTGTCGCTTGTCTTATGCTCCTGGACTTGAGTATCGTCGAAGTCTCTGTCATGTATTTCTTCTCTTCGTGATGGACCTAGACTTGTTGTGTTGAACTTCATGTGATGGATCTTGACTTGTGGTGTTCGACTCATTGCGTTGAGCTTCATGGTTGTAATGGACTTGTGGTGGTGATAAGAGATGCTATTGTGAGATATATGTGTTATTGTGATATATATGGTGACGGTGGTGATAAATGTGATGAAATTGTGATATAAATGGCGCTACTTGTGGTCCTGGTGAAATTGTGATATAAATTATGTTTTTGCAATGTTTGGATGCAAGAAAACAGGAAAAAAAAGAAAAAAAATTTCCCAGCTTTGCCGAGTGCTGACACTCGGCAAAGCTGGGGAATCTGGCCACAAAATCCCCAGTGGGGTCATGCCTTTGCCGAGTGTCAGCACTCGGCAAAGAATTTTCGTAAAAAAAAATTCTTTACCGAGTGCCGAGCTGGCACTCGGCAAAGAAATTTTCAAAAAAAATATTTTTTTTCTTTGCCGAGTGCCTCGCCGTCAGCACTCGGCAAAGCCAGCCGTCAGGCTGACAGCGCCACGTGGCTTTGTCGAGTGCTGACGTGGCACTCGACAAAGCCTTTGCCGACTGCATGCCACGTGGCACTCGGCAAAGCCGCCTTCGCCGACGTTTTCTTTGCGACAGCCCTTTGCCGACTGTCACGTGGAATTGCAGTCGGCAAAGCCTTTGCCGACTGCTATTCTGCCTTTGCCGAGTGCGCATTGCAGTCGGCATAGAGAGCGAACCCTGTAGTGAATCGGAACTAAAGGTTTACTCTCAGTTTGAGGTGCGCTGAATGACCTCCATGAAAAAAAGATTATACAGGTCTCAGTTTGAGGTGCGCTGAATGACCTCCATGAAAAAAAGATTATACAGGTCCATGGAGCAACCACAATCGGTTACCACTTGTATATATGCGCATGGAGCATGCGTGCAGCCTGGAGACAAGCTACGACGGGCCCCCTTTAAATGCAGATTCCATGTGACATCGACGAATATACAGGATATTTAGATGCACAGCTAGCGAAGCGACCATTTCGTGGGCACTTCGGACTTCAAGCAAGAGATATTGCAATTTACTTTGTATAAAAAAACATCCCAAAGTTTAGTTACCAACATTGGATTACGAACCACAACCACTGCACGTTACAAGTAACTAAAAGGCGTTTATATGCGAGTCCTAATTAACATATGATGATTGATTGGTCTAAAAAAGGCACCATAAGCTGACTATAAGTAGCTAGTATATCATTGGCAAGTGGCTTATTTCTCTACAGGAGGTAAATTCCAATTAGAAAAGGAATATATATATATATATATATATATATATATATATATATATATAATTTTGGTTGTATCTAGACTCTAGAGACAACTACCATCTCCCTGATCAGCTCTTGGCTGAAGGAAGAAAAGGAAACGACCCTTGATTTGATTCAGTAATATCTGGCTGTGCTGTGCAATCTGCTTAAGTAAACACGATGGGATGGATTTATTGATCAATGCCGCCCCTGCTGTGTCATTATATGTGTATGTTGAAGGGCTGCCAGGTGGGGCCAGGGTACCATGCAAGCAGCAGCCATGGTTAAAAAGGGAAACCATCAGCCGGAGAAGGCATCGATCATTTTATCAGAAACCGGATATCCCCTCCTCTAGTTACTGTTCATCTTCCCCAGCCTCTTCTTCTCTGTTCCTGGTTCCTCTTTGTTCCGACCTCCCTCTCCTCCGAGGTCCTGTACCTGATTGCTACTTGAATCGAGTTACCTGATAGTATATCTAGTGAGTTACTAACAAGTGGTATCAAAGACGCTGATCCTCGCTATGGATCAATCCCTCTTTGATTCAAGTAGCAATCAGGTATTAGCGGCCTACTATGTGTGGGGATGAAAATGATTGAACATAATAATTGTATAGGTCGTAAAAGTGGTAAACAAGGACACAACCGTTAGGACTATCACCACTTCACCAGTGTTTTTGTTTAAAAGAAAGAATATATATGAGATTGCAAATTTGCAATCCCCTACAAACATATGATCCATCAGATTATATAGTTGGTACAAACATGTTAAAAATATCCATTATGAGAGCACCTTTTAAGGAGTTTCACACGTGAATCTGTTTCAAAAATATTTGTTGGTACAAACAGTTTCAACCAGCTCGTGAAGCTGCTGAAAAGGTTGTGAGAAAATAGACCTAAAAGTAGTTGCTTCTCATAGCTTCGACCCATTCAGTTGGCCTTGCATGAGATTTTATGAGAGCATATTTAAAGAGTTTAGTATATTCAACTGTCTTGCTAGTCAATTTAACAAAAAAAAAACAGCTCTGTCGGTAGAACTACTAAAAACAACATTTTGTTTTTTTGCCCATTGTTCTCTTCAAACTCCTTGTCCATCTCTCCGCGTTAAGGATCGGCCAAGTTATCAAAACTCATGAGATGGTTTGAACCTTGCAAAATTTTCCCTTTCCAGAGGAAAAAAATCGAACTATTCAAATTGCAGCATTTTACATAAATATTCAGGCGCTGTATTTCTGATGTTATGGTACATGGTTCTACTTATTTTGTATGACATGATGAGTACGGAGGACAACAACTAAACAGGGAATATACCGCACAGCGCTTTCTAAACTTTACATCTTGTCCAGTGTCAGGCTGACAGGTAGTTGTATTCACTCACATCGTGTCCTCATTAATCCTCAAATAAGGCCTGGTTTAGTTTTCAGATTTTACCACCAAATTTATTATACAGAATTTTTATTTCCTGTCACGTTAAAATACCAACACATATATAGATTACTAAACATAGATGAAACTAAAAACTAATTATATAATTTTGTTATACTTTGCAAGACAAATATTTTAAACCTAATTAGTCAAAATTTAAATAATTTTTAATAAATATAAATAAAATACTATAATATATTGATTTAACATGGCACTATGTAGAATGCTAATTTCGACCACAACTAAAGAGCCTGATACTCCACTGAGAGTTCCCCAAGTCGGATTCAAATGATCACGTCATCGAAAACCCAAAATCTAGGGGTATCGTGGTCGTTTGCCGCACCGCACGCTCCCTCGCGAGCACCTCTTTTTTACCCAGCCGCCGCGAATTTACAAGTATACCCCTGAGCGCAGCACACCCTCTTGGCCTCTTCTCCGTCTCCCTCTCTGTCCCGCTGCCGCTCCCTTTCCCAAATCTGCCCGCACGACTCACCAGCCACCAAACGGGCACCCCCAAAACTCGAAGCCCCTCTGCGCCGCGTCCGGCCGCCGGTAGCGGGCCGGGCACCTACCGGTGAGCGCTCTCCCCACAGATCCGTTCGGTTTTCCATAAGCTTGGTTCTTGGGTTCTTGGGGTTCTTGGGATTACCGGGGTTTCTGTCCTGGGGGGTTCAAAAATTCCGTCTTGGAAGTCCTTGGTGGGGTCGCTTCCTGGTTCTTGGTAATGCCATGGTTTCTTGTTGCTTTGGGGGTTAGTTTTGTCGGATTTTCTTGATAATTAGGGTTTCCTTCCGTGGGTTTCTTGGTAACTAGGGTTTTGGTGGATGCAGCTCGGCTTTGGTAACCCGCGTGTTCTCCTGGCTTCTGGAGTTGCAGGGAGGGAGAGGCGCTTTGGTTCCTGGATGAACTGGGAAGGAATTGGGAGCAACAAGGCGTGATGTTTACTCCGCAGGGCAAAACATGGACCACCTGGTCGACGCCGACTCCGGCCAACCAGCGGAGTGGTGGTGGCGCTCCTGCTGCGTCCGCGCCCCTTGGAAAGGGGAAAGGAAGGGTTGCCGAGCTCGAACAGGAGGTTTGGCTCAATCTTTACCTTTTTAATTGTGTGTTCATCTTCTGTCTGAACCTGATTTAGGACTAAATTCCGCTGCTCATTTTTGGCTTCCGTTCAATATCATAATAGCTATTTAATTGTGTATTCATCTGCATATCTGCAGTTGCATGAATATCAGTACAATATGGGGCTTCTTTTGATTGAAAAGAAAGAGTGGACAGCAAAATTCGAAGAAATCAGTCAAGTGCTGGCGCAGAAAGAGGAGATACTGAAGAGAGAACAAGCCGCACATCTTAATGCTATGTCAGAATATGAAAGGCGGGAGGAGAGCATACGGAAAACACTGGGTGTTGAGAAGCAATGTGTGGCTGATGTGAGTTGGTTTATCTCACATATCTTTGTTCTTTTTCTTACAGCTCCATGATCGTTAGTCTGATTTGAAGAGATGTCTTCACTGAAAAAGCATGAAGTATATCATAACCTTCTGAGACAGTTGAATGGTTTTTGGAATGGCCAATCCTGGTCATGTTTCATGACATGATAACTGTAATGGTGACCTTTAATAGCCACAATGATAAGAAATTGTTAGGCAACAATTTACCCATATTATACTTTTTTAAAAATATTGAACATAATTCTGTCCCTGGTACAACATTATGCTTAATTGTTTGTATGCTCAAACTGGATGTATAGCATTTGCCTTTCCACTCTTCTAGCTGTTGTATTCCTTTCGTAGACATAAACTTTTGATGATATCCTAAATATTTCCTTGTAGATTTCCTTATTGATTGTCTTGTTGAATGCTGCAGCTTGAAAAGGCCTTGCGTGATATACGAGCAGAGATAGCTGAGGTTAAATTTACATCTGAGAAAAAGATAACAGATGCTCAGTCGCTTGAGGCTAGTTTGGAGGAGAAATCCTTGGAGATCGAGGGAAAACTTCATGCTGCAGATGCCAAACTTGCAGAGGCAAACCGCAAGAAGTCTCAAGCTGATCGGGATTTAGAAGAGGCTGAAGCTCGTCAGCGTAGGTTGGAGAAGGAGAAGCTGTATTTTGAGACAGAGTACGCCAGCTTTACTATGTCTTGCAAATCTATGCTCTGCTGTGCTTAGCATGTGGTTAACTTGTTATGTTTGTTTCATTGTTCTAATACGATTAGGCGGAAGGCCCGAGAAAGGCAACTTAAGGAGCAGGAGGAATCACTGCAGGAGTGGGAGAAAAAGCTCAAAGAAAGTCAGAATAGGCTTAATGAGTTGCAGAGATCTATAAATGAGCGAGAGGAGAGAGCAAATAAGAATGACCAGCTTTTCAAAATAAAGCAGGATGAACTGGAGGAGGCAAGAAAGACAGTAGAGGCCGCTAAAGTTACTCTGAAATTCAAAGAGGATGATATTAACAAAAGACTAAATGAATTGCATTCACAGGAGAAGGTAATTAATTGATTAGCATCTGACTTGTTTCCTCCATTTTTCTGATTTTATTGTTGATTTTGATTTGTTTTGCAGGATACTGACTCAAAGCGCAGTGCATTGGAAGATTGGGAAAAAAAGTTGGTTGAGAGAGAGGCAAAGGTCACTACTAGAGAAAAGGTAAGTGCAATGGACTGTCTTCCTCATTTTCTACTTCCAGTTAATACCCTTGATGAAACAGTCTACTGCTCTGGGTCTGGTTTGCTCGTACTTTATGAGTGTATGATTTCCTGTATATGGTGTAATCACTTGTAGGCACCTTGTAGCTTATGATTCTCGAATTGCCTAATGTGTTGTTTGTGAACCAGTAAAGTTAGACTTAACTGGGTTGCCTTTGTTCTTAAGTTCGCCTTAGCGCTTGCCACTCTGCTTCTCAAATAGTTTTCACTATATGCTGTTTCTTTTCTTTATCGCATGCAGTGTCTTCTATGAATGTATCTGCACCAATCATCAGAACATTTTGGGTGGACTATTATTTCTTTACCTTTTCTTCCCCTTCTTCGGTGGACTGATCTAGCTGTTCCTTGTGTTCCAGGAGGGGCTCCAGAAGCTTCTTGAGGATCATCAGGTGGAGCTTGAATATAAAAGACAGGATTTTGAATTAGAGTTAGAGAGGGAAAGGAAATCTTTTGATCAAAAGATGGCACAGAAGCAAGCGGATTTGTTGAAAAGGGAGAAAGATGTTAAATCTTTGGAGGCTAAACTTTCTAACAGTGAGCAGGCATTGAATGATAAGAAGAAATCAGTGGAAGATTTGCAGAATGATCTTGATGCCAAATCCAAGGCTCTGAAGAGGTGGGATGAATCATTGAAAAATGATGAGAAAAGATTACTGGAAGAAAAGCAGCAACTCGATCATGAAAGAGAGCAATTGGAGACATACAAATTGGAACTTGAAAGCATCAAATCAGTACTAGAAGCTGAGAAGGAAAGAATATCTGAAGAGCAGAATAATCTGAAGCTCACAGAGCAAGAGAGGCAGGAGCATAGCTTGCTGACAGCAAAACTTAAGAAGGAGATTGAGGAATACAGGATGCGAAGCAACTCCCTATCTGAGGAGATGGAGGATTTGAGGAAGCAACGGCAGAAATTTGAAGAAGAGTGGGAACAGCTAGATGAAAAAAGAGCACTCCTAGTAGAGGAGGACAAAAAGCTGAAAATCGAAAGGATGAATTTAGAACGGTGGCGTGACAATGAAGAAAAAAGGTTAAATGATGTGAAGCTCGAAATAGATGAAAAATACAAGGACCAGCTGGAGACTCTTGAGCGCAAGGAAAAGGCTTTAACTGATGATATAAAGCACAAGCAAATGGAAATTGATGAGTTTCTGAAGGGAGAAAACGCTGATCTTCAACGTAAATTGCATCTGAAACAGCATGAATTGGAGATGGAGATGGCGCAAAAACAAGCAAGTAAAGAGAATGAGCTGGAAAAAAAGGAAAATGAGTTAAATAAGAAAATGGATTTTGTGGAAAATAAGCTCCAACATGCTATTGAGTTGAACGAGTCCAAGATTCAGAAGATATTATTGGAGAAAAGGGAGCTGCAGATGGAAAGAGAAATACTGCTAGAGGAAAGAAAGAAACTGGAGACTGACAAGGCAGATATTAGAAGGGATATTGAAAGTCTGCACTCACTGAGCAAGAGTTTGAAGGAGCGTCGAGAGAGATATAACAGGGACATGAAAAGCCTCATCGATCTATCTAAAAAATACAAGGCATGCAAAAGCTGTGGGATTTCTATTTTTGATGAGGAATTAAATTCTCTGTTGCTTAACGATGGTGCTGAAATTGAACAGCCCAGTTTGGCTGTCGAGAGAGATGATCGTGCCTTGACCACCGATACATCAGCTCCAGATACAGGAACCCTTGTTAATTCAGGTGGTCGTCTTTCTTTCTTGCAGAAGTGCTCAGGGCTTTTCAAGATCTCCCCTAGAAAGAAAGGTGAGAAGTCATCAGAACAACCAGCAGAAAAGAATATATCTTTTGGTGCAAGACTTGAGGAGGCAACACAGAGTGATGGAGATTATGAGCCAACTCCTATCTATGAGATAGCCCATAATTCTTTTGATGCAGAGGATGAGCTCCCTTCTGATGCTGGAACCAGGGAGAACGAAGAGTCTGAAATGCATGATGTAGCTGATGATGCTCAGATGGAGTCTTCTGTTGGTGTAGCAGATAACAGTATAGATATTCTCGGCAGTCAGTCCTTTGATGGGACTAACGACATGGCAGTTGAAGCAACTATTGCCTCTGTTGATCAGAATGGAAAGGATTCTGCAGCCCCTGCAGCAGGTGTACAGCCTGAAACATCAAAGCAAGGTCGGCGCCAACAAAACCGGAGAGGCAGAGGGAAAGGTGGTGTGAAAAGGACACGGTCTGTTCGTGCTGTAGTTGAAGATGCTAAAACGATACTTGGTGAGACCTTTGAGGAGAAGAATGATGGTCAGGGTGATAAAGTCATGACACGAAAGCGGCGGTTTGCTGGAGCTACAATAAGTGAACAAGATGAAGAAGGCAGCGAAGCACATTCAGAAAGTGTTTCAATTGGAGGGCAGCGTCGCAAGAGGCGGCAAACTGCTGGGGCAGTGACAGAGGCCCCAGAAGAAAGGCGTTACAATTTGAGACACGGTAGAGTGTAAGTATCTTTATTGGTCCCTAATTCATATCTACTTGGTCTTGTGCTGGCTTTGTTTTTGTGTGTTATCAAACTAATACTTTTTTGTTGCATTTCCAAAGTGCAAATGCTGCTGCCGCAACAGTCCGAGCTGACAAAAAGAAACCTGCAAAGGCAGAAAATAAACACACAGTAGAAGCTACTGCTGATGACACAGAAGGAACCTCAAAGGTTGATGAGGAACCTGCCCCTGAGAGCAAGAAGGTCTCTGAATCTGCAGACTATGGCGCATCCCAGTTGCAAGAGTTTTCCCAGGTAACCCTTTGCCGCTGTGCTCTGTACTGCCCACATGTACTGCCAATGCTGTATCTACACATGCCTTTCAGGCAATCTTTGAATTGTTTCTCAGTATTTGGATGTATTGGTCATTTTGGGCCATGTGCTGTACTTCTATGGGTATAGGCGTATAGCATATATGGGGACCAGAGCCCAAATCTAACTGTAACCTTATCTTTTTGTTTTAGGCTGAAGGTGGTGATGCCCATGTAGAGGGTGCTGGTGAGGAAGACGGTGACATCGTGGATGGCCAAGATGCGCTGCCTGATGTGCCGATGACACCTTCAGGAAGTGAACTGGAACAGGAAGATGAGGACGATGATGATTCAGAGAGGCGAAATCAATCAATCGGCAAGAAACTATGGTCGTTCTTCACTACATGACGGTTGAAGATGCCGCTGAATAGGTTGTTTCTAGCTTTTGTGTTTCCGATTCATGATACCCCATTCTTGGAACTGGAGGGCGTGTGCTTTTGGTGATTATGCACTAGATTTCCCACTTGATTGTGCTTCTCTCCCGTGTAATTGAAATATACTTGTAGTAGACATAGCTTGATGGCACTCACACAAGTAGCTCATGAGATGTACAATGGCGATGATGATGATATGCCCTGTAACACCCGTAGCTTGGTTTGTAATTGTTGTTCCTTTTGCCCTGGTTCGGGTTACTTCGTTGACCTTACCGGTGTTGTGAAGTTTGTCGTCCGGGGAAATATTTTAGTGCTCAGATGATGGTTTAAATGTTTGTTCGCTTATTCGAGAAAAAAATGTTTGTTCGCTTATTATTCAATAAATTAGAGTGCCACAAGAGTTTCTGCCAGTCGCAGACACTTAGCTGCATTGGAGGTTAGTGTGGTGCGGTACCCAGGAACTCATTACATCATAAATCGGTTTTTATGGAAACCAAGTATGGTACTTTGTGTCTTTGTATATTTAACTAAGCTTATTGTTTGACTCCTTAAAAAAATTTGTATTTTTTGTGTGAGAGCAGTATGGAACTGTAGCGTACAACCTGAAAGTCTTTGGTATCCGAGACTACAAGGGTCCTGCGTGTACGTGTACCCTGAAGCTGGCTTGACCGCTTCAGATCGTACCTCCCCCTTAGGACGTTGACGAGCGAGTTCTTTCTGGGGACTTTCAGGCTTTACACGGACACGGCTAAGGAATACCCATGGAGGCCATGCTGATCTGTTTTCATTCGTCTGTAAGGCAAAGGCCGCCTGAGGCGATACCATCTCGATCCTAAATCTTCATTTCATTCATTTATGTGGCTTGAGATCACATGCGGAATAAGCAGTATTATATCTGCCAATCCAACAAAAATATAAGAACAAATAACATTCTTTATTATGCTACATAAGTTAAAATATCACTGTGCAAAGTATATCATCCCTGTGACTAACTTATATTGTTGTTATTTTATTATTATATTAGTACTATGCCATTATCCTTCGGCGAATACCACCGTAATGCTCCGTAGACCGTAGTACACAATATCTTGCTCGTAAATTTACGCAGTGTGTAAAAAATATATCCGGCATCCGGTTTCACGGCCAAAGTGTGCTGGAACACGGGGATAAAATTATCGTCTCATTAATAGCAAAGTACGTAACACTCATCAAGCACATCAAAGGCAACACGCCAGCAAACACGGTGTTCTCGGACACGCCAGCCCCCAAAATATTATTCCAGGCTTCGGCGGTAAGAAGAGTTGGTTGGGATTGAGCAAAAACCCGAGATCGCACCTCTCCGCGTGGCGATGCGTGGAGGAGACGTAGCAGCAGCAGCGGAGGCAGGGTCCCCACGCTCGCCGGACCTCTACGACCTCTCCGACGACTCCGACTACGCGGCGGCGGCCGCTGCCGCCGCTTCCGACCACACGGTACTGCCACCACCCGCGATTACTCGATGCTACCGCCGTTTATCTCGGCTTGCTCCCCTGCGCGATCTAGGGGCGGCACGAGCGGATTCATCGTATCTCAGCTTGCTCCCCTGCGCGATTTAGGGGCGGCACGAGCGGATTCTTCGGTTAGGTCATTGGTTCCCGTTGGGGGTGGGGTGGAGTTGGATTGCTTTACTCTTACGTTGGTGTGCACGGAGTACTCTTGTTTGATGCTAATCACGGCTGCAGTTGACCTCTCTCTGTATCCAATTGGATTCTAGTGGATAGTAGTCTACTTCTACTTGCACTTAGTGTAGCCTCTGGAATTTTGTTGGTTTTGTTGGGAGGTGTGTTGTGGCGAGGTAGTCTACCTGTGTTCTCCCTCTCGATCGAGCTGATACATGCTTTGTGTTGGAAGGCGATGCGGACTGATCCGGCAGACAGAGGCTCAGAGGAGACGGCGAGGGTGGATGTGGTATATGAGAAGGGGCGTGTGACCATCCACCCGTCGCAGTATGGCTCCAGTCGTATTAGTGGCAAGCTGCGCCTGTTTCTGCAGCAGGGATCGTTGTTCCTGGTGAGTCATTCCAGCTCATCTCTCTGAGCCATTGCATTCACACACATACATGGTTGATTTTCATATATCTACATATTCACTGAGGAAATCGAACGTTTTGCTAAGAACATAATGACAGCACTAGCAAATACTCAAGTGGGGTTCATATGGTAGCAGGCGTGTTAGTTTCCATATCCTAACTTCAGGCCTTTTGGGTTTCTTAGGATGGTGAATAGCATTGTGAAATGAACCATAAGTTAATTGTCTTTTGTTGTATTTTGGTCATTATTATCTGTGCTAATAGTAACTAGTCACATGATATTTCTATCTCGTGTTTCTCATATGTTTCAGTTATATATGTGATATTTCACTGAACCCACAGGGCCTATTTCTATATGGATATAGATTTAGCAATGATTCATGAGATTCCTTTGTTGCTCCCTTTTTATTTTCTTCCTTTGTTGTTGTTTTGATGATCAATATTTATGACAGAGTTGGGAGCCAAACGAAGGAGCCGACTCTTTGTCAACCAGTTCAATCGGTGTGGAAATAGAAAAATGTATGCAGCACAGTTTGTTTGTTTGTTACTATTATTAATCATCTGGCATTTGGCACTAAGGACAAGATGATGCCTTACTCTCTAAACTTCTTGGTCCTACGCAGATAGAAATCTGTACACTATCATGGCCTTGCCTTTAAGTGATGTACGCTTCATCCGTAGGTACACCCCAACATTTGGATTCGACTACATAATAATTGTTCTCTCATCAGGTGAGATGTGCTAATCGTTTGTTCGTTATGTCATTAGTTTGAAAACCCACATAACATTGCTACTGCCAATTGGTTCTTCTGCTCTACCTTGTCGACACATAATAGCATTTCTGCATCTTCTGTCCAGATAAAAAAATAAATCATTTTATGCACATGCTGACAGAAAATTACAGAGAAAGGGATCATGTTCATTTATTTTTACCTACTAACTTTTGCAGGCCTGGCTTATCCTCCATTCTATTTCTACAATGGTGGAATCCGTGAATTGTTTTCAACGCTGAAACAGCATGTCTTCATTATCAGGTTTTCTTTTCTGTTTTAATGGCTCTAAAACATAATAATAGTGGTCTACTTTTTCATTTATATTTCCCGTAAACTATCATTTGATTTCTCCATATAGAAAAATGACGTTACTTCTACTAAAGTGGCTGATAACTTATGTGAATCTACACTGAAGGAGATAACTACAATTATTGAATTAGCACCCTATGTATAGAGTTTGTTTAATTATGAGTTCTTAGCACCAACTCTTTCAATTGACAGGCAGTCTCGTTTGAAACATTGGAACTTTTCAACTATAGTGACCAAAATCCTGATTGCAGACATAATTTCCTTATGCATTCCCCCCTGAATGTATGATTCAAATGTTTTCTCTTCTATTTCAAGGTCGGATGACGATCCTAATGTTTTTCTCGTCAACGACTTTCAAGATCCTCTTCAGGTGTGTTACCTTATTCTGGTTCTTTCTAGCCAAATAAACCACTCTCAAAACTCAACTCGTCATTGAACTTAATTCTTATCAACTGGAAGAGTTTGCAAGTATACCTGCCAAACTGTTGTATAGTAGGAAATCTTTTCTTGGTTAAGTTAGAACTTCAATGTGAAGCAACTTAGTCTGTTTTCTGAAAAGTTCTCTTTCTTGACGCAAATGTTTCCCAGTTTGAAGCCTGATTCACCTTACTTGGTCACATTGCAGAAAAGCTTGTCGTCCTTGGAGCTTCCAGGAGTAGCCTCTGTAGCAAATGCCATGTCAAGACAAAATTCACTCAGTTTTACTGGGTCAAATGATGAGTCCAGACATGGGGCAACTTCTAGCATGTCTCAGTATAGCTCAAAGCAAAAGCACAAATCAAACGACCCAGGTCGTGATCTTTCAATTCAAGTCTTGGAGAAATTCTCATTGGTTACTAAATTTGCACGAGATACTACATCAAGTCTCTTTCGAGACAATAGTGGTGCTCATGCTTATGGACGGCAGCAACATGAATACATTTTGGACAATAAAGCAACTGATAAACATAAACATCAGTATATAGCACCAGAAAAGGCTTCTACACCCTCGGCAACAATTGAGGTAATGCATCTTGCATTTAATTTGGTATAGCAGCATTAAATTATGACTGGAAGGCATCATTTACTACATACTAAATGAGTACCAAATCTTCAGATCTATTGTGCATTTGTGTATTTGATCCACAATTTGGCACAATGACATTGCCAGTCAGGATCAACAGACCATCTGATAATTCTAGTTCAAAACCACCATGGTTTGATCTAGAAACTAAACCTCTGATCAGCCAAGTTATCCACAGGCTTGTATAACATCAGTAAATTAGATAATTTTCCTGAGGTATATTGGTTAACTGCGGATAGTTGTCACCTAAGGCAAATAAGGAGTTCACACCTTCTGCATATTAATGCTATTGTGGAAAACTGGAATATTTCCAGGGGTCAAGATTTTAACGTCTATAAATTATTTATTGAACATTTGCTCACAGTTTAGTTGCAAACTATGAGTTTACAAGAAACTTTTAAATGAAAACCATTACTCAGTTGGTTTTGTCTTCTGACCTTTGATTCCCGCTGAAAGCTTTAACTGATTAGCCTTTCATGATTGCAAAATGCATATTCATCAATGTGTAACATCAGCTTATCCAATCTTTTGGCAGTCAGATCCATTGCCTCTGGTATGGGGAAAACAAAGAGATCGCCCGTTAAGTGTCGAAGAGGTAATAACTCCTTGATTTCTTATATCTTCGTGTTCTTCATTTCAAAATATTTATGTTACTTTATTTAAATATGTTTCGTTAAATTGAGTTCATTCATGGCATTAGAAGCTCATGCTGTAGTAACTCAAAATTTTCATTTTTAATACATTTTTTTGGAAGTACAAAAATATACCCTGTTTCTATGAAGTCACAGACCGACTTACAGAAATAACATGATGTCACCCCTGGGAAAACGAGGTTAACTAAAATCACCTAATGGGAAAACAAAAACATGATATAGTCGTTTTCTGGGAAAATGAGTTTAGAAATTGGCTGTCCAACTTTTTTTTTTTTTGAAAATTTGGCTGTCCAGAAAAATTGGCACCCACCAAAAATATTTCTGTAAATTGTACTCTGGCACTATGAAATTCCAAAGTCGTTCCCCGGTAAAAACAAGTTCCATGAACATGTCGACTTTCTATTGGATACCTAGATCTTGTTTTATGGTAGTGCAATTACTATCTAATTTCATTCAACCGTTGAAACAGATTTCAATTTTGTTTTCGTGTCGATTTTCTATTGGATACCTTAGATCTTGTTTTATGGTAGTGCAATTACTATCAAATTTCATTCAACGGTTGAAACAGATTTCAATTTTGTTTTACGAACGGCCAACATCATATTATTTTTGTAATTCCGTGTATCCATGGTATATTTTCTTAATTTCCATAACAAGTCCATAGTTATTATGTGACCATAGCAATATGAATTATTAGTTTACTTCTAGATCCATAACTGAGTCCATGTGATGCATAAGGTGTGAGTTGTGATTATACATTGAGATGTGTCCAAGATGAGGTTTCTGGTATATGTATTAGCATAAAGTACAATGGTCATTAGGACAATTAAGCTATAGGTGAACTTGATATGCATGTCCCCAGGTTCACCTCTGGCTCAGACAGGGCTATACAATTTTATTTTTAACTTATGGCTTGCATTCCAAGTAAACCTTTAGGACAGTGATATTCTAACGGAACTGTTGCCCAGTAATTTTCAAAATATTCTTTTACTGGAAGAAGAACAAAATTATTGCTTTAAGTTGATATGAATAACCAAATTTTTTGAAGATATATATAGGTAAGTACATGGACCTAAAGCTTGTCAATATTCAGCCCATATGACTTGTCCCGTTTTAAACTTTGTTAAACCATCTAGCAATATCTCTTTTGTCAGTATCAATTTTCCTCTTTGAAATCTTCTGATGTTTACCTGAAAAATCTCTGGACAGTGGACAGCTTTGTTAGATGCTGAAGGTAGAGTTATGGACTCAAAGGCACTGAGGAAAAAGGTTTTCTATGGGGGAGTTGATCATGCTTTAAGAAAAGAGGTCTATACATAACACTTGATCTGACGGTTTGTAACTAGCGAGACCTGTTTTTCTGTAAAATATATTCTGATATTGGACATATAGGTCTGGAAATTCTTGTTGGGGTATCATGAATATGATTCAACATATGCTGAGAGGGACTACCTTGCTGCCATGAAACGAGCAGAATATGAAGCCATAAAGTCTCAGTGGAAGGTAAGTCAGTGTTCATAAGTGACCCATGCTGGTATTACATGTTCCTTTCCACAATATGTTGGCATTACATTATTTAATATTTGCCATATGGTTTGATGTTAACTCTGGACATATTTTAAGAATCTGAAACTTAATCATGTGCTGCTGTTTCGGGAGCCTGGGCATTAGTTCTCCTCCTTGTTTGAGTCCTTCGATTTTCAAGTAGGGGTTTCTGGATATATCATGTCTATGAAGTAGAGCTTGAATTTTCAGAATGAAAGGCTGTCATTTTGGGGCAGCTGATAGGGATATGTTGGATGCATTTTTAGCTCCTCCGTGTTGGAACAATGATTTCACATTTTGGGACATACTTTACACTTCATTTACTCAAGTATATACATGCATGATTCTCCTTGATCCCATTCTGCAGAGTATCTCAGCCACCCAAGCTAAAAGGTTCACCAAGTTTAGGGAAAGAAAAGGCCTAATTGACAAAGATGTGGTATAAATAATTTCTCTCTTTTCTATTTGCAATTCTGCACTATACTGTTGTATCTTAACTGATGCTTTGATATTTTCTCTATCAAGGTGAGAACAGATAGGTCGATTCCCTATTACGAAGGAGACGACAATCAGAATGTCGTAGTTCTACGTGATATTCTGTTAACGTATTCCTTCTACAATTTCGACCTTGGTTATTGCCAAGTAAGTTTTTTGTCTTGCACCCATCCATGTAAAATGATTTAGGCTTCCTGTAATTTCAATGGGAACACAAAGTACACTATGTCTGGTGGCTTCTACTCCTCTCTTCTACAAGTGCAATTTGACATGACAGTCTCCCAAATTGCACTTTAACCATTTGTTTATCTTATATTATATGCTTTATATATACTTATAAACTTACGATCATCGGATACTCAGTGCATTTGGTTACAAATCTACTCAGTGCATTTGGTTACAAATCTAACTGTATCAAGTTCCTATTATAATGATAATAAAAAAAATGTTAGCTAAGTTATTAGTCATTAGTGTTTGAATCTTGGTATGCATGTGTGCCTTATAAAGAGCATGGAGGGAGTACGAGGCTGATGCTTCAATAGATTATTGATGCTTCTTTTTTTCTCAAACATGCATTAATCGTTATTTAGAAGAAGTTTTTTTTGTGTGTGTGTGTGTGTTGTTTGGGGGGGGGGGGG
>CM041635.1:48969830-49089101 GCA_023333625.1 Bothriochloa decipiens | reverse complement strand
CAAGAAAATCCCCGAACCCCTGCCTCACCCATACACAACGGCACCGTAGCGGCGTAGCCCATGTGAGACGACCACGACCGGGGCCGGGCCTTAGACCTGTGCTTTGGCCGTGGGACAGCCGAGGGATTTTTTTTAACCACAGCCTGAAAATCCGCTCCCACGGGGAGTCGAACTCAGGACATGTGGAGTGCCGCTTGAGTGACTTAGCCAGTTGGACTAAGCACCCTTTGGCTTTACCTTGTTTCTGTTATACTAAGTTACTGACTTCTTCAATAGTTTTCTAGGTCTGTTTGTTCTTTTATATGAACCCAGAAAATGTTGATGTAATTTTCTCATAATTTACATGATATACAGAGCTCATCGTTTGTGGTTCAAATGCTCAACTTGAGTCCATGTTATTTTTTTGGATGTTGTCTTCCTGTTACTATACTACATTGTTGTTGTATTCCAGGGAATGAGTGACTTTTTGGCTCCCATACTTTATGTAATGGAGGAGGAGTCCGAATCATTTTGGTGCTTTGCTTCCCTGATGGAACGTCTAGGCGCCAATTTTAATCGTGACCAGAATGGCATGCATGCTCAACTACTTGCATTATCCAAGGTATATAACATATTCATCTGCCAAGTGCTGAGTGAGCAGCGAGTAAGCAGCATCATGTTGCTCCTTTTCCATTCTCCGATGTTGCGTGACAGATTCAGAAGTTATTATGTCACGCCCTGGATTAGGGAGACGTGCAGAATGTGTGGAATGAGGGTGTATGTGAATGGATGCCAAACTGCACACTTGAGATTGGGCACGCCGAGGATGGCAGCCCCTAATCTCCAGGCCTGGTGGAAGATGAGGATCCCTCCTGATAATTATTGCTTGCCTTTGATTGATACATCTCATGCCATTATATAGAGGCTTACTTGATGACTAAGCAAGCTGGCTAATGTTATCTCTGATCCTAACCCTAATGAACCTCTTGTAATGCTGATATAAGCCCATAAGGCCTAGCTGACTGCCTGTGACGCATTATCATCTCAATAGAATTTTGCTTAGCTGACTTACGAGTGCAAACGTGCTAGTTCTTAGATTATGTATATACTGTTCTTATGTGATTATGTGCATCCATCTGTTCCTTCTCCGGAATTGAGCCTTCATATCATGGAAATATCATTGTACGGCTTGTTACAAAATTTATTTAAATGCCAAGTCATGAAGATCTTGAACCTTTCAAAACGTTCGAAATTTCAATGGTTTGACACCTTCAGTATTTATCGCACCATTGTTACTCTGGTTAACACCTATCAGCTTAGTGGGCTAAATTTTTTTTTTCTTTTGTGCCTCAGCTTGTGGAGCTTCTTGATCCTCCATTGCATAACTATTTTAGGCAGAATGACTGCTTGAACTACTTCTTCTGTTTCCGCTGGGTTCTTATACAGTTCAAAAGGTAAGATTTTCTTCTCTTTTTAAGTTGCAAGTGTTTTGCATATGCATGTGACATATCAGTTTGTATTCCATCCTTGAACCATAGTTTCCTTGAAATGTTTCCTGTTTCTGTCGCTGCATTTCCGCTGGGGGTGGAGTAGTTGGGAGGGCCTATTTTAACTAAGCAACAGGTCTATTTTATCTAGCTACGAGCAGTTGACCAATTACGTAAATTGAAGAAATTTGTCTTACCAGTCAGTCATCATGTCTCATTTTTTAACTCTAAGATGGATCAATTTCTTATGGATCGCAGGGAGTTCAGTTTCGACCAGATCATGCTTTTGTGGGAAGTTTTGTGGACCCATTATTTGTCAGAACATTTCCACTTGTACTTGTGCGTAGCAATCTTGAAAAAGTATCGTCAGCGGATAATTGGGGAGCAGATGGACTTTGATACCCTCCTTAAGTTCATCAATGAGCTCAGTGGTCAGATCAATCTTGACCAGGCTATCCAGGACGCGGAGGCATTGTGTACTGTTGCAGGAGAAAACGGGGCTTCCTGCATTCCACCTGGAACACCACCTTCAATGCCTATTGAGACCGATGGTGGCCTGTATGTGCAAGAAGACGAGGTCTTGTGAGATATCAGCAGGGATCCTAGAAAATAATTTCACAGAAGCATCACAAGTGTTTGTCATGTAGTGCTTTCGTCGAAGTCATAAATGTGATCCGTTGTAAGGTTATACCAATGGAAGAATCATGAAGTCTAGATTTGTGTGTGTACATACTCCCTCGATAAACCTGTAATTGATACTTTCACTTAATAGATATGGATTCTGTATGGAACCCCAGGTTGTACCCCAGCTAACATCTGTTCTGCTACCAAACACCTGTTTGGCTGGGGACCGAGCTATCGCTCGGTTGGTGAGCGATCCAGGTGCGGACGCCACTGGTCGCGCGTTTGAGCCTGGTTCAACGCGTGATTTTCTCACCTAGGAACAGTAAGTTTCTAATATTTCCAGGGTACACGTACGCGTGCGTGTTCGGTGGTACTGTACGTTTTTCGCGTAATGGAGGCGGTGACGGCTCCCAATCTCTTCTTAGCATGTGTTCGAACGGCTCTTCTTAGCGTGTGTTCGGACGCGCACGCGTATGTATACGTGTGGTGTGAGTGTGGAATGTGTGGGCTGTGTACGTCCAATTTGTACCCTATTCCAAAAAAAACACCTGTTTGGCCGGTTCATGTGTCACAACTTTATCACATATCTCTGGAACCCTGCAAGTAGTGAGACTGAGACCTAGGTATAAGATTATTTCTTCATTTTGTTCTGTGCGGAAAGCCTGCTTGTTTGCTCTTGTGGGCTCTGGTAATCTGGTTTAGCCTGGACGCCTTTGTTTTTGGAGCAACGTTTAGCCTGGACGGCTGGACAGCGTACTGGTGACGTGAGCTTGGATGCTTCCTTGCACCAGCGTCTCAGCAAAATAATTTGGTCCTGAAATACGGCTTGAAAAAACAGATTTGCAATGATGATGCGCGTACCTTTTGGGAACCAAAACAATTTTGCGTGCCCGTTTGCTCGTTGTGATAAGGGTTTCAAGACCTTATGATTACTTCTTTTGAGTACCTAGAAGACCATAGCGTCAGCATTATATTTTTTAAAGTAAAATGTACAAGCGGTCATTAAACTTGCATCATGGTACCATCTACGTCTCTAAGTCTAGAATATTTATACTTGGGGTCCCTGACGGTGTCACTTTGATTCCCAACTCTTGAATTAAATATTTGGTTCCACAAACTTATACGGTGATATGATTTGGGTTCTTGAACTTGCACCTTAACACACAAAAGGCACTGACGCTTCATGTTAATTGTGTGTTGACGTGCAAGTTTAGATCCCAGATGACACTGTTATACAAATTTGGAGACTCAAATATCGAACTTTGAGAGTTTGGCACACCGTTGTTCTTTAATATAAATATTTGAGAGTTAAGGTGGAGATGACACTGATGTACAAGTTCAAGGCTATAGATGTACAACGGGCCGGGCCGGCACGGCCCGCAGCCCGATCGGGCCGGGCCGGCACGGCACGGGGCGGGCCACGTCGGGCCACGGGCCGACCGGGCCGGGCCACCACCGTGCTACGTGCCGAGGGTGCGGCCCATGGTCCGGTCCGTGGGCCATTTTCCCGGGCCGTGCCGCCCGTTCAGCCCGGTACCTCGGGCCGGCCCACAGCCCGACAAGCATATCTCAAATTCTCAATTTCATAAGTTATATCAAAACATATAGAACAAAATGAGCTGTTTGTGCAATGCTGCCTCATTAAAAACCTTTCTAGGTAAACCCACCCTTGTGGGAGAAACCCTAGAAAGGAAAAGAGTACAGCCAGCTCAAAATGTATTCAAGTTCAGTGTTTCAAACATGTCAACAAACAACAGCTAGCCCTATTACATTAGCCAGCTCAGTGGCAACCAAAAGAACAAAAGTCCAGCACTATGCCACTATCAGTCTATTGCTCTCAATACTTGCAATCAAAAGAAAGTCCAGCACTGCAACATAATAAAACAAATTTGTTAGTTCAAATTCAAGTTAAAATTCTCAATATTTTAACTAACATAGGTTGTATGACTTGTATCTTACCTTATCCACCAGTGCTACTGCTATGGGAGGCTCTCTCGCTGCCGGTGCCGCTGCCATCAGGATCGGCAGGAGGATCACCAATCCACAGGTTCTTGAACAGTTCTTCCAAGTCCTTGTCCACCACTGTATGCTGTTCTTTTCTTGTAGCTTGGTCCCAGTCTTTGATGCAGGTGAGCATCTCCACATGCTCAGGCAAAAGGCGACGCCGGCGGTCTTCAAGAATTCTACCTGTCAAGCTGAAACAGGACTCGGAAGACACTGTAGAAACAGGGACAGCCATGATATCTCGAGCAAGAATAGACAATATAGGATAGGTTTGCTTGTGATCACGCCACCAAAGTAATATGTCAAAGTTAGGATCAGCCCATGACACAGAATCACTGTCTAGGTAAGCTGTAAGCTCATTAACAGCAGATGTAGTAGATGGAGTAGATGATGAGGACTCAAAGATCCTTCCCCATCTGTTAGCAGCACCAGATGGAGGAAGCATGGACCTTTGAACCCTAGCTGTACCTGTCCCATTCCCATATTTCTCCTGATACTTGCAAAACAACCTGGTCAGCTCAGATTTAACATCACTATAGTACAAACTGTAATCAACATTAAGTGCCTTACCAAGAAGTTCTAAGGCTCTGTGGAAGCCTTTCATCTTACCTCTAGGATCAAGAATCATTGCATATGAATAAAGCAAAGGAATTTCCTCCCAATACTTAAGAAATTTGGCCTTCATAGGCCTTGCAATTGGTCTAAAATGTTCATTGCTCTCAGCTTTTTGTAAATGCTCAGCAATTTCAAACATTTGGTGCAAAACAAGTGGAGCAGTAGGATAGTACACACCAGAAAGAATAACAGTGGAGTCATAGAACAATTGTAGGAATTTAAACATATGTTCAGCAACATACCAATGCACAGGAGTCAACAACTCAGAGCCATAATTAGAGTTAATGAAAACAGTAAAGACTTCCTTGTAAGGTATCAAGTGCTTAAGCATCAAGAAAGTAGAATTCCATCTAACATCCATGTCCAGGCCAAACTTCCTGGGTGTGACACCTTTAGCAATACAGAAGTTCTTAAATAATGCAATCCTACGATTAGAAGAATTTAAAAAGTTCACAGCAGTTCTCAAGTCATCAAGCCAGTCTTTACAAACTTTCAAACCAGAATCGACAATAAGATTTATGATATGGCAGGCACACCTCTGATGCACAAGAAAGTAAGTGACATGGTTAGGATCATCACGAGTAGGTGAAGGATAAGATCCCATATAACCAAACAAAACAGGGCCCAATATATCATAAGCTTTAGAATTAGCAGAGGCATTGTCTAGAGTAACAGCAAACACCTTATCAATCAAACCAAACTCCTCAACAACACTAGAAATCCGATCAGCAATGTTTTCACCAGTGTGCGAACACTCAATCAATCTAAAACCAACTACCTTTTTTTCAAGCTCCCAATCTTTACTAACATAATGGCAAACAACAGAGATGTAGTCCTCCTTAGCATTACCAGCCCAGATATCAGATGTCAAAGAAACAGAAGATGCAGCAGGCAACAATGTTTTCATAATCATGTCACGTTGTTCATCAAACAACTTAGCCAAGTCTCTAGTTGTGGTCTGCCTACAAACAGGCTTATACAGAGGGTTGTGAGCACGCGTAATGTAATCAATCCAAGCCTGGGTAGCACCTATACCTAATGGAAGGTCCAGCCTAGCAATCAAACGGCACAATTCAATACGAGCAACCATAGGATCATACTTCCAAGTACCTAAACCATTAGCATTCAAAGCTAGCTTAGATTGTACCATATCAGCATGGTCTCTCTTTTTCATGCAAGATTTCATATGACGCCTCAAATGACCAGTGCCATTAGCAGATATAGCAGAGTACTTAGCATCACAGTGTTTACAGATAGCACCAACACGGATGTTGTTCTGTTTTACCTCATGAAAGTACTCCCACACATCAGAGCGCTTACCAGACTGTCCAGACATACCAGGGGTGGGAGTGTCATCAGCATCGACATCAATGGGTGCATCGAGATCGATTCCCAAGGCAGCCGCATCCTCACGGATGTCGTCGTCATCTTCGATCTCCAGATCATCGTCCGAACAGCGGTCCATGTCCTCGCCGTCGACGGTGCCCGGACGCCGATCAACTGCATCCGAGCCCCGCGTTGCGAGGACAGCACCACGGCCGGACAAGCTGGGCGAGGACGACGACCCACCCCGGCCTGCACCTCCAGCACCGCCCCTCGACGCCTTTCTTGGCGGCCTGGCCATGTCCACTCCAGAGGAGGAGGAGGCGGCGTCAGGCACGAACCTACCAAGGAGAGTGGGAGAGAGAGAACATCCATCAGATCTCAGATCCAAAGATGACTAGATGAGGAAGACAGAGAGAAAGAACGTCAGGTATGAAGCACTTACCTACGGCGGAGCCCGGTGCCAGAGTTGCAAAGAACGCCAGAGAGGGGAGAAGGGTCAGATCTGAGTATCTGACGGGGACGGAGGAACGAGAGGGAAGAAGGAGTACTCACATGGCCGACGACGGAGAGAACAGGGGGGAGAGGAGAATGAGAGGAAGAAAGGACAGAGTCTCAGAGGTCACCGGATCGCCGGCGAGGTCACCAAATTTGACGGAGAGGCGAGGTTAGGGTTACGGCGAGGAAAGCGAGACAGAGAGGCGAGTGAGGAGTGCGGCTGGGGGTGGGGGGCGAATGGATTAGGGTTCGGCCGGTGGGGGGCACAGCGGGAGGCCGCCGGCTTATATACGGCAACTAGCCGTTGGGCCGGGCCGCCACCGGGCCGCCTTCTCCACCGGGCCGGACCAGTCCCGTGCCGCGGGCTGATGCGACGGCCCATGCCCCGGTCCGGCAACGGGCCGTGCCGCCCGTGGCCCGCAAGCACCGGACTGGGCCGTGCCACGGACCGGGCCAAAAGGCCGGGCCACGGACCGGGCCAAATTTAACGGGCCAAATGTACATATATATTCAAGGCCGCTAGAGTGCTTTACTCATTTTTTTAAGATGAGTGACAGGATGTTGAAGTTGCACTAAGCAAATCCGACCTCCCTGAAACCTGACGCTTTTGCCCCAAAAAGTCATCGATCAATCAAAAAAGAAAAAGAGAGTAAACTCGGAAACATTGCAGACGGAATTTACCACGAAACTTGCAAACGACAATACTAGGCCCACGGCCACAAGCGAAATGCCGCGCATGGTTTGAGGAGCAAAGCTGGAGTCAGATCTGTTGTTGGTCTGTCCAGGTGACTACACGGTAGCTGTCCATCGGTCCATCCATGAACCCCGACATCAAAGAAGCGATCAAGCACAACGCGAAGCGAAGACAAGATTAGGTCCCTCAGACCCACGAAACATTCTCTCTGTTTTCCTTGTATTGTCGAGGTAAATGAGGAGGAAACATCCTTGGTCACGCTCCAAACCTCCATCCACGGCTCTCTTCTGAGTTGTGAGAGGTAGGTCTCCATGGGAAACGTGGATGTGCAGCCAAGAACACTCCATCCATGGTTGTCTCTTGTTCACGCTCCATTTAGACTTCATTGTCATCGCCGTAGTTCTCCACTAGTCTAGTGAGCAATGGCTATCATCGGCCTTCCGTCGTCGCCGTCATCAGATGCACTGAGGTGTAGAGTTCGTTCAGAGAGCGATGATGGTGCTAGACATGTTGCAAACTTGCAATGAATCCACAATGATGTTCAAAAAACAACACTACTAACATACTGTACAAGTGATCGACCTGTACATGCAGCCAATTAGTGGATTCGCTTGTGAGCTTCCACCACGAAAGACACGTAGTATTCTTTATTTGATAATATATAAACTGCATTATTCGAAACTATGGATAAGACATGAGAGGCAGAGAGTGACGATGCTGCACATTCCAAGGCGGTCCTTAATCCAAGGACTGAGTTGCGCACACACTCGTGCACAAGCCTGTAGGAAGTGCATCTGAATTCTATTCTACTGTACTACTTTTTCTGAATACTGACAGTACCATACGTACTTGTCGATACAACTTGCACCAAAAGGTACCCATGCTAATCATTCATGCCTCTTCTGCAGCCTGCCGGCTACACATTCTCTGAAACTCTGAACAACCAGACCTTTTTCCTGAATTGCAGCAGTTGCTAAACAATTCAACCTGTACTGATACCCTACCCTTGCAAGTAGATGAGCATCTGATGATTGCCAATGGATACCATACCACTGGACACTCCGATGAGTTCTTTACGAATTACACAATAGCAGGTGCAGGTCCAGCTAGAGGAGTATTAGGGGAAGAGATTAGAGTAGTACTCCTTCAGAGAGCAAAGTGTGAATTGTGACGACGACAGAGGCCGAGTGGGAAGAATAATGACGGAATATTACCGCTTCTTTTTTCCCCCGGTGGAATGTGATGTGAGGTCAAAGCATTAGACGGCGAGGTATAATGTTGTTGCATGTGCAGAATTCCACTTGTGAATGAAAAGGAAGTAGAGTACCTGTACCTTGATGGTCGTGTGATTATTTAGTGGCTACTGCTAGCACTTGTCTCTGGGTCTGGAGTAGGCCGCGACGCAAGGCCTACCCTGATTTGAAGCCTGTCGGCCATGACATTATGCTGTGATCTCTGAAGCAGGCAAGCAGCATAAACTTTTGTACACATCTCAACGCCTCTAATACACCCGTTTCACACCTCTCATCCTTCCCAGTTTGACTAAGCCTATGCGAGCTTGCATTGTATTCAGCCCATTTTGAATTAGTAGCCACTTGCTCACTGATTTGAGTGTTTAGTTTAAACTTGAGCTAGTATCCAGTAACTGAATGCAAATCACCCCCGTTTCTGAATCCGACAGCGGCGCATGCGTGCGGTCGCCGTCGCCGTCGCTCGTCCATCGGCTCACCATCCATCCCCAGCTCATCAGCGCCCCCATGCACTCCATCTCGGAGCAACAAGATATGACAGGTGGGACCCAGGCAGGCGGGGAAAAAACGAAGCAGGCGTGCAAGCGAGCAGCTTTACGCGCTGCGACGCAATGATGCGTGCGCGGGAATATCTCGGCCGTTGGCGCCTGATTTAAGTAAACGCAACGCAATAGTCGCTTGGGCTTTAAAAGCTTTCCTCTTTCCAGGCGTGTACCAGGGCTACAAGCGGGTTTAAAAGATCCAACTGGTCTCTTCATGGCCCAACAAACCTGGGCACAACTTCCTCATGGACATTCCATTCGTTGGGCCATGCCATCGCCACGCACTTGCCCTGGCCCACCCACCGCCTCTTTTTCCTTTTCTTACCCGGGCCCACCTGGCCCCCTGCTTTGCTTTCTAGACCACCCGGCAACGGCACGGATGAGAAGGCAGAGCAAAAGGGTGCTTCCATTGTTAAGCCCTAATGATTAGGAATAAGTGGAGGAATTACTTGGGATTTGTAAAATGTAAAGGACCCTTTCAGTTGTGCCTGGCTACAGAGCATATAATAATAATATGGCAAAAATCACTCAGGCTCCTATGGCCCCATATAGTCCTTTTGTCTTTTGATTAAGAAGATAGACCAAGAGGGCCATGGACTTGAATAGTTATATAAAATATTGCATTTCAGCTTTTTCGAACAAAATAAGAAATGCAGTTCAGCTGGTACAGTGTGCTTTGCTACCTGCCAAATTATTTGCAGGTATCATTGTGTAATTAATTTCTCTGGAGCCAGATTAAGCCGTTCTGATCATCATTGGTTCTGCTTAGTGAGGTCTGATGATGATAAAACACCACTGTAGTGTAAATTAACAAGGATAAGGAATGGAATATGCTTTGCCTACCGGTCATGATTCAGGAATAAGAATCCACTAATCAAAGGTCCCCATGCCTCAGGTTTCGCACATCAAATTTGAATCTCAGAAAAAGAAATATGGCGACTTGTTCTTCAGAGATTGAATAAACAAAATTTATGCAGTGCGCCCACACCAGGGCAAAAGGAACGGATATATCCACTCAGGTTTTGGTAGTATTATACAGTAGTATGCATTGGAGCAATACTAAAGAGTGATTGTCAGCTTTATTAGTCAGAAAAGAAAATAAATGGAGAGGAAAAAAAAGAGATTCAGTGAAAGTTCAGAGAGTTTCATATCTTTATAGCGATATATGATTTGATTCCGACTCAGCCTGTGCAACTTGTAGACATACTGTAAGTATTTGTAACAGTACTACGGTACCAGATTTCATAAATCTCTCTTGTTTGGAGCAATACAAAAAAAAGGCGTACCCAGTGCCGTAGGCTCCCGTGCTGTGCGGGGTCTGGGGAAGGGATTTCTGCGCCAAGCCATACCCGCACATAATGTGCGGAGGCCGGGGCTCGAACCCTGAAGCTTCCGGTAACAGACGGTAAGACACTACCGCTGCAACAAAATTTAAGGAACCAGTCGCATCACACTTATGGAATACAGTATTTGACAGTATAATTCCTGCTAAACAATTAACGCATCAAGAGCTTACACTGCACCATCACATTCTGTTAAACAATTATTATTCTACGATTCTTTCAGAAAAAGAAAGAGAGCAAAGATATCCAGTTTTCCAAGCCATTTTATCACAGACCGAAGAGCAAGATTTTGCAACACAGCATCGCACGTTAGAGACCAATCACCTACACGAATTAACCTTGAGTCCTTAACCATGTAAGTGATCAGTAATATTGTACATACACCTTTGCCAAGCCATCCATCCCGTTCTCCAAATTACGTGAAAAAACACAACTACACAAAAAGCCCCAACCAGACTATGCATGCATGCGTACACTACATACAAAGACGGGAATGCATTTGCAAGCTGAAGCATTTTCTTCAGCCATGTCTCCACCACCCCGGCCCGCCGCCGCCGGTGCCGGTCAGACTCGTAGAAGGTAGATGCTGAGCTCGGGGCCGCCGCTGCCGTCGGGGTTCATCATGTAGAACGCCTCCGAGTCCCTGGAGCCCATCACGCGCTCGAACTTCGCCCGCATGTACATCAGGTCGCCCTCCTCGGCGCCGGCGCCGGCGACGTCGTCCGGGAGCACGCCGGCGCCCACGGACACCGGCTCCACCGCGCCCAGCACCCTCCACTCGTCCGCGCCGCACTCCCGGCGCACCGCGAACCCGCACTTGCGACCGTTGCAGTACGCGCGCCACGTTGGCTCCTCCAATAGGCCCCGCCGCTTCTCCCCTGCATGTATCCATTTTTTTTTTTTGGCGTGTCAATGATAAACCCTTCCCGGTGCAGCGGTGCGACACAGTGTGCCTACGTACCGGCGGAGAGCGGCGTCTTCTCGCACTCGAGCGCGAGGCGGACGAGGCCCGAGGACATCTCCCTGACAAGCGCGCCGGTGGAGTAGGCGGCCATCTCCACCAGCAGCACGGGCGCGGAGCGCGGGTCCGTCTGCAGCGCGACGTGCACGCGCCCGCGCCGCCGGCCGAAGATGGTGCCCGTCACGCACGACCCCAGCTGCCGGCGCCGGCGCCTGTGCGTGATCGCCGCCAGGAACGCCGCCCGCAGCCGCCTCAGCGCGTCCGCGCGCTTCCTCGACGACGACGACGGCGGCGACGGAGACTGATCGACGGACCCGACGCCAGCGGCGGCGGCGGTGTGCGCCCCCTCGGGCTCGTCACCCTTGCTCTCTTGGCCGCCCCCGCTCGGCGCCGCCGGCGGCTTGCTCGAGCTCTTCTTCGTTAGCCACGGGAAGTTCCCTCTCCCGCCGCCGTTCGTGACTGCGGCGGCGCTCCTCGAGCTCGGCAGGGGCAGCGGGGAGGCCGCACGGAAGGCTCTCGCCATGATGGGATTGCGATGGTTGGATAAGCTCAGTAGCACTAGAGCTCGCTCGATCAACAGCGAGGTCCCTTTGCGTGCGGGCGTGCGCGCGGCGCGTGATGGCAATAAAGGGAGGTTCCGAGGGCAGGCGATCGAGCGCGCGCGCGCGGCGAGAGTATTTGATGGGGTTGCCCTCAACTCTAGTGGCCGACGCGGAGCCGAAGTGCCAAGACGCCTTTAAGAGGTTGCCAAAAGCGCTCGGCGCGACTAGAGCGCTTTTGGCAAAGCGGCAGGGCGAGCGCTGGGGACGTCCCCCCGGCGAGCGGCCGGCGTCTGCGTGAATGCGCCTGGTCCGCACGGTCGAGAGGGGCGGACGTGCGCGGATGCGCGAGGGCAAGGGCGCACCGACCGGGCGACCGGGCGGGGCAGGGCCGCAGCAGGGCGGCGCGTACTCGTGTGGCTGGGTGAATGTGAAGCGGGCGCAGCGCGGCGGCGGCAGGTGGCGGAGGGCATGGAGCACGGTCGCTGCCCACACGCACGGACCGTGTCGCTGTGTCCGGGTCCGGGTCATGGTTGACGTTGGCACAGCTGACGTCTGTACTACTAGAGTGGCAGTGGTCGCGTCGAACTCAGCGCTACTGCTGGTTGCTTGGTACTGCCTGACACAACCTGAGGTTCTGTCACCGAGAGCTATAGCTAAAGCTAATGCGCTGAGGTTAACCGTTAACCCTGGGTGAAGTGGCTAAGCAGGCAGCAAGACTCGCCCATCAACGTCAGAAGTTTATCACCTCATCTCTTGTTGGATTCACTTGCAGGAGCTCAAGCAGGGAATCGATCGAGATTCATCAAGAGACACTTTTCAGGTGAGACGTGAGAGGTTTTTTGTCCGCTAAAATATCCCAGCGGCTTGGGCGAACCATGATCCACGAACTGGAGGAGCAAGCTCAAAGTTTACCATCGGCGGTCCCCAAACGCGGGGCGAGTAGCCGTGCCCGCACCTCGCCCGGCGTGATCATTCGGGCATTGGCCATTTGCGCGGAGGAGACGGAGGGAGCATAAATGATGAGCACCCGCTTTAGCGGCGCCGGGTTTATGACGTGCGATCGATCGCTTGCCAGATCAGGGTTTCGCCTGTGAACTCATGCGCTCGAGCAGGTGCTTGCTCTGCTCACGGACTGCTACTGCGCGACTACTCATGTGCTCTGCTCGCTGCCGGCGTTGTCAACTCAGCTGTCAACTCACGCGCGGCGCAGGTCGAGGTACGTGTCGTCGTGGCGGCTGTGTCTCCGTGTCTGCCACTCCTATTCCTATGCCGGTCTGTCGTGATGATATTGCTCAAGAAGACTCCTGATAGAAGAATCATGCTTGGCTGCGTCTGCGAGTGAACTCTGATCGCAGGGACCGTGTGAACGCGCCGAGGCGACC
The DNA here is from genome assembly GCA_023333625.1 of Bothriochloa decipiens. Classification (NCBI taxonomy): domain Eukaryota; kingdom Viridiplantae; phylum Streptophyta; class Magnoliopsida; order Poales; family Poaceae; genus Bothriochloa; species Bothriochloa decipiens. The sequence continues at coordinate 49,075,857 of CM041635.1, read as the reverse complement.
AGACGGCAGCCGCCCCGCCACGGAGGGACGCCGACGCGCGCACACCGGCTTCCCGCCACTCCGCCACGCCCCCGGCCCGGCGGCTGACGCGACGTCCGCCCAGGCCGGGTATGGGCCAGGCCGCACAGTTGCCGTCGCGGGAGGCCGCGTCCTGAATTCCTGGCCTGGCCTACGCACGGTGTGGCAAGCGTGTTGCTCTCCAAAATCCTAATGGAATCGTACTCCTCCAATCCTCCCCACGGTTTTGCACGCAGCGCGCCTGCCGAATGTGTTTGCTTGGTTGCCGAATGTGACTCGGCGGATCACCCAACTGATCTCGCCCATCGACGGCCATGGTCCGAAGGGAGTACCGACGAATATGAGTGCGGATATGAATTGTCCCTATTAGACAATTTGTCGTGGATGGATATTTACTCGGCATCCAACTTTATCCTCGCCAAACTTGTCTCAAGTACTATTGTAAGCTTCTACTCCATTCGTTATAACTCGTCGTAGGTATTTGTTGACCAAATTTAAGAATAGGCTAATGCTTAGATCGTTAAAATAGTTGTATTAAATTGAATTTGAAATACAAAGTTCTGTAATATTTGCCTATAAATTCAGTCAAAGTTCAAATATAGTCTATCAATCGATCAGAGGTGGAATCATCGGGTTCAGCCAGTAGTGCTCCTGCTTTAGTTGTTGTTCGGTCACTGTCAACAACCCTCTCAACCTAGTATTTCTAGTTTCTAATTGATCTCGGTCCAATTTCCGAAGGCTTGCCTACATGCGGAAGCAACCGTGAAAGAACGCAACAGACCGGCCTGAAAATTTGGCATCGATCGTGCATGATCCTGACGGGAGAATGGTTGTTGGTGATAGTATGTAGACCACGGACAAGTCTGGCGGCCATGTGTGGGGGGCAGGGTAGGATTGTGTTCTTTAATTGTCGTCACCAAACTATGCCATACGTACCTAACTTCGGGGCACGATTGGCCTGCAAATCTAGTACGAAAGCAGCAAAGAACAGCAAATCTATCATCGGTTCATTGCACTTTTGTAAGCGTGGTGCTCTTCAGAGTTCAGATCAGCAAACGGACCTCACCTTTAGCTTGCAGTTGCAGGTTCAGCCCTCAGGGCGGGGTTCAATCTATAATGCAAAAACAGCAAAGAACTATCATCACAGTTCAGATCAGAGTTCATTCTTCAGATCAGGACTCGGATCGTCGCCTCAGTTTGCAGCTTCAGGGTTTAGTTCAGTCTGATATATGATTTCAGAACTGTTGACTGAAAAGTGTCACTTGTACTACACTGAAACTGTCAAACTGCTATTAACAGCTGCTGTGCCTCTTCAGTTAAATCTAATGATATCAGTGAATCGGACGTGATTTATACATATCATGCATAGTTGATCAGAGTACAGAACAGTTGGGAGGTTTGAACTTTGAAATATAGTACTCACCATGATGATGAGCGACACGAAGAACAGATGATCGAACAACTTTTAGCGACTTACGATGGATTATTTCTCCTATTTCATTAGCTAACAAACGTAACTTGGAAGAAATGAAGTAAAGGGCGATGAACCTCGGCGCCGGGAGCTTCTTTATGGCTCCTCGGGCGGCGGCAATGAGGCGGGCACTTCCAGTACGGGCGGCGGCGCCTTCGCGCCCTGCTTCACAGCGGTCCGGCGAGGCGCCCGCCAGCCGCACCACCGTCGGGCCAGCCTCGTGCAGTCGTACCGCTCGTTGGGCCCGTCGGCCTTGGCCGCGCACACCCGGCCGAAGACGCAGGACAGCAAGGTGAGCACCAGGACCGCCACCAGCACCCCGAAGAAGGTGACGATGGACCCCGAGGAGCTGTGCGGGGGCTCGCCGCCCGCGCCCACGGCAGATCCCTGGTAGCCGTAGCCCGGCAGGGGCGTGACCGTCGCCGGCATCGTGGGCGTGGTGGTGCTCGCCGCCATCCTCGCATTCAGAGAGCAACACGATGTAACAGTGGTGGGTGGGTAGTGACTGCCTGACTGGTGACTGGAGAGCAAGGGAAGCAGCTGAGTGCTTGAGATCGTGCTTGCTCACGTAGGCACGGGATGGGATGGGATGGGATGGGACTGGGAGATGATCAGGCGAAGGCAGCGCGAGGGTTCGCAAAGGTGACGAGCTGCTTTGTGAACCCCGGCGATGTGTCAAAGAATTAGAGGGTAGGCGCGGTAAAGTTCAGGAGAAAGCATGCGAGGTCTGCTTTTCTGTGGATCGCCGCAGCCCCCAGTGGACATCAACATGGAAAGGGCAATTGGTGTCGATCATGCTATACAGGAATGCGATACTGCAATTGTAAAGGAAAAGTGGTTTAGAATCGTCCGGAGATGTTTTAGTAGTCTGTCAATAAATCAACTTTTAGAACTGTTTTAAATCAAACTTGTTTACATTTAATTTTTTAGAAAATAGCGTCAAGATTTACATCACCAAATCAGTATCATTAGATTAGATACACCATACCATAAACTATACTTCCATAACGTGCTAAATGTGTACCTTTTTCTTTTCCTGTAAATTCGACCACAAAAAGTTTGACTTACAACTCTAGGAATTGAATTAATTACAGAAAAGAACACTTGATCTGATACACCATGTTCCCACAATGGGAAAATGCATCGCTCACTGCTTATGACCGGAAGCTCTGGACCCATTGATATTGAAATATCCTTGTCTTTGAATAAACACATGTTTCAATAATTGCTGAGCATATTACTCTTTGTTGGGTTCATCAGACATCACTGATCACCTTGATACTGCAAAATCATTTTGATACAAACTGGTAATAACTGATCAGTATCTGCATGATTACTAAACTGTCAAAACGAAAGGCCAAAATAATGTAAGAACTCTACAGTTGATGGTTGCCACCACCTTTCAATCAGAATCAGTCCCATATGCTATTGTTGTTGCCCACTGATGGAAGATAGGAGCATTATCAGGAGGACCTCCACAAGAAAGTCATAGCCTTATTCTTATATCAATCGATTCGGAAACGGAACTCATAGTGAATATGCGATATGCTTACCCTTTGGGATAAAAACCATTCTTGTCACGGTGTCCTGTATGTATCGGTACACATTTGCTGAGATTAACCTGGCACTCAATGGACTTTTGACTCTAACCTGTATGTATGTAACTCCAGTCTGTAGTCTTCTTCCACGAACATTACAGTTCTGTGCTATATAACACCACTGATTCCTGTCAACTGATCTTCTGTGTGCACTAAGCACAATTCCATATTCTAATTCAATTTCCAAGGTTAACTCCTAAAATACGAATGCTATATTCTGAGTGGTCTAATAACTGATTACGAGGACCAATTTGTATTTAAAAAAAATCCACTCCAGCTATTTGTTTACAACATAACATTAATATGTAATGTAAATATTTAATACAAATTGTGATGAACTCAACTGGTAGTAGTAGCAGCAATAAATCTGACCGAAAACCTACTGTACATACGAGTTCTCATATACATATGAAATGCTCCTGCACAGGTACGCGGTTCCAACTATTTTAGCAGTATCTCTTAGTTATACTGACACAAATCATTGACATCTATACTGGTGCAACTCATAAAGGGCGTGGCAAAGCCGCGCCTGTTTTTTCTAGTTTTTATTCTGTTATCGAAAAAAGGGGAAAGAATGAATCATAGTTTTTGTTTTTATTTTTGATGAGGGGAAGAAGAAATCATAGTTGAATTGCAGAAGTCTGCAAATAATAATAAAGCTTCATCAAATATGGGCTGATTTGTTTCTGTTTTTCTATCACGAGGAAATATACTGAATTGACTCAAATCCAAAGCACTGCTTTCTCCTCTCCTTTTTTTTAGAAAAATACGGGTGCCGAAAGAGGCCCAAATACAGCTTCTAAGGCCCAAGTGGTTGAAATACAGCCCATGAGAAAGCGGTCAAGAAATGGCTCGCTGGGCCGCTCCAGAGGGCTGTCTGTCGACTTGTGGTTGCCCTGACGCCTCTCTGGCATAGCGTGGCCTTCCTCTTTTTCCTCGCACTCCGCAAGACGACCTCACCAGCCTCCTGCCTCGTCCACGATCTGCTCCCACCCGCATCAAGGGTTTCGGTCTCTACAGCCGCGGAACGAGCCAGCGAGCAAGGATGGCGGCGGCGCGGCACCTGAGATCCGGTCTCCCCCTCCTCCGCGCCCACCTCGCATCCTCCGAATCCGCGGCCGTCGCCCAGGTCCTTGCTCCCTGCGCCCCCCTTTCCGTGGTTGTAACAGATCCATTTCTGTCGATTTCGATTGGCCTTCCGCGCCCTGTACCCGATCTGGGATAGATCCCCTGAAGTTTCCGGGTCTTTTGCACGGGATGTTTTAAGCCATCCTTGTGAGTTCTATGTCCATTTGTTTTGGGGATTGACGTGTTTGTTCTGATGCAGGTTTCGAGGGGCTTCGCGTCACAGCCGGCCAAGCCTACCGGGAAGGAGATCAAGGTACCTGCATTCTCCGTGATGAGCGAATGGAGTTAAAATGGGATACGAATGCTGTTTTATTATATGTCCGGGAGTGATGAACTGGTGATAGGCTACTCTTGTCAATGCATTTGTATTATTAGCAACCTATAGGTTCATGCAATTTCTCTATTATATCCTACCTATTTCCTATTGTTAGGAAACCTACGCTGTAATATTGTTGGATGCCATTTGGATGTTATAGTGAACATTATGTTTCCCACACCAATCACTGACTTGGGTCAATACACATACAATGTATTACTGGAAGCAATTTACTTTTTTTGCTGCTTTGGCCAAACAAAGTTTCTTCATGTTGAGCTTAGCTAGTTAGCTGTATTGTTTGGTACAGAAACTTTAGGAGAACAAGATGCTTTGTGTTGTTTGGTTTACATTTCTTGGTTTTCCGTAATATACCTGTGTAGTTTTATGCGATTGCTGGATGCAAGATTCTCCCATAAGTTAGTTCATTCTTGGAAGCTCAAGATGTGCTTCATTTCTCTGTGCATGTCATTGGTGTCTTATTGTCTGTCCCATTTATGTCTTTAGGTTCCAGAAGCTCTGTATGGTGGCACAGGCAACTATGCCAGTGCACTGTTCCTCACAGCAGCTAAAGCTAACTCATTGGACAAAGTTGAGTCTGAGATTAAAACTGTTGTAGAGGCATCGAAGAAGAGCCCATTGTTCTCTCAATTCATAAAGGACCTGTCAGTTCCAAAAGAGACCAGGGTGAAGGCTGTAACTGAAATATTTGCTGACGCTGGGTTTTCGGATGTTACAAAGAATTTCTTGGGTATGTGCCCTGCCTACTTATTTTGGTGTGCCTAATTAAGGTACAGTTTCGTGTAACATGTAGGTAAATCACTTTGATACACTACAGGAAAAGAGTCTCATAAGGTGCTCTTGTTGTGTACATGTCTTACTTTGAACTTTGTAGAACGTATTCACACATTTACTTGTGCTGGTTCTCCTCCTTTGAATGGTAGTGATCGCTGGGTCACTCCTTTGTGTAGCTTGTCTTTCCTTGAAGCTTGATGCTCTGTTTCTAGTAGCAGGTAGCAACAAACTAGGTCATACCTCTCTAGTCTTGATGCTTGTACTATATAGTAATGGTATATATACCTTATAAGTTCTGGTACATACAGCAGAGGCTAGGGCCAACTAGGGTCGACTAATCAACCTGGTCATCGACTAACCGTGACCAGTTACCTGGTTGCTGGTCGGTACCATTGCGACTAAGGTCGACTAGCCTATTTAATAGCGCTGTTAACAAAGGCGGTTGCAGAATCAATTATGTGTTGTTACCAAACCCGTTAATTGAAGATTTCTCACAAAAAAGTTGTTTTGTCTTTGAATTTTGGTACTTGGCATGATTGGTAAATGCTTATAATTTGTGACATATTAGTCATGTATCTTGTCACTGCCTAACTTTGTGTTGGTTTATGAAGCTGTCCTGGCGGACAATGGCAGGCTGAAATATATTGAGCGCATTGCGGAGAGATTTGTTGATCTGACTATGGCACATAAGGGGGAGGTGAAGGTTGTGGTCAGGACAGTTATTGTAAGTTGATTTTCTGTCCCTCATTCCCTCTTGCCACGAAAACAGTATCTGTCTAACTGCAGTCTCCTCACATGTTAATAAAAAATGTAGCGTGTCCAGATTACATATGGAGAATTGCCAGGCATTGTGTCAGATTCATCACAAATTGCAAACTAGATAAAGTATATGTGTACTATTCATGACCGGTAGTGAGAGATGCTATAGTGCACATTTCTGAGTTGTCTTTAATAAGTAATATCAGCGTTTGACATGCATAATTGTTTTGGACTTGACATGCTTAGTCATAGTCGTCCAAGCATTTGTGGCCGTTAGATATTGCACTCGGGTCCCTTCTTCTACTAATTTTGTTTTCTTGATTTGTTTCTTTCTTAGTTGGGAAAGATCTGGTTAATGTGACACATTTTGGTTTATTGGGCCTGGATATGTTGTTTTTTTAGTATACAAAGCCAATTTGCAGAGCAAGGGGGCCATATAAGTGGCGATCTTTGCATTGAAGGTTGGCAAAATCAAACTAGACCCTGCAGTTCTCCGTGCTGCGCAAAGTTGTTTTGTTTTATGTTGGCCTCGAACAAGCTACTACATCTCTTATCACATAATCTCGGAGCAAATTATGATAACATTCACTTCTGCGAACCGAGTACAAATCATCTCAGAATTTGGGAAGCTTGCTAGCCCAGATTGTCGATACACAGCTTCATTTATTGTTCCTTGAGTATGTAACAGCACTTCTGTTTTTTGCTGATTCATGTTTCCTTTGCTGTTAGCCACTTCCCGCGAAGGAGGAGAAAGAACTCAAGGATACCTTGCAGGATATCCTTGGGAAGAACAAAACTATTTTGGTGGAACAGAAGGTAAATACATGATCCACGAGCTTCTCGAAAGTAATATCTGAAGGGATGCTCCTCAGCTGTGTTTTCTCTGTTGCAGATTGACTACAGCATCATGGGAGGATTAGTGATTGAATTCGGTCAGAAGGTGTTTGATATGTCTATCAGGACTAGGGCGAAGCAAATGGAGGCATTCTTGAGGCAACCCCTTGAATTCTAACAGCCTTTTGGATAAAACATCATCAGAAAGCAGAGTCTGTGCTGTTGAAGGGTTCTCCATGTCTGCAACTTTGATCTGTCCTTTGAATAAAATGTTTCCTCTAACAAGTGAAGGGCACTGTTTTTATTGTCTTGTGGGCTGATGATGCCTGCTGAACAATTTATGTTCATTTCTTCTTTACTTAAAGAAGCATGCACTAAAAACATGAAGGATGCATCATGGAAAGTTTTTGAGCTCCAAGTCATTGGAACGTTATGAACTCACGCAATGCATCATTTTTCTTGTATTTATGGGCTTACGTCTATTCATCGGTTCCAAAGTAAAACAAGCTGTCCTTTTTGTGTAATCGTGTATCCGCGTGCCCATAGCAATGGGCTGCACTGGTTCTGAGCATGCGTGGTTATCTTCCTCTAGCTCGGGTTTGACTCTTGGAATAAAAGTTTTGATGCATTTTTGTTGTTGAGTACAAATTTCAAATTCTTTACAGCCATACATAAGGAATCTAGACTAGACTAAATTTGTCATGAGTGAAACTATGATGACTTCGTTAAGTATATAGAAAATAAGATTATGACATTAAATTAGCATTCTTAATATATTACGAAATATATTTTCATAATTAACGTCTTTGACATCATTAATACATTATGAAATATGTATATCTTTTACAAATTACCACTTTGGCATAGTTGATGTTAATATTCTTCTGTATACACTTGATCGAATTTAGCTCAATTTGACTTTGAATAAACTCGGACCCCTTATATTTCGAAGGAGCTATTGTAACTACATGGACGAAGGGAGTATAAAAAACAAACGACATTTTCATGTGCCTCGGACTGTGGTCTTGTCGAATTGATATTCAGGTTCCAAGCAAATGTTACGCTCCACTTCATTTCTGGGTGCCATTTAGAGAGAAATTGTTCATCCGCTAAACACAGCAATCGACAGACATCATCCACTCCACTCATGCTTCTGTATCTTGATGTTTATGTTTACGCTGTTTTGTGTCCCAAGAAAAAACGCGCAAAAAAAATGCACATACACAGCATGTGTTGTAGTTGTAGCCACAGAATAGGTGTGCTTTGCCCTTGCTTTTTCCCCTGTAATGCGTAGGCCAAACTTGAGAACAAGGGACACGTAGCCCCTTGCGATGATTCAGGGTGAGTTGGCTTGAAAGAATCAACAAAATCGATCCCCCAAGCCACTACTGGGCTGCTCAAGCAACCTTAACCTCCGGCTCACTCTTCCAAGCAACCAATGCAGTTATCCTAGGAGCTCCCAGCTGCTGTTTCTTCTATCTCCTCACCGTCTCTTCTTGCTCCCTCATCATCGTTCATCGCTGTTGCTTCTGTCTACGCGTGTCCAGCGATGTCGTCGTGCGCGGGCGAGACCGGCCTGGTGGCCATGGACTGCCTGGTGGTGTGCTGCTGCTGCCCGTGCCTGGTGCTGCAGGTCACCGTCTTCCTCTTCGTCGGGCTGCCCAAGAAGGTTGTCGTGAAGACGAAGAGGATCATCCTGAGGAGATGGCACAGGAGAAGGCCGCTGGCGTCGTCGTCGTCGGCGTCAAAGGCAGCCGGGTCGTTGAAGCTGGCCGACCTGCTGGACCTGGACGACGGCTTTGAAGCCGCGTTTGGGATCGGAGAGGAGGGCGCCGGCGATTGGAAAGAGAGGTGCTTCGCTCTCGGCGGCGACGGCAATGACGACGTCGACGGCGTGTGGGAGGCCATCGTTGAGCAAGAAGGGCTCTTCTGGTTCGGGAGCTTTTGGGGCCGGCGGGAGCAGGATTCTGAAGGTGGTGTGATCGGATGGATGGAAGCTTCAGGTTGCCAGTGGCGTTAGAGCGGGTATGTGAATAGGCTTTTTTTTTTTTTTTTTATTCGCACATAACGGTGTAAATATGAGGGATTTAGCCAAGGATTCCACTCAGAGATCCGCTGGTCGGCATATACTGTACTCGATCAGTAAATGGTGTGTTCACGGCAGAATGAACAATACTACTACATCGCAGATAAATTGGCCCGTTCGTTTCAGCTGAAATCGGCCTGAAACGACTCCCTTGACTGAAAGCTTAATATTTCAAGGGAGTCGTTCCCCTTCAACTGAACGTGGTCTGGGCTCGTTCGGTTACAATGAAATTCACCCGGAATTGTTCCAGTTCATGAGATGTTATACAAATTAGTGAAGTGATCCTGGTAGAAATAAAACGAATCCGTAGGAAACTAAGGTGCCTTTGGTCGGTCGCGGTCAGCCCAGCCGGTCAATCTGGCGAAGGATCCTGCGGATTTGACAAGCGACGACCATAACTGTATTCCTGATGATGATTGGATGACGTTACGAGATGGAACACCGAGCTCCACAAAGACCAGCAAGCACCGCTTCGTTGGACAAAAAACAAACTCGTCTATCCAGGCGAAAACATGTCACACAAGTCGCAACCGACACGACAATCGCATGACCTGGACACGAAAACGAACGAGAGGCTGACCGGAGGAAGCGATCGCATGCGTCCCTCCCAAGCAAGAAGCAAGCACAAGCGAAGAAGAGACCATGATGACTTGATGAGTGCACGGCATGGCGTGCCGTCGTGGAGGAAGTGGGACGCGATGCACCTGTGCGCCCTCCTGTGGCGAAACAGAACAGGATGAAACGGCCTGGAACTCGAGCCTCAGACGCGAGGTGCGTCAGGGCACGAATCCTAAAGCGTATCTCCTCACCCTCACGTGCCCAGCGATTCTCCTAGGTCCTCACCTCACGTGCCTAGCTCCTCTCATCTCACTAGTCACACTTGTCCGGCCCTCTGCGATACGGACACTGTCAGAGACCCCAGGCGCCGCCGCCGCCGCCGCCGCCGCCAGCGCCCGACCCCAGGACCCAACGCTGCGCAGCCGTGCCGCCCACGGCCGCTGCGTCGCGCCACTCCAGGTCCAGCGCCGCGCCCCCCAGCTCTGCCGCGCTGCGCCCGCAGCTCCCGGCTCGGCGGCGTCTCCCGCTTTGTTGATGGATTGTTCCGCCCGGTTCCGCATCCGAAACCCGTCGCCGGCCGCGTCGAACTTTGCCGGCGTGAGGCGGCTCCCAGCGGGGAGGGTGTTTCTCCGGACCATGGCGTCGGCGGCCCCGGTGGAGGAGCCCACGGCGGCGGCGGCCGAGGCGAAGCCGCGGCCGACCGGTGACTCCTTCATCCGGCGCCACCTCAGGACCCTTGCGCCGTATCAGCCCATCCTGCCGTTCGAGGTACGATGCGAGACCCGCTCCTAAGATTCCCCTGTGTTTTTGGAAAAGGAACGCCGCCTTTTGCTGTGCTCTCGAGGTGCTCGCGGAAATGCCCCGCGGCGAAGTACTGTGCTCTGCTTTTACATTCGCTGAAAAAGGGACCTATTAACAGGTGTTATCTGCTCGGCTTGGGCGTAGACCAGAGGACATAATCAAGTTGGATGCAAATGAGAATCCATATGGTCCACCCCCAGAGGTGAGCTCTAGTCTTCGACATAAAGATTGGTTTACTATAACCTGTAATCCAGTACTCAAAACAGTTCATTCTTAACAATCAGAAGTTATACGAGGGGAACATGAACGAATTCTAAGAAGGATTCATAAATTTTATTCAAACAGTAGTACACTTAGCCATGCTGGTGTTTCTATAAACGAGCAGTTAAATGCTGATAAATGTACACAAACAATACATTCTCTTCACTGTACTTAGATTAAGCATACCTTTACCACTGCAGGTCGCTACAGCATTAGGTAATCTCAAGTTCCCCTATGTGTACCCTGATCCTGAAAGCCGCCACTTACGTGCTGCTCTTGCTGAAGATTCTGGACTTGAATCTGAGTACATACTTGCTGGATGTGGCGCAGATGAACTAATTGATTTAATTATGAGGTTAGCATCTAGCTCATTTCTATCTCATGACTCTTTAACTTTTGCTGATATCCAAACGCTGAATTATTGTCTATTTCATAAATGGTGCAATTGCAGATGTGTGCTCGAACCAGGAGACAAAATTGTTGATTGCCCTCCAACATTCACAATGTATGAATTCGATGCTTCAGTCAATGGTGCACTTGTTATCAAGGGTGGGTAGCTAGTCCTTTCTTGTTTTTTTCTTATATTTCTTGAACTTTCAATCATTCTTTGGTTAAACTTTGCTCATCTCGTAAATTGATTTTTCTCTTCATTATATGCATCTTCCCAGCATGATATTTCACTCACCATTCTATAATGTAGTTCCAAGACTGCCCGATTTTTCCCTAGACGTTGATCGTATTGTCGAAGTTGTTGAACAGGAAAACCCAAAATGCATATTTCTGACATCCCCAAATAATCCAGATGGCAGGTACATCTTTGTCATTCACAAGTGGAGGAACTATTATTCTATTGTCTGCTGTCCTGATTACCATATTTTACTGAATTACTTTGATTCTATTTGTTCAGTGTAATCAATGATGAGGATCTTTTAAAGATACTGGATCTTCCGACACTTGTAGTGCTGGATGAAGCTTATATTGAGTTTTCACGTCTAAAGTCAAAGATGCAATGGGTTAAGAAGCATGATAATTTGATTGTTCTCCGAACATTTAGCAAACGAGCAGGTCTGTCATTTTTATGTCCTATATAGTTAGCATGCAAGTGTAAATGTATTCCAAACAAACTAACAACTTCACTAGTATTTGGAGATCTCGAGTTTAATTTTATGATTGACTCATGACACTGCCTTGTAATCCCCTATTTTTTTAGCCTGTGATAAGGAAACTGCTAATCCTATTGCTGATTGTAATTTTTTTGTTAGCTAATGCATGCTGCTATATGTCAATCATCTGTTGCTTAAAGTCACTTGCTTTGAGAAGACATATAAAAGACACATTTGCTACAAAATTATGAACTGAAAGGTTAAGATTAAAAGTTATTAAAAATGCAGGTTTAGCTGGTCTTCGTGTGGGTTATGGTGCATTTCCTCTGAGCATTATTGAGTATTTGTGGCGGGCCAAGCAGCCGTATAATGTTTCCGTGGCCGCAGAAGTTTCAGCGTGTGCAGCATTGCAGAATCCAACCTATTTGGAGGTACCACTTTTACAAAATCACTATAATAATTCTTTCCATATTTCGACTTTGTCTAACTTAACCTGCATTTGTTGAACCTTGGACAATGGAAGAATGTGAAAAATTTACTGCTACAAGAGAGGGAGAGGTTGTTTAATCTTCTCGAAGGAATTCCATTCCTCAAACCGTTTCCCAGTCATTCTAACTTCATTCTCTGCGAGGTCACATCAGGAAAGGATGCAAAGAAAATAAAGGTTTGTTTTCTTTGTTGTTGCATATCTACTTTTCCATCTTAATCTTTTGAGGCATCATAGTCACTTTTATGGTGATTTAAGGTCAGAAAATATCAGAATTTTGTTTCCTGCAAATGAATATCTATGTTCGCATTTTCTGTAGTAAAAATGCAGGAATGTTTGCATGAGTATGCAGTTTGCAACATTACTCATGTGTTTTATTGGCAAATTTCAGGAAGACCTTGCAAAGATGGGAGTGATGATCCGCCACTATGATAAGAAGGAACTCAAAGGGTATATCCGTATCTCAGTTGGGAAACCTGAGCACACTGATGCATTAATGAAAGGCCTGAACGCGCTTCAATTGTGAGCTTTTGCACACCATCACATTAATGTAAACATTGGAGTACTTGGATATGTATCCGTCAGGTTGAATGCAGTCTATAAGAGGAGATTGCATCATTCCAACGACTGTCAAGCCCAAACAGACAAGGTTCAAGTTGAAGTCTGGGTTTTTTATTCAGCGACATGACAGCTGTTCGCAAGATTATCGTGTTCAAAACAAAGCAGTTGAATTCCTATTGGGTAGTTTCTGATGTTGAATTGCTTGTTTGGCTGTTGATGAGTGAACTGATAATTGTGTAGGTATAAATAAAGGCCAACATAGCAATGCTGTTGCCTTAAAGTTCTTGTATCAAAGGTTATTAGACATTGCAAGCTTCAAACAAAAAAGGAAGGAAAGTTGGAAAATGGAACAACTTTTCACCCATATAACCACCATGACGACAATGTGTCAACGTCGTGATTTCATTTATGGTGATTGACATGATTAAGGCGGTGCGTCTTCATGTTGCTCACTGGTACTGGCCCGCGAGCTTGCCTTCCTTGACGATGTAATTCTGCACCGGGAAATCCTGACACTTGAAGTACCTCTCGAGCATGTCCTTCACCCCGGCCGCATACCTCAGCTGTTACCAAAAATCATGCCAGAAACATGCTTGACATCTATACTGTCATAGTAGTCCTCAACTCTGCTCTACGAAGAACAATGTACCACTGTATACTGACCTGGCCATCGATTGTGGTGCCGGAGATGTGAGGGGTCATGGCGTTGTTGGGCATGTAGCGCCACGGGTGGTCCTTGGGCGCAGGCTGAGGGTGCCACACATCGCCGCCGTATCCTGACCATCGGATATAAAACAGTGTCAGACGTATCAGTCCAGTTGAGCATGGCCTTTTTCTATATCCACAATGCTAACCAGCTGAAAATGAGCAGGACAAGACAGCCAGTACATACCAGCGATGTGGCCGGTGGCGCAAGCCTCCGCCACTGCCTGCGTGTCCATGATCGCGCCTCGAGCGTTGTTGACGATGATCACGCCTTTCTTCATCCTCGCGATCCTCTCCTTGTCGAACATGCCTCTGCTCAAACGCAGCAAACGGCCGGTTAGTGAGAACCAAGCAGATGTCAGCAATGCTAACAATGACGCCGCGGGCGCGTCTGTCTCACCTAGTTTTCTCGGTGAGCGGCATGTTGAGCACGACGACGTCGCACTTGGGCAGCATGGCATCGAGCTCCGCCTCGAACTGGGCGCCGGTCTCGGCCTCCAGCACCGGGGCCATCCGGAGCCTGTCGTGGTAGAGCAGCCTGCAGTTGAACGGCCTGAGGCGCTGCAGCAGCAGGCGCCCGATCCGCCCCGCGCCGACGGTGCCCACCGTCTTCCCCTCCAGGTCGTACGCCCGGTGCGCGACGCCGGCCACGTCCCACTCCCCGCTGACGACCTGGCGGTGGCCCGGCAGGAAGTTGCGCACGAGGACGAGGACGCGCATGAGCTGGTCCTCCGCCACCGACACCGTGTTGCTGCCCGTGACCTCGGCGACGGTGAGCCCCGCGGCGGCCGCCGCCGGCAGGTCGACGTGGTCGGAGCCGATCCCCGCCGTGAGGAGCAGCTCCAGGTTCTTGGCGCGCGCGATGCGGTCCGCCGTCACGTACGCCGGGTGGAACGGCGTGGTGATGAGCACGTGCGCGTCCGCGATGTGCTTCTCCAGCTCTGAACAGGCGCCAAATGCACGTTGTCAGCGCGACACCGAGCCAGTAGTGACTTGTGTGCACGAGCACATTTGCACAACGCGCGCTTGCTTAATTACCGCAGTTGGGGCCGTCCTTGTCGTCGGTGACGATGTACTGGTGGCCCTGCGACTCGAGCCAGCCGCGGATGCCGAGGGCGTGCTCGGCGCAGCCGACGAAGTTGGGGTTCCGGTCGGCGTACTCGCCGCCCTTGTAGAACACGCCCACGATCTTCTTGCTACCGGCGGACGCCTAACGGTACACGAAACAAACAGAACGACGCACGGGTAAGTGGCTAGGCATCGTGTCATGTCTCAGATGTTACACGTAATAAAATGGAGTAGCAAATGTGGCGGTACATGGAGATTCCTCGCAGCGGGCGCAATGTGAGGGACGTGGGGCCCCAAAGTGAACCGTGCCACCTGTTGCGCCGCTCTCCTCATGGCCATGGATGACACCGGAGCCGATGCTGAAACGACTAGAGCTGGATCGAGCTCAGCTGGTGTGCTCTGGATCGGTGTTGCAATGATATACTGCAGCGAGTGCGTGTGGAACAAAGCTTTGACGCGGCTGGCATTTTATAGCACAGGAGACGTGGTGCACCTTCTTAACCACGCACGGCGCACGGCCCGGCAGCCTGCAGCAGGTGCATCTGGGCGGGAACGGGAGCAGTCGATGAGGCTGCGCAAAGAGCGCTCAGGTGGGAGCGGGGAAGGTGAACCGTGTCCAACCTGGGCATAGTGGGCGCATGGGAGGTCGTTCTCACCTCTCGTGCTAGTGTCGCGTCTCTGTTCTTTTTCTGTGGAGCTGCGTGTTCGATGGATTGTCTGAGCTCGTTTACCACATTTTATGCCAGTATTTTTTTAGAGGCTCACAATTTCTGGAAAAAGATCGAAAGCTTGGTAGAAATTTGCCTCTGGGGAGTAATTGCAGAGGTTTCAGTCTGTTACAGAAACTATGAACCGATACATTTCATCCCTTAGCCGTTGAACGGATATTCAGATATTGTGTAGAGAGACCAAAAAAAAAAAAAAAAGGAACAAGCTCTAGAGTCGCTATTTTTGTCGAATGCTTTACTGTCTCACCTTGCCATTTTGGATCACAAGCTAGTAAAGCATTCGATCCGTTCCGTGAGGTGAAAACCGAAAACACTACACGCGGCCTCGTGTCCAGTCCCGGCCCCCCGGGTGATCATATTCCATCCTTGCTCGGCATGGCGCTTCATCCAGAAGCCAAATTTTATTCTCGCCGACCCTCTTGCAAGGGAAACCTCCCCATCCCCAAAAACAGTTGCCGTCTTGGTTCATGCCAACAGCAATGGCACTATCGATGAACGATCCATCATCGATCTTCTTAGCCCCTCACGAAGTCTCCCTATCGCCGAAAGACCCTTCCCCGTCCCCGGCAGCGCTAGCCCCGTCGTGATGCGCATGCCGCGGCTGCCCCTCCTCCTCAAGATAGCCGCGGCGGCGGCTGCCGGGGCGCTGGCGCTCATTGTGGCGGCGCGCCTCCGCAGGGAGGACGCCGTGGCCTCGCTCCGCCGGGAGATCCGCGACGCGCTCGGGGCGCTCGTCACCGACGACGAGGACGGCGAGGGCGCCAAGGAGGACGCCTCCCCGCCGGCGCCGTCCGTGCTATTCACGGGGTTCCGGGCCCACGGCAAGAGCTCGCTGGTCAACACGGCGTGCCGGGCGCTGGCGGCCGAAGACGGCCCGCTGCTGCTGCGCGCGGAGGCGTCGCCGCCCGGCGGAGGGACCTACGGGCCCAGGCGGCGCCGGAGGGTCAAGGCCGTGGTGGCCGGGGCCGACGGCGACGGCGGCGCGGGGGCCGGGGATGGCGACGTCGTGGAGCTGCTGGACGCGCCGCCGCTCCCCGAGGCGGCTAGGCTGACAAGGGAGGACATCGACGCCGCCATCCAAGGCGGGGACCCGGAGTGCGTTGTGTTCGTTCTGCGCTGCGACGCGCCCACCAAGGAGCGGAACGCCGCCATCAAGCGCCTCCCGGAGATTTCTGCCGCCGTCAGAAACAAGGGTCAGTCAGCTTATAGAACTTCTTGTGGGCTTTGCGCGTCGCACTATTTATTTATACTGGGCCCAACCCAAACAACACAATCGACATTGGAACCTTGGATATATCATTCCATCCGTTAGGTTATTTTAGTTTTTGTGATAGAGTTAAACTTTTTAAATTTTGATCAACTTTATGGAAAAAATACCCAAATATCTATAATACCAAATTAGTTTAACTAAATTCAACACAAAACATATCTTGATAGTGCGTTTTTTGGTATATTATATTATATGTTGTTTCCTATAATTTTGATCAAAGCTAAAGACAAAACTAAAATAACCTAGATTTTGGAGTGGAGAGAGTAATAGTAACTGCAATCATCCATCTGTGTATCGATTTAGAACTCCTTGCGTGGGTAGAAGGCTGTTAATTTTTCTGTGGAAGTGTCCTTCTGATGATCATTAAAAATCAACCTATAGTGAAATTTGCAAGTAACATGAGCCGTTTTGTTTGTTTAATTTCTTCCATACCAATAGAAATTTGATCTGCATTTGCAAAAGAGAAAGTAAAGATCTTTCATAGATGAGATTTTCAGTTAAAACCACTTTTTTAGAGTTCATGGGACCATGCCCCCCTGCCAATTAGCATACGAACTATATCACGTTTAGGCATGACAACGTTTTGGAGCACTTCTAGGCCATAACATAAAAAGAGCAACTTGTGCATGTAGAAAGGGATAACACCTACAAACATAATGAAAGAGGCTCGTTTATGCACATCCTCCTCCTCGGGTCCTCTCAGGGTGTCCTGTAGCTTGTAGATCTTCATGACGTAACACGCTGGGTCACCCCTTCTTTGTTTTGTGGTTTTCACTTAAAAGTTAAAACCTAAACTGTGTGCTTTGAAGTCGTATAATAATAAAGCTGAATTTGATTGGTACTGCATCTATTAACAGGGCTGAATTTGATCATCGTATTGACTTTTAAGAAGGCCATGAAATCCATTAGGCAGGCTGAAGAACTTCTAAGAGAGGTTTCATTCAGGGCTAGAACTGATTGTGTCTACTTCATCGAGAACTACACCTGGAGCAACAATGGCCCCAACCTCCACCACCCCCCTGTTATCAAGAACGACTTTGAGACTCATTTCACGGTGCTGACAATCATTCGACAGTGTCTTGAGTTCATCAAGCTAAATAGGAGCCAGTCCAAGGACAAGAAAAAGAACGGCAAGCAGGAAAAAACACCCGAGCCTAAACCTAAGAATCCACCCACAGAAACTAAGCAGTACCGGAAATCCAACGACTCCAGTGTAAGACTTCTCTTCAACAGTTCAGAAACTTGAATCTCCCGGTTTGCATATATATGATGTACTAAGGCTAATGTAGATATACTTGTATAGCACTGAGATAGTATGACAAGCTGCACAAAATGTACAATCATCCATTCGTTTTGTCACGATACACGTCCTTTTTATGAATCATAAATCAAGATGTGCTGCTGATTCTCATTTTGGAATTCAGAAAAAGCAAGGGGTGAAATCCTCTAACCATATCGATATGTATCATAAATCATAATATCACTTCTTATACAGATCTAAAACACCAGTATTTATATGAAAGCATCATTACATGTATATAGTTTATATGTTATAATTAACCCCAATATATAGTCAAGCCGCAAGCTACTTCTTGTACATCTATAGATTATTATCATTGACTGAACATGAATGAACCAACAATGTTGGCCTGCTTTATTTTCTTTATAGCCGGTCAGTTTAGTAATCCAGGCACCAGCAATAATAGTCTGATGATGAAAGTGCCAGGAGTTCTTCTGGGCTCATCCTCTCGAGCTCTCTCTGCCTCCAGGCTGGATAGTTGTTCTGGGCCTCGCCAGAGCCGGAGTTGTAATCTCTTGGGTGACCTTGTGATCTCATCCTGATGTACAGCCTCATTGCTGCAACACTGTCCTCGTAGGGGTCCTGAATGCCAGTATGGATATCATACCTACAAGAGGATACAATCTCCTTAGCATCATTACCCACATATATTAAACAGTAGGCTGACTGCATAGATCATCCAAGAAGTGACATACCCAAGGTATGCTTGTGTAAGGTACTTGAGGGAGTTACTCAGCTTGCTAGTCTTCATTAATGGTGGGTATTTCGCAGTATCCCTGCATATGCATAACAATTTGTGTCAAAAAGGGAAAAACAACTGTGTTAACTGATTTGATTCCTGAACCATAGCTCAGCAAGAAGACCTATAAATGTTGGGGAAAAAAAAATACAGTGACATTTTTTTTTTCTGCTGCTCACCTAATCATGAATGTTGGGTACTCCAACCCTAGGCGCTCAAGGTCATGGTCCAGGCCATGACCAACAAGGATCTTTGCCCTCCCATAGCTCCTTGGGCGTAGCTTCCACAGCGGCTCCCCGTTGCACAGGATTTCTTGGATTCTCCTCTGTGCAACCTTAAGCGGCATTGCTTCCCTCAAGTACTCTGGCCTTATCCCAGTTACTTCATACCTGAAAAATATGTTTTGCATATAGTCATCAGTTTGTGTTATTATTAATTTTTTTTTATGAATTGTTGTTACGAAAGTAGTCCATCCAAACATCTTCTCTGTCCAGTTTCAACTCCCTGAAAGATTCCTGACTCTTTCTTTCTGGTTTTAATGGTCTCACAGTTTCTCCTCAACCATGAACTAGAGTTTCTAGTAGACAAGTAACATGATGCATGGCAGCTACTGCATGAGAAATAGGATTACCTGTAGTTGGTGACAGGAAGTGTAGGTTTGACATAGGTCTGGAAGATGATGTGCTCATCTTCTCCAATGAGGCACACCCTTGCACAAAGGTCCATTGAGCCGTCACTCCCTCCCCCTACCATTTTGCAAGCGAGGGCAACCGCACGCCCGGTTATGCCACCCCTGGGCATCTGTTGGGACCACATAGGACGGTGGAACAAAAATTAGAATCTATAGTATCAACCAAAGCCCAAAGCCACATACAAAGTGGAGCCTATGTCTCTGATGAGCTTTGTAGTGAACTGAGTATACGCCATATGAATAGAGACCAACAGATCGAGATATCATTACCGGAGCAGCACGAGAGTATTGGCACGCAGCACGGTGATATCTGACGGTGGCGTTGCTGTCGAAAATGTTGAGGCAGATGCTGCAGCCGCGGACGCTGAAGACCCGCGCGCACTCCACCTTCGGCAACGGCCCTGAAGGAGGATCCATGGAGAAGAAGAAAAAGAAGCGTCGTCAGAATTGAGTTCAGCTTGTATGTAAGCTGCCGTCTTTTTAATTTCTTCTCGACAAAGCTTTATTTCATACCGATGAGATGTTCCCTGAGCGATTCCAAGGAGCGGCAGTGCTTCCCGCAGACGCCGCACCTGGGCTCGTGCACCGAGTGGTACGAGACCTTCATGTGCTCCACGAGGTGCTCCATCCTGTTGTACTGCCTGAAGCAGGCTGCGCATTTGTTCCTGATGATCAAGGGGGACATGAGACATGGATGAGGGCATTTTCATATATATGTTTGTGATCATGATGTATGGATTCTAGCTTTCAGGAACACATATATTGGATCGAATGCAAGCTGATCCTAAGCACGAGCAGTTTGATGCATGAATAGCATAGCTAGCTCTCGCAACCGCAGTCGTCTAACAGGATCATGGTTACAAGAAATTTGCATGTTTCAAGCCTTACCTAGATTAGTGAACTGACTTGATGTTTTGTTATATGGAGCAGTGTTTAAGATGTATTGCATATACATGCCCACAAGGGACAGGTGCAGTATGCCATGCACTTGATCAGTCTGAGTGCACGGCCATTTGCAGTACGCATATAAATGAAAGCTGAAAGAATAGCATCTCTTACTCTTATCATCTTACCTCAAGGTCTCCGAGGACTCCCTCCTGCTGTCCATCATCCCTCAGATTCCTACAATATATTCAGGACTTGGGGGGGTCAAGGTCCCTGAGAGGCCAAGATCGAACTCGAGGCTGGCGCGATAGGATGGGCGACGCCAGGAGGCTATTTATAGGCAATGCCGAGAGATAGAGCCTTGCCTTCAGGAGGGAAGACCCCGCGGCCTTGCCATTGGCCATTACCATTCTAAAGTTGCAGTTATCGTGAGCTAAGTACCGGCATCTCCCTTTCTGGTCATTCTAAGCACCTAGTACTTCTAAGGTTGTCACTTTCCAGTCTTACATTCATAGGGCGACGATGGTTCGAGAGAGAAATACACCTGTCTTATGCCTAACTTCCTATTAAGCAGCAGCATTTGCACTATCAAAAGTACTAGGTTGTTAACAAACGAGATTGCTCTTCCTAACATGTGGAGCACGGTCTTTGAAGGCAAATTTACAATTTTTTTAGCATCGTGCCATAACACGTATTTCGTAAAAAGAAAAGGAGGAATACAAATTTACATGTATACTCAGTTCCAAATTTTAAGTTGTTTTGGTTTTGTTATATATAGCTTTTCTGTACTATCTAGATATACATCATGTATTATGTAGATAGGAAATCAAAATGGCTTACAATTTAAGATGATTTGAGTACTTTTTATGTTTCCAAACTAGATAAAATGAAAAGCATTGGCAAGTATTGTTCAAAATGTCAAGTATTTATGATCAAAGGAGTACTACATTATTTTTTTTGAGAATGCGCTTAGCAAGTATTTATGAAGGGCGGCCCTGGTGCAAGCGGTAGAGCTTTACCGTCTGTGACCAAGAGGTTTAGGGTTCAAGCCCTAGCCTCTGCACATTTATGCAGGAATGGCTGCTGGCTATTTTTCCTTCCCCAGATCCCGTAGTGCGAGAGCCTATGGCACTGGGTACGCCCTTTTAACGCGCTTAGCAAGTACTTCATTAAGTGATAAGGAGTACTGCATTATTTTTGGGACCACCTTTGGAACACATGATACAAAAAAAATAAGGTAGGAATATGAAAAGGTCCTAGGTAATATATAATTTAGATTATCTAAATGTAGGAGTAGGGAAAATATGTGTTGTAATTGCTTTGATATTAATAAAAAGTTATTTTAACTGAACGCAGGAAAGTTTAAGAAGAAACATTGGGATATACTCCTCAGTTCCAAAATATAAATATTTGTATTTTTTAGATGTGTTATTTTTTATTATATTTATAAATATAATGTATATCTAAATGCATAGCGAAAGTTGTGTAGTATCTAGAGAGTCAAAACGTTTTTTGTAAGTTGGAATTGGTGGGAAAAATAAGCTAAATGCTAAAGAGACAAAGGTAACGAAATGACCTAGATTGGTTTATGTTAGTTTCCTCTATAATTTTTTTGGAGAATAAAAGCCCGACCCATCGAGGATAATTAATATGACCTATCATGGCATTACTATATATTAACTGAGGTAGAAGCACTCTTAACCTTGTAGACCGAGAAAATCTCCAAACCCTGACCACGAGAAATTGAACCCAATAAGACCTTCAAGATTCCCATGCTTTCATCCAAGAAATTGAACCCAACACGAGAAATAGTCATTCCTCTACCTTAATAAATAATAATCCTTTTACGCACAGTATCTGTGCCTTCTAAAACTAAGGCTGGAAAGGTGCATAGTAACTAACTTCTTCATCCGTTTGTTGTTGATGATGATGAAAGTTCAAAAATGTCAAGGAACCCGCTGGTTGCTTGCTCAACACTGCCGACCTGATGAGCTTGGTCCCGCGGATGGTCATTGTTCAGAGAGATCTCTTGTTCAGATGAGGTCCCCTTCTTTCTGGTCAAGATTATTACACAGTCCTCCGTCCGGTCTTTTGAAGGTCTTTTTTTTTTCCTGAACGAAGGGGCAAATTAACCTTAGTTTTCGCGCGTTACAGGAACTACGGCACCTAAGTTGCTGGCCATGGCCAACATCAAGATGGCTAAGTCTGCTTACAAGAAACGCTGGCTAAGATCCTTCGTCCATGGAGGCTGGAGAGCTACCACAGGCCAGCAGCAAGCAAGCAGTGGCCACTATCCGTTGACTATACGGAAGCTAGCTCACGTAGACAACTGGACAGATGCATGGCCCATGTGTCGGTCCCTGCTGTGTGCATCTGCAAAGGTTCGTTCACGCGAACTTGACATTTAAAGCTGTGATCATTCATGTATATCCGGAGAATTTGATCGAAGACAAGAGATGCAAAGACGACGAAGAGAGAGGAGGACCTGGAGTCGTACGTGCATGCGAGAAAGCACAGGCCGGGGACAAGGACAGGCATTCTCTCGACGCTGGAGTGTTCGATCGCTAGAACTCAACTGGGACGACGGTCATGGGCGAGAAAGAAAGAGATTCCCGGTCAAAAAGACGGCGGTGGAAAGGCGGGTGGCCGACGGCGACCTGCATCTCCCGGCCGGGATGACTAAAGATATGCATGGTGGTGCTCAATCTCTCTCTCGTCGAATGGAGCGCCGAGGCCCGGCAGAGGGTACTGTTAACGGAGCCGGAGCCGGAGCCGGAGCCTAGTCAAAGGAAGCCGGGCGACGGCGATGCTAGACGTCGCCGGATTCCCTCCGCACGCCCGGCGTCTGGCCGATCAGGCTCGAGCGGCACACGGCCCTGTTCGTGGCGATCGCGACCCATCAGATGCTATCTCTCCATTCTCCAATTCGTCGGTTTCCTGCGCGCAGTACGTCCCTGCTTCTATTCCTCGCGCTGGTGCTGCTGCTTTGCAATGATAATAGGCGGGCCGCATCGCTGCTTGCTCCGATCCTTTTGCTGCACAAATGTTCGCAACCTTTCCCGTCACTCATGTCGATGGACAACGCACGCTTCTTGCATTTATGGGAGTTTAGCGGTTCCATGGTGCGCCTTTTCGATGATTAAGGAACTTTTGAGATCTTGAATAATGATGGGTTTCTACCTTAATTACAAACATGCCTTATTAAGCTCTTAACTACAAAGATGAGGCGACCGAAGTCAATTGACCGGGGTGGGGCGTGTCAAGAATCCTCGGATCCTCACATTTTCTTTAGTGGATTTAGGCTTTTTAGTACAATTATTTGAGATTCGACAGATGAAAAGGTATGCTTTGATTTTATTTTTTCTCTTCGATCTGTGGTGGCAGTTGGGGAAAAGTTGTTCGAGGAACGATTGAATAACTGAAAAATGTGAATCACATAGGATGTAATAAGCGGATTTGTGCGTGAATCCATAAATAGACTTAGTTTTTATATACTATGCCAGAAAAATAATCCATAATACTAAGGGTGTTTAGTTTTCTATGGAATACAAAATGCAATATACCAACTACTTTGGAACGATGAATGCAAGATGCTAAATTTTTCATTATGTGTGTTTAGTTTCATCAAAAATGACGAATTTTGGTCAAATTTTTGCCAATAATTTAGGTGATTTTTAGTTTCATTTTGCAGAATGATGGGTCATAACCTAAAAATTTTTGGGTGAAATGGAAAAATAAACATCCCCTAAATTTATCTATACCACACAGACAAATGTACCAACATCTATAGCTCCTTTTGGGCTTCGGCCCATTTGCAACTGTAGCAGCTAATGATGTGATCACTTGTAATCGTAGTGATGTGAACTGATCATAGGTTAGTTAGTTAGGTCCCTTTGGTGAAATCTGTCTATCCGTGTTTAAGTTCTCAAATTGGCACAGGTGCTCGCATTTCTTTAAATTTATTCTAGTGCTAACCGGCGTTCCCCGCGACAACGAGGTGTTAGTGGTGACTTCAGAATTCTCTAGATATGTTAGTTGCTGCTCAACCCTTTGGAAGGTACTCATATAGGTAAGGTTTAGGTATGTGTAATTATAGGGCTGAGTGTGTGTGCGTATTATAGGTGTCTACATTGTACTCTATAATTTTCAAAAAACTTATAAACATAGTGATTCTCAAAAAAAAACTTATAATCGTAAATAAGATGCTCCTTTATTTTGAAATATATCATTTGAATCTTGTCATGAATCATACTACTAATCATACTTTTGACTAAGTTTGAAAAAGATACTAATCTACAATATATATCAATCAAATACACTGAACTATTTCATTTTTTTTGGAAAATGGAAAAGAATTTTCTGTCTATGTAATTTTCTGCCCACAACGTTTACTTTATTGAGCCCTTTTACGGTGCTTGGGGGTACTTCCTGGTTACTTCCGGTAACTAAGTAAATAATTAGCGCTAATTATTTTTATTAGTGGAAGGTTAGTATGGTAATTGTGTTTCCCGCATCCCACCTCCCCGACCCCGACCCCCGTCCGCCATCACCCCGCGTACGAACGCCCGCATGAGCCCTTCGCCAAATCGCCAGGACACGAGGTTGCAAGCCCTAGACGCCGCCGCCGCCTCGTCCTCGCCATCCAGCGCTGCCGCCGCCGGTGGCCTACCCTCGGCCGCGCTCGTCGCTGGGAGACCGTCACTCCTCCTTCCTCCCTCCTCCCTCCTCCCCGGGCCGTCGGGCGAAGCCGCGGCCGCCTCGCCGGCACCCTCGACCTCGCCGCCGCGCGACGCCGCCTCCGCCGCCTCGCCCTCGACCGCGCTCGTCGCTGGCACTCAGCCCGTCGCCCCTCCCTTCTCCCCGGCGGCCCAGCCTGGTGCGAGCGCCCTGGGGACCTGTGCCCCGCCCGCGCCGTCGTCACCGCTGCCGAGGAGTAGCCGGTCGCCGCCGCTTTCAGGTCAGCGTCGACCCCGTCCTCGCGGAGAACTCTCTGAAATGGATCCAATTGAGCTCCAATCGATGGCCAAGGTTCCCCTACTCTTCACTTTTTTTTTTTTTGCATTTGATTTATCTCATATATTCAACTTAGGAATGCAGCAATATAATTGTGCAGTTCCCTAATTGTTGTAGTGCTGAATTTTTTTTAATTGTTTCCAGTGTCAGGCACTTAACAATGGTTTGCCGATGTAGACTTGATCCTTGCCTAGCTAGCGTATAGCTCTTGCGTAGTTGCTGTACCTGTATGCACATAGTCAAGAATGGAAATAGCTTGCTCACCCTTTCTTTGATCTATGAGTTTCATATAGTGCCTGTTCTCCCATTTTGTTTCACTCAGTTGTGGATATGCATTCTGATATGAGCACCTTGATGACTTCAAGTCCTGTATTGGCACCTAATAGCAGAGTAATGCATTGTTTTACTGAATTTGATGAAGGTTCACGCATTCTCTAAAATTGGATTTTGTTAGAAAGTATGTAAGTCTTCTCTATATGCTCTGAACTGATAGCTACCTTACAGTGTTCATAGATTTTTGCTTCTCAACCTACCGATGTTGCCTGCGGTTCAAGAAGATTTTGGTACTAAAAGCACGAACAATGTTTCCTGCCAGCTCTATTTTGTTGTTAATCACAGTTTGGTCATACGGTTATTTATTGCACAGGAAGCAAATGGATAACAGTCTATAAAATACATCTCTGAGTTTAGCTAGCATTTTTGTGCCATCCTTTGAATGTGATCCACAAATTGATTTGGTTTCTATTTTTGTAAAGGTCTGTTTGCCAGGTTTATATTTGAGGTTGAATCTAAACTAAATATTGTTATTGTTGGGAGCCTGGCAAAGACCTACCCAAGTAATTGAGTCGTCATTTCACTGCTTTTGGAAAATCCTAGAATCAGGCAACATTTTTTCTCTGAATTCTAGATATGAATTCTTCTAGATATGAATTCTGATATGAGCACCTTGATGACTTGCAGTCCTGTATCCTAGTAGGAGACTAGTGTATTGTTGTACTGAATCCTGAGTAGTTATGGCTAGGTTTTGATCTGTTCCGGGTACTCCATTTGCTAATAAGAGTAGCTCTTAAACTCTTGCTCATGTGCTACTAGTATTCCGCAATCTCATCACCTATAATTCTGTACTGATTAAATATATTTGGGCTTCCTAAGCAAGTGCTGGTAACACATTAGCTAGCTTATTTGTTCCCTAATACAGTGGTGTTGATGGATACATGAGGAAATGCCGGATCTTGAGTCTTTGCTGGAGTACAATGACATTGTCAGGAAGACTTTTGATAGTGAAATGAAACCAAAATGCACAATAGCCACAAGCGCCTTATGCATGACTTTCCAACGTATATACAAATTTACTAGAGCTTTCAGATGGAAATTCTGCATCAGGCTCTGCCTCATCTCCTGTCCGGACGCTTCGCTATCCCTGCTGAAGCCTGCCGTTGCCAGACAGTCCATGCCTGCAGGAAATAGAGAAGGCCGTGATCAAATATAAGCAGTATTTAACAATGCTATGATTCGGGTCAAGAAATTAGTTTCAAGAACTTATTCTCAAAAACTTTCATGATCTTCTAGCTTGCTACTCCAGAATCTTTGCGACAAAACAACAGGCGTTTGTTCTCCAAGAAATCAACCGACGGGAACACGCTTGCAAAAGTGCAAGAACCGGAAGCATCAGATCAGGAAAGAATGAAGCGCATTCAAGGAAACCAATCAGGGTCAGTGGGTCACGCTTCTGTTCGGGTACCTTGGCGGAGTAGAACCTGGCGAAGGAGCTGGACGTGGTGTCCAACGTTGCCGCGGTCGCCTGCATCCGAGCGTCGCAGGACTGGGCGCGGCAGGCGGCGCTGCTCCGCGGGGACGGCCTCCACCACCCACGCGCTCTCCTCCGGGGCGTATCCCGCGGCGTATCCTCGAAGCTGGCGCGGAGGAAGCGGCCGAGCGGCCCGGACAGGGTGAGGCACCCGGCGGCGCCGCGCTCGTCCTCCCGCCGTGGCGTCCAGAGGAAGGCGCTGTCGTTAGGGGTGGACGGCACGCCCTGGACGACACGGCTGGGCGTGGCAGCGTCGAGCGCCGCGGCGGGGTCCGCAGCGCCGAGGTACAGCCCGCGCTGGCCCTGCTGCCGGACGTACTCGTCGCCGGCGGGCTCCACGGCCCAAACGGTGCCGCGGGAGTTGCGGCGGTAGCCGCGGGAGACGGCCTCCGCGTCGTCGGCGGCGCAGAGGTACGTGCCGAGGTGGCTCTTCAGCTGCACGGAGCGCGCGTTCGAACAACTCCATTGCCGCCATGGAGGGGAACAGCCGCAGGCGCGAGGCGAGGAGGGACGTGGCAGGGTGAAGCGCGCCGAGGCCGCAGCGGTGAGGAGGCGGAAGTGGAGGAGGAGCGCAACGAGGAGCCGGAGGGAGATGGCGCAGGTCGAGGACCCCAGAGTGACCATGCCATGCGCGAGCGGCCATGGGGGAGTCAACTGCACGGAATGTGGACGCTTCGGCGACTGAGTGACGTTCCGGCATCGCCGGCGCCAGTGCGACCGAGTCCTCCCCGAAGCCTCCAGCGAAGACCACGCCCCTCCCCTTCCTACTCCATCTAGATCAGCCCCTCCGAAACCCCTTGATTTCTCTAGCGCTTTCAATGGCCGCCGCCGCCGCCATTGCCAACCCCAAACCGAGCTCCTGATCTCTCCACACCAGCCGTCATCACTGCCTTCTCTGGACTCGCAGGGGCAAACCCCATCCTTCGCACCACTCCTAGACGAGAATCCGCAGCCGCATCGCCACCTTCCCAACCTCCTAGACTCGCCGCCCACAACTTAGACCGACGTGTACTCGACCATATCGCCGCCCACACCATCCAGGCAGCGGGGACAGCCACTGCCGCCGCGCAGGGGAGCGGCCTGGATCTACTCGGCGTCCGGCTCGTCCTCGCCCTGGCTCTGGGAGCCGACGTCGGCACCGGCGCTGCCGTAACCGACGAGAGAAGATGAAGAACCGAGTGGCTAGGGATAAGAGAAATATATTCAGACTATACTACTTCAATCATCAGTATAGTACTCTAAACATTATACTTCTATTATACATTTACCATACTACCCCTAAATGAATTAAAAAATTTTGAAATTACAATTATATTAATTTTTTGTATCCATCGATCTCACCAATTTTAGTACACACCTGGTGTGTATGGGCCCACCATTTAATACGCACTTAGTGCGCACCCGGTACCTCTCAAATTGGTAACTCTTGGTTACTATGCCTTTTCAGCCGTTGGATCGAGCGTCGTGAGCCGTCCAATTTTTGACAACCATTGTAAAATTTCTCTACTTTATTATATTGTTTCAACACCATTGCAAACGATTTTTGACAATAGCAAAATCAATTTGTTGTTGGTGGGAGTTTACAACCATGTGTGTATCTGTATCTGTGGCGATTAGGGGAGGTCTTGGGCAGCGCGGTGCATCCAAACACATAACAACACGTGGGGTAGCGACCGCAGGGCGACAAAGATAGTATTATGACTATGGGCTGGTGGTATGCTGATGAGTCGGCTGATGTTGTTTTGTTGTGAGAGAAAAATACTAAATCATGGCTGATAAGCAGTGCATGGTTGACAAGGTGAGAAGGGTTAGGACGGAGAGTCTCACCAAAGTTGTTCGTGGAGGGCAAGGTCAGCCTCGACATCTAGGGCAAAACTATAATAACCTAATCAAAACCCAGACATTTAACTTATGGCAGGACATGACCGATTTTTTCCTGGCCATGAAAGAAATTAACGAGAGGCAATACTCTGGTTGCTTTCATCTTCCCGCCGTCGTTCCTTCATAATTATGTAACTTTAATTAACAGAAGCTAAGTCTTGTGCACGTATCTGAAAGAATAATGTCTCCTGAAGCCCATCACCAGGACCTTGCTTCATTGCATGTACCCGTTTCATTTCTTTTTTTTCTTCTGAACCGGCCTTTGGCGAGCTTTCAAAAAAAAATAATGTCTTGATCAGATTAGGGTAGCAAAACGGACATGAGTATATCTTTGTCCTAGAATGCGCTTTTGTAGCACCGTGGTGACTTTATTGCATTTTGTAAATATATATATTCCTTGAGAGCTTATCGCTAGCTATCTAGCCGCATGGACTCTCCACGCATGTGTTTGTTGGTTAAGGAGAAAAGGGTGGTCAATGAGCATCGGAGCCGGCCTCTTTTCTTCATCTCCTGTCCCATACTCCCATGAGATGCTTGGGTTGAGTGGTGCACCGTTTCTGTCTGGCAATAGCTAAAAGCCTGCCCGTGTAGCATATGCATGGATATCCAAGAAAACAAAAGGCAAATTAAACGCGCGGTGGCTGGCCGGCCGGTGCAGTGACCAACTGACGACGGCGACAGATGGAAGGTTTTTCCTGGGCTGGGAGGACGACGCACGCACGTTCACGGGCAAAAGCTATAGCAGCTGCCCGCTGCCCACGGACCAGAACGACATGTGGCGCATAGAACCCGGAGCGCGAACGGCCGCAGCCGGTGGGGTGGAAGCAGGGCCGCAGCCGGCCTGAGGCCGCTAACCAGCCGGCCGGCCGCGATTCTGTTGGCGCTTGGGCTTGGGGCCTTGGGCACCCGCGCGGCCGCGCACCCGGTGGCCTGCCCATGGATCGTACACATTGTGTCAGCACGTTGCTTGTGAAGGCCTCTTGGTTTGGATTGCTACTGTAGGTGTGTGTAGTAGGAATGTAGGATCAGCCTAGTGAGGTAAGAAGGATTATAGGGTTGAATAAAATGGTGTGGCTTTAAATCAAATTGATAAGGGTTGAGTGGAATTGGGCCTAGTAATGAATCTCCTAGGATTGGACAAGATTGGGCCGGAGCGTGCCCATTACGGAGTCGTTGGCAAGCTCTGCGGCCTTATTATAATTGGAATTTGGGTTCTGCTTGCTTTGGATCTCTGCGGCCTGCTTTTTTCAGTTACTGAAATCCTTTTTTGATAGGCGCCAAAACAGGTTGGCTTCGACAGATGCGCGGCTACACCTCCCAAATATTTTGTGACAACTGACCAAAAGTATCGAATCTAGTACTAAACTGCCTATTTTCAAGGGAAATTTATACTGCATATAGACCAATGGGTAGGATAATGGGATGCCAGAAATGCCAAACCTGAAAACACAACACAGCTTGCAAGCACTATAGCACAACAAACTCAGCTTGCAAAGCCCTTGCATTTCAAAGAATAAACATTTGAATTCGAAAAATCAACCCATTCTCCAATACCGAACTTCAGAACCAGGACATTGAATTCCAAAATTACTAGTACACTTGTAGGAGATATCTACAACACATCTCACAAATTGGCGCAACATTACTTCCTCATGTCCTTGTCTGTCCCAATCCACACCCCAAACCGCAGATATCTGAGTACAGGAAATCAAATGAGAGTACTGTATCACATAAAAAACCCAGGGCACAAGCACTACAAGCAGCTTTGACAACTGACATAATATGGTAAAGCAGGCATAAGATCACTGATCAACATTCATATAACCAGAGCATTCCATTAGATTACCACCATGACAAATTCACAACACAGGATAAAAGCGTCCGCAGCACTTAACTACACCAAACCACTACTATTACCAACAAACGCAGCACACCAGTGCATGAGAACCACCAGACAAGATGACGCCAATCTAAGAGGAGGTGAACTTGGTGACAGCCTTGTTGCCCTCCGAGACGACGTGCTTGGCGAGCTCCCCGGGGAGGACGAGGCGCACCAAGGTCTGGATCTCACGGGAGGTGATGGTGGGCTTCTTGTTGTAGCGCATGAGCTTGGCGGCCTCGCCGGCGAGCTTCTCGAAGATGTCGTTGATGAAGGAGTTCATGATGGACATGACCTTGGACGAGATGCCGATGTCTAGGTGCACCTGCTTTAGGACCTTGAAGATGTAGATCTTGTATGTCTCCACGCTCTTCTTCCCCTTCTTCCTGCCCCGCTTGCCCTCGCCGCCGCCCTCCTTGCCGGCAGCGGACTTGCCCGCGGGCAGCCGCTTCTCCGCCTTGGGCTTCTTCCCCGCGGGGGCCTTCTCCGCCGGAGCCGCCTCCTCGGCGGACTTCTCCTCCGCGGGCTTTTTCGCCACCGGCTTCTTCTCCGCCTTGGGCGCCATCGATGCCGCTCGGTTTCTCTCGGTGATCGAAGTGAAGGAGGATTGGTTCGATTGGAAAACGAAGTTGCGGGGGTTTTGCGGTTGGGGGAAAGGGAGATGTGGGGGCGGTAATTTATAGCGGAAATGTGGTGCGCGCTGGTTGGTGGAAGGGGGGATGCCGCGGATCGCGGGGCGAGGAGGCGCGTGAGCCGTTGGTGCTTCTTGGATTGGACAGCTGAGATGCGTTTCGGAGCGGATCAATGACATGGCCAAAGTGTGGGCGGGAAGAGACGGAGGGAAATGGTTTCCGACGCGGTTGAAGTGGAAAACATTTGTGTATGTGTTGACGGCGGAAAATAATTTTATAATAAACTTATTTAAATGTGCAAATATTCACACTGTTTTTTATATAGGTTAGTCAAAATCATGGCCCATGATTTTGGAAAATGTAAAGTTTGTTTCGAGTGTCAAAGGAACACGATAGCCTCGACTTTGTAATTCGATTTTGGAAAAATAATCACTTTTGTTGGGATAAGTAAACTATGCAAGTATCACTTCGGGATAAATGATCTTGGAGGTCTAGATCTCAATTTAGCTTCATAAGAGTTTTTGAGACATGATAATGGTGTTGTTTCCCTTGTTGTAAAGACTAACAATGATTGTGTCCTTGTTTGCTGAGTTTGTGATTTAGTCCTTGCTTTTACAACTTGAACAATTGTTTCTCTATTTTAATTGTGCTAGTTGGAGTTCAAATAACAGAGTTAAAAGGGAAACATCTGGAGAATTGGTAGAAGAATTATTGGTGAGTTTGTAATTTTATCCATGCACTTTCATAATTCGAAATGAACGCAATTTTTTAAAAAATTTATTGGCAGTTGTTTGAAATTATAGCTTTTGTGTGAAAATTTAATTCATGCCATATAGATTGAAATTAATTTCTTGGAATGCAAAGTGAATTGCTATGAATAGCTCTTATGTTAAGTTTAGATATTTGTAGTTCTACCGTGAGAATTTGAAATATCTCAAGGACTCATAATTTTTGTTACAGCTTGCTATCACTTACCTTCTTCGTGGTGATAAGGTTACGCAAAGTGATGTGTGTTGATCTTAGGCTTATGTCTAAAGATGCATATCATGGAAATTTGAAATCACTTGTGTTTTAATTGAATCTATCAACCTATATAGATGGAACCCACTAAGGATTATTCATTCATATTTTCCTATAACAACGTTAAGCACTGTCGCAATTGTCTAATCTTAAGCACCTATAACGATCATAGCCATCCATCATCCTCTACCCTAGCGAGTACATTACATTGCTTAGGTGCAACAACTGAAGCATTTTAAACTTCCTTTCACCAGCATACAAGGTTTGTGTTTCCTTCCACTAAGCAAGTAATGTATGTGTTTCACCTCCTAGAAATTAATGTGTCCTTTAATGTTTTGCAACGTTAAGCACCTCCAGATAGTTGGTGCATTCTTGTTCCTCTATATTATCATGTATTGATTCTCATTCAAATGGACATCCCTCTTTCTCCTATTTAACCCACCCACATTTAGCTCATTAGTAGAAATGCTAGATGCCCACCAAGTACCAAGTGCTGGCATTGATCATCTACACATCTGCTGATCCCCCGTCTCAGTTCAAGTTCCTCACATATGATGGTTATCTAAGATAGGTGCGACAACTTCAGTTCAAGCAATGATGAGGCAACCATTTTTATAGGACACACATTTACTGTCTTGGTGAATGTATTTATCGCTTACTGTCTTGGTGAGTGTATTCGATTACTATCTCGATGAATATATTCATCGACGTTGTTTATCTCTCAAGGTCTATGGAGCTCCATATACCGGGAACCAACGAGGAGTCGACGACCCTTGCATAGGATAGGAGTATTGGGCTGAACATGAGATAGTAAACCACCATAGGCGGTCATGCAAATGTTCGTGTATAGTTGTGCATATATGTGATTATTTTTGCAGCAGCTCATAGCTGATGAGTACTTCAACAGTACCTTTTTAAGTGTCTGTCTCGTATAGACATACTTTAACCAAATATACACAAGAGATTACTAAAATTTATGCACAATAAATATTATATCATCCCAATCGAATTGGATTGGATATGGTACACTATCCAATCCACTTCTAACACACGTGGATTGAAGTGAATACACATGTATCCAAACCAAGGCCTTAAATGGATTGCTTTTGTTCTTATATGTTAATTTGATGCGCTAGCATGTGGTACAAGGATCATATTCTAGCTCTCAACTTCATAGAAGCAGTCAAATTAAACAAAGTACAGTTTGATGTTTTCGAACATCTCATCTAGAGCCAGCCAAAACTTCTTTATTGATTCTGGCATAAAATTCATAATCACGCAATTAGAGAAATAAGACTATCTTTTCATTTATTCCGATAGCCATCACGCAATTAATACAGCTAAAAAATATTGTGTACATAATAGGCCACTGTCCAATATGAACAGACGCAAAAATGGGATGACCAGTTTATTACTTCACGTCAATGATGTGCCCATGAGCAATAAAATATGAATGAAGGGAATTTTACAGAGAAAGAATTCTCGCCTATGAACAAAGCAGCCTGAATCACTTTCATTTCTGGCCGCGTCTAACAAATAATCAGTTAAGCATAATGATACCATGACTAAAATCAACACTATGTTGTTGCCTAATGCTTGCCTGAGTCCTATATGACAATCCCTATTTGTAGCATGAAGAATGAGATCCTAGCCTGCACTCAAGCTCTAGGAAAATTGCAATGCTAAATCGCTCAGCAGCACAACTGTTGA
The DNA here is from genome assembly GCA_023333625.1 of Bothriochloa decipiens. Taxonomy (NCBI): domain Eukaryota; kingdom Viridiplantae; phylum Streptophyta; class Magnoliopsida; order Poales; family Poaceae; genus Bothriochloa; species Bothriochloa decipiens. Next base: position 49,041,756 of record CM041635.1, on the reverse strand, counting down.
AATCTCCGGAGTTCTGCAACCAAGGGTTGAACTGTCTTCCTGCAAAATCAATACACACGGCCTCGGCAATTGGTAGCTCCACAATGGCAGGGGCAGCCATCGCCTGCTACAAGCTTTTGTCGGTAATCATAGGCGAGTTCTTCTCCTACGGCAATCTGAAGAATAGCATATCAATAATTAAAAGCAAGTCGATATAAATTAGAATGGAAAATCCGAAAATGTTAAAAAGAATCTTACGTCTTGATTAGCAAACAAGCCAATGTGAGCAAGCTGGCAATCTTTGTTCTCTACCAAAACCAATCGGGTACTGAGATTCGGGGAACAGCTGTTATCAAAGAAATAAGCACAAATGAATACTGGTTCCAGAATCAACTTTGCTCCAATGATGGATTTTCCTATAATATGATAAAATGGAATTACCTGTGATTAATATAGCGGGAAACATTTCCAGACCTTGTGGCATCAATCAAGTATTCAGTAGCCCCGACAGTCCGAACTCTTTCCCTATCAATCTGAGAAGCAATGTCAACCAAGTAACTGCAGCCACCCATTGATGACACACTGAAATATATATATTAAAAAAGTAATCAGTTTAGAATAATGAATAACTATTACAACAACATAAATCCAAAAGAATTGACAGTGTTTTTTGCAGCCCTGAATTGTATGGGATGAGAATTCAATGAGATGCATCTAGCATTACAAGAAAAGGAAGCCATCCAAAACACGTATCAATAACTCAAATCCACTTAGTTATTGCATTCAATGATTAAGCACAAATCTCCAAAAATGTGAAACGAACTAGTTGCTGGATGAAAAGTTTCAATCCATATCATAACTATGCATAAACAAGATAATGTGGACAAGTTTGGTGAAGTTCATTTTCTACACAACTGAGAACTTCCAATATGTTTTTTCAAGTTCAGTTTCAAAGAAAGCATATGATAGAATGCCAAACCTTTCTGCATTTTTCATGGTCTTGTCGGCCTTCACAACTTCACCAATATACTCGCAGACAAAGGTACCCTGTGGAATACGTTCAGCAGCTCTAATAGCCCAACCCTACAAAATTTGACAACATTAAAATAATTGCAAGGAACACTAAGGTGCAGATTACATACAGGAGTTCAGAAATCCATCATGGGGAATACTTCACCTTATTTTCAGTTCTGAATAGTTCCAACTTAACAAGCAGCCCTTTCTGCAATACTTTATTCTGGCAGGACGAGTCACAAGTACATGATGAATTGCACTCATATATTGGATACCCTTCCTACCAATCAGAAAGGACAACGGTATACAAGTCAAACAATATATATTACAGAACAGTGAAGAAAATAATACAACGTGGATCTCAAGTTATGAGAATTGCAAATAAGGACTAAAACATATAACTTAACTAGAAGCATACCCCAAGAGTTGCCGTGAGATTTTTCTTAAAAATAAATCTGTTTTATATATAGTATTACTATATGGTATTCTGTATACTGTGTGAATATACATGGATTTGACTTGCATGTTATTTTATTGAATCAGATCGGATAAAAAAAGGTAAGATAATAGAAGAAAAACTGATAGAATATTTGATCACATTGTAGAAGAATAGGTGATGAAACAAATAGCATATGTAGAGGATTTTACATCAACAGATTAAAAAAACAAAATTATTGCACATAACAGAGATGCTGTGGATATTTTTGGTAACTATAAGGGAGATGACATGGATAGCTTGCATGAAACGATTGCAAGTTAGTGGGACACTTAGCGAGGAATGATGTGGACACCTTGCATGAAGAAATAAAACATCTAGTGGGATTTAGCTTTATAAGAGTATATAGATATATATTAAAACAAATCTAGTACCAGATGTGGGGACCTAAGTCCACATGTTTAGACCCCAAGCCTTAGATGAAACACAACAGTTTTAACATCAGTCTTACGTGAAACAAAATTAGGCCATCCAATTGGTGTAGAATGAACTAAAGACTTTGGTGCAACTTTTTTCATATGGCAATGGAACACAAACGGAAGATGTACCAATGCTGACAAGTAGTACCTGTAAAATAATTTTACTATCTTCATCATATGCAAATCTGCCATGCATTGGTGTTCCATTGATATCCACCAGGCTACCGTAGACACCATCAAAGAGACTCACGTGACCACAGTTCTCAGGATAACATTTAGGATGGGAACATGCACACCCAGGCATAGAGTCCTATAGAAACATAATTTGTTAGAAAATATATTTTTTTCTGAAGATGAAAAAAGGTGACATGAGATATATCAATGAAGTCCAAGGAAAATATAGACCCAATCACTAAACCAATATTATTCATATATATCAATAATTGCAAACAAGAAAAGGGTACCTCGGAATCAATAAGAGATGAATCCATCAAACGCTTTGTGATATAGTGGAAACCTTTCCAAGGCACAGAACTGCCATGTGGCAAAAGTTCTTCAGGCTTCATACCTAAAGAATCTTTTGCATCCGCATCAATGACACAGACAATTGGAACTTTCTCCCTGCCAAAGCTTATGTCTTCACAGAGAACAACGCCCTCATTTTTTGGCTTCCATCCAAAGTGCTTTGAATCAAGAACATAATGATATTCTTCCATTCCCCACATTTCATCATCATTAAAAGGATCAACTGAAGAAGCTTCAGGAAAATCACCTGCCGTGAGTTGCATAGGAAGCAGAACATTTGAATTATATCTAGACTTGCAACCTTTAGGGCATATGAATTCCTCTTGATGCCAATCAATTTGGATGCCATTATCACTGCAAAGCTTTGCAGCTTTCACAAATATGTTCTCAGGTAAAGATCCGTATTTAACTTCCAATGCAGCAAAAAGACTTGTCTTACAGCATACAGAGCGGGCAACCGATAAAATATCAAGGTCGCTTGGATGGGGTCTTGTCTTTTGAATCTTGGAAAATAAAGTTTGTGCAACCTCTGAGCATTGGACATCCTGTAACCTACCAATGCTGGATGTTTCAGGTTCAACTATTTGAGATGTTAGGCCAGAGCTCTGAAACTTAAAGTTTTTCTCAATTCCAGAGTTACTCCTCTTCTTTAATGTACTTGTCGGCCGTAAACTTTTTTTGAAAGCAGAATAGTAGTGCCGGCCGCGGTTAAGCTGATACTTCCCACGTCCCAGTGGAATATGGCCAACAGCACCTGAGTCCATATGAGCGACTTTATGGTGGCGGCCAAGATCTGGTAGCAGATCAAATTTAAGCCCACATAATCTGCAGATAAACTTCTGTGAGCCATCGTCATCCTCGACGTTGTGGCTATCATAAAGGGGCAGACCACTTGTCCCTTCTGTTTGTTGAGTAGATTGACCATTTGGTCGCTGAGGGACATCAAGAAGCTTGATTTGTTGGGCATGGTCGGAAACAATGTGAGGGTATAGCAGATCTGTGTTCAAAAAATTGCTGTTACATAACATACATCGAATGAGAATTGAATACTGGAGGTATTGAGCCCCATGTACATCCTGCACATGCCTTTCAAGGACCTTTTTGTTGGTAAATGATTCCATGCATGCAGCACAAGAATAACCTCTAAACAGCCACCGGGCTTCCTTTTTGTGGACAGTTGTCCAATGTAATCCAAGAGCTTGATCATCAGAGAACTGGTGTGCACAAATTTTGCACTTCGGACCAGATGAAGGATTAGTTCCGTCATCCTGAAACATTACAGATCCTTCTTTGTTTTCAGAATATATTTGCTGAGATCTATTTGTATCAAAGCCCCAGATATTTGCTAGTTTCTCTCTCTCAGTAGATATCAATTTTAACAAAAACTCTCCAACATCTGGATTTTTAGACACTTCGGCCAGTATCTGGGGCATATGTTCACTAGCAAGACCGGTGCGTTGATGAGAAAGGTTGTTTCTCAAGAACCAATAAAGAAATTCACATGCCTGGTGTAGACATATCTTATCTTTTCTTGATGTGCAGTCCTTCAGTAGATTGACGAAGACATCTTTAGAAACAAGTCGACTCTTCCCATTCCTAGCACGTTTAAAGAACTTTGGAAGGTGCTTCTCACAATAAAGAGTATGTCGCTTGGCATAATCCTTGCATTCAACAATACTGTCATGAGAGCGAATTCCAATACAAAGAGAAGTATCATCAGTATTTGCCATGGAAGTTGACGCTGCACACACATCATTTTTCTCCATTGCACCTTTTTCACCAGAGTTCTCTATAGCCACAGTTGTCATCAATTTGACTTGTACAGCAGCCTGGACATTCTTGTCTTTTTCCAAGTCTATGGTATACATTGCTTGCGACTTAGAAATTTCTTCGACCCACTTATTCGGAGGTTCTTCGCCCATATGGAGTGCCTCAGATGGATCCAACAAATTTTCTGGGTGCATTGCATCCAAGTTTGTCTGTACGCGGTGCTTTTTACAAAAAGTAGAACCATGCTGAGCTCGATGCTTGCATTTTCTACCCATATTAGTCATACCACTGCACAATGGAGCTTCAATGGTAAGTGCCTTGTCCTCCCTTGAAAAATGGTCAAGAAAATGCATACTTTGATGCACGCAACAGTAAATATCACCATCATTTGCCCACCTACCACACTGCCTTCCCTTTGCTTCAATGTATGCGGAACACTGCCGAGAACTCTTCGATGAATCTAAATCAAGTCTAGCATTCTGTAAAGCTGCATTGCCACTACTGGATATTGTGTTCTCGTTGGTGCCAGAACTTCCAGGTACCATGACAGCATTGTTTTGATTTGTTGCTCCTAATGCCCCTACATTTTCATGCAAGACAGAGTTACTAGGAAGGTTATTTATGTTTGGGTCTTTGGTTGGGGTCCTGTAGTCAGCTTCACCCATGTGCGAAATTTGTTTCTCCCCTCTTCGGACCTCAAGCTTTGGACGCTTTCTACTACCTTGTTGATCTAAAGCTGGATCATCATAACAATTGGTTTTCTCGAAGTTGCCAACATTACCAGCAGGATGCAACGAAAAATACTGTTTCATCAATTCTTGTTTCCATGTCTTCCACTCAGAGACTAATTCAGGCTGCACTGATGCATTCCGCAATTCCTTAAGTTTGTTTGCAAGAATAGACTGTCCAAGCTCCTGTTAAAGAAGAGAAGAAATAAAAAGTTGGCTACACTTTAATCGGAATAAGAATAATAAGTATATAAATGTAATAGGAGAATAATCAATATTACACACCAGAACTCTGGAAATAGTGCTATCAAGATTTAGCAGTAATGAACATTGAGTAAATCTTGTCGCTTCAATAAAATCAAATTACATAAACCAATTGCATCATTTACTTAATGACAGTGAAGGGAAATAAAGTTAAGAGTACAATTTAGACAATTTTTCGGCCGAGAAATAGTGATCTACTTGTTACAATCCGAGCACGGAAAAATAATTTATTGTGACTGAAAAAACTACAACAAGTGACAAACTGTGATGTTTTAAAACAAATAGTTGGCTGAAGAATAAAAACTAACACAAAGAAAACTAAGTTACCTAGCTCTCCATACTTTCACCTTAAACATAGCACATATATTATACAAAGGAGAACATATTAGTTATCTAAGCACTGTTTCAACTGAATGTAGAACAAGGCAATGCGAAAACTACAAGCCTACAAGTGCTTTTATAGTCTACAGCAAGAAATTCAAATGATTATTAACACAACCATCAATATCAGATTGAATAATGATGAGGTAAGAGAACTAGAATACTTAACCACCAAGTGGGTATTTCTAAGCACGAAATGAAGTCGGAATGTACAAACAAAAAACATGGAGAAACAAGATATTATTATCCAATAAACTATTAGCAATGATTGAAACAGAGGTGACCATCAAGCTATGTCGATGCAACTGGGCAGGGTAGATCTGCCCCTGCATTTGCCCTGCATGGCGAGAACCTACTTTTCATGGAATCATATAGGCATTGTGGGTGGTAAACCATTGATGATAATACCTACACAGCAGTCATAAACATTGACCAAAGAGGAAAGATCTCTACCAGGAGAAAGGAATTTAAATAAGCAGGAGAAGATTAGGCAAGTAATTGTGGAAAATGCATGAATTAACTAACTGTCAAATAGAAAGTAATCCAAGAAACAAATGCTGGGCAACCCACATGAAGAGGCATAAACCCGATCCATCCCCGCATCTGTTCTATTCACAAAAAGAGAACCATGACTTCTTTGTTCCCCTCACCTATGCAACAGAACTGAAAAAGAAGGCAGGAATCGATGGCCGCATACAGATGCAGAGCCACTTTGGTGGTTTCCACGCACTATGGCTGCAGATAGATCCAGAACACAAAGCCAGCAGCGCCCCAAACAAAATTTTCTGTGCCCCACCTCTGCTTGCGCTGCTAGCCCCCTACGACCTCGGCACCTTCTCTATGTGCCGCTGTGGCCAGTCCACCGGATCTGGATCTGCTTGAGAAGAAAGAATGAGAGGCGGCGGCGAAAAGAGAAGAGAGGGAGGATTTAAGTCGTGTGAAAGGATTTGTGCGCAAAAGATGGTGGGTGAGGATAATGGGCCCCACTGGTTCTCCGGGTCGTATTATGCCCCCTCGAAAGCAAAAATAAAGGGGCCAATCCACGGGCCGCCCACCCATCTTGCACCCCCCTAAATCTAAGAAACTCTACAATTCATTGCCCACTTTGCTATAAGCATAGATAAATTTGCCAATAAAATGATACAGATAAATGAGGAAAGTTAGTAAAAGAATGAATCTAGGAAGTGTCAATTAGGAGGTTAAGTAAGGGTATAGCAAGCCAAAGTTGTTGCAATGAGTGGTTTAGAAATGAGTCTGACACATGGGAGGTGATATTATGACATTCAACGTTTTGTAACAATCCACGTACCTACCTAAGAAAGTGTGGTTGTTCTCCCTAAGCTTAGGTATGACAATATTAGACTTCGAGCACAACACCCCACAAATCACGAAGAATCATCTTTGGTCTATTAAGATGAAACAACACCCCACAATATTAGACTTCGAGCACAACACCCCACAATATTAGACTTCGAGCACAACACCCCAAATAACATAGTGCAGAGGAAGGATAACAAATATTACAGTACCTCGCAAAGCATTTCAATAGTCTCAGCATCATGTGCATTCATACACTTTTGGTTCCACATCTCAAAAGAATTTTGTAGCCATTCACAGCTTATATAGTCAGGAAGAATCATCTGAAATCAAACGATTAAGATGAAACAATGCTGGGAAACATACAAGGAAATAATTGACATGTTAGATAATATAAAGAACCGAACATTGTTCAAATATTCGTAAGACCACCAATGACACAGATCTATAGAAACTCAGAAAGCCCTAGTGAAGATCTAGTCCTGCTTGAGATACCACATACTGAGAAGGTATTCTTACACGAGTTGCCATTTTGTGTAGCTGGATTAAATAAACATATCATGATAAGTATCATCGAGCGTACATGATATAATTTTGCAAACAAAGACTTTAAAGCGTATGGTGATTTCTTGAAGTGTTAGGAACTGAGCCTAACTCAGTTGGTAATAGGTGTGGGTCCACACCCGCACCACCCAAGCTCGAGTCCTTTTCTTTCCCTTTGTGTGTGTTGGGGGTGGGTGGGGTATTATTTCTATTTATCGGCAATAACAGCTAGTACCTCCTAGAATTGGTCGAGCCCGCACCCCCACCTAAAAAATGTATTGAAAAAAGAACAAAATTGTCCTAATACAGCTTCATATTTTACTAATCTATAATTTAAACCTCTAGGCGTTTTTATGAAGTTAAGACTCCCAAGGATAAATTTTTCTAGTCTACCTTAGCTTGCTAAGGCATTATTGCATCAGGCATCCCCTATAGCAAAACTGTAGAGCCACTGAGCCAACATGTTGCAATGTTTCAAAAGAAACATCAAAAAAAATATGCAAATAGACTTGCAAAAGTTCAACCCTAAATTCATCTTTGATGTTGAGATTCAAAAAAGACAAGTGTCACGTCCAGCACATGATGAACAGTGATAGATTGACTGCTTGTCTATTCGGTTATTGCCATTTATGACGAATTTGGAAAGTGAATCAGCAGCCTTGCTTAACTTTATAAGTACTACATAAACAACTTTTGATGAATTTTTGAAAAACCACAAAATGATAAATTCACTATTGATGACAATGCTAATTATTATTTGCAAGCTCTATTTCATGCTATGATGATCGTTATAACAGAAGTCTGTGACACATCCTAGATAAAATGTGCAGAACAATGACTATGGTACATCAAGCAATAGATAAATTTAAAATGATGTATAGTAAAACTACGGACATAAATAGACTACATAATTTACTCCCATTGAAGATAGAGAACGTGAAGGCATGTTTTCACAAAGAGAGAGACCACAGTCAGTTAGTCGCGTGGAAAGTATTTTCCATAATACAACCAAGAAAAATGGGAAAAGGAAGTAAAAAAAACATCAACGGTAAGCACTGCAAAGTAGCAAAACAGATATTCCACTTGCTTAAGAAAAGTTGACGCAACGCTCACAAAATATCCACACGAAACAAGGTTCTCGGATTTACATTTTGAAATTTGAGGAGCATTTTCCCAAGATCTTTGTAATCTCTACAGCAAGACGCTTCCAAGGCAAATTCTTTCCATGTTGTAGCCTTCCGAGCATTATCAACTACAGCCTAACAAACATATAAATTGTGTCAACGACTGAACCCAAAGGCGTAAGAAACTAGTAAGAACATAACCAACCTCAATATGAAGCTCATCAATTAAATTTATCAAAAAAAGGGCAAGATTCTGCATGTTGAATCGTCGAGGAATGTTCAAATCCTTCACCAGCTTTCTCCACTTACGATGAGTTCCATTCACAAGCGGCAAAGGACACTCCTCTATTGGAAGAACAAGTAGCATGTCTACCCAAGAATAAGTTTTTGTTCTTGGGAAGAAAACGACAATATAGGTCTTCCTGTCATGTGTTGGTTTTGCCCTTATAGTAGGTAAAGGACAATCTACTCTACAGCATCGAATTCCAGTTTGCCATTTTCCTCTCCACTGTTTTCACATGAAAAGGATAAAGCCGAGGAGGTATTAGAAAAAACAAAAACTTCTCTATGCCACAAAATGATGGTAGCTGAACTATAATAGGAGTACTAGCAATCTTGTAGGTAGCTCAGTGAACAAAATTTCTCCTGTTCATTTTTGCGATAGTAAATTATGCTAGAATCACCAATGTACCAAATATATTATCTTCATTATGCACAAAAGAAGAACATATTAATCGCAGTACTTAAAGCTATGTACAGAAAATAGTTATTTGGGTCCCAAGATACCCCATCTGAATAAACAGAAGAAAGCAAGGGTACCACCTTTTTAGGGGAAAATCCTCAAATCCAGAATAATTTACACCACAAAATATCTGAGTCATGAAACAAAAATGTTTAATAGGACATGGGAAGGCATTTATTCAAAGACCATGAGACCGTGTATGAAAAGAAGTCCCATCTAATCATTTTATTTGACGCTTCGACCTTTGATCTTGTGTTACCTTTTTTAGGATTAGGACTAACAAAGAAAACAAGACTTTACATGGACCACCCAATCATACCAGTGTTTAACTGGAATAAAGATGTAACTAAGGCTACAATTAGAACATCATAACAGAGCTATGAGTCCCCCCCCCCCACCAGTAATACATGGTGTATATCTATTAAATGCACAGTTTCTGGAGCCTGAAACGTGACAGTACTTCCTCATATAGCCCCAAAACGAATTTAAATAAAGAAAAGTGTACCTTCACCCAAAGTGCTACGGCATGATCCTCATCTCCAGCATTCCCCATATTGAGCTCCTCACCTTTATAATTGGTATCGCCATTACAACTATTGTTATCAACATTATGGTCCATATCATTTGAAGGGGAAACGGGCTTCTTCTTCTCTTCTTGTGCAGAAGATTTATTATGTACTAAATCAATACTGCAGGCTATTTCTGATAGATCTTGGAGCGTGCACTGCAATTCTTTCTGCCGTGCATGGCATCCTGCCAAGTCAGTTCTTACTTCCTTACTTACAGCATCTACATTTCCATCCACTTTGACACGATCCTCTGCTATTTTCTCCTCTTCAGAAGGTGTGGCATCTCCATTGATTCTGCATGAACTTGGTAATGACACTGTATTGGGAGAAGGATGTATCTCTTCCTGAGGACGATGCATATCCTTCTTACCAAAACTCTGTTTATTAAAGTTGTCAGCAGTTTGCAAGCCATTAGTATTTCCAGCACTTGAATTCAACTGAAGTTTTACATCAGAGCAAGAACTGTCACTATTCTTCTTTCCTAGTTCTGTCCCCTGAGGTGAATTTTTGGAAGCAGCATCTAATACCTCATCTATGCCTGTTTGACAAACATCGCTAACCTCGACAGGTTTACATACTATTGTATCATCTTTTGGGTGGACATCGGAGCCTGCCCAACCATAATCATCATGTGAGATGGTCAGCTTCCTATCATAGGCGATTGATGATGTTTTATCCACATCATTTTTCAACTTGCAATCCACTTGCATAACAGGAGGGTCCATCAGCATTGCTTTGCCAGGATCTGGTCTACCAATCCACTAGAGAAAAAAAGCAGGACTTCCAAAAACAGCGCAGGAATTATCCTCTACTAGCATGAAGCCCATAAAGACTGTAGACTTAGTTCTACATAGAAAAAACAGAAACTGTTGTTTAGAGTATATGCAGCGATTCGGAAGAAAACATATATGGAGGAAAAAGGAAAAAACTCACGAAAATCTAACAGAGTTGCATTTGAAACAAGAAAAAAATATATAATAGAATTTTATATTTAACAAACGTGTGGAGTGACAGCACTACCCATGCAAAAAAAAGGCAGTATTATTTGTTCTTTTTTTCTCACAATACACAGGAGAGTATTATCTTCTTCTCCCATGCTATTTAAAAAAATACAGGAAAACATGGTGTTCTAGAAAGTGCTACGCTAGGCAGACAGCAGTTGCTAGGTGATTAGGCAGGCAAAATATTCACCAAGGTTGGTTACGAGGAAACTAGGCGAAAGAGGTGGGGCCTACCACCCAGGCAGCTACGCAGCCAACTTTTGAAGCATGATGTAGAGTGAAAGGTTTGGTTCAAGCGTAAAAAGGAAATAGAGAAAGTAGTGCATTCAACAGTTGGCATCACAAAATAATTAACTGGTCATATGTGACAGCACTGTCAAGCAAATAGACAGACTAGTAACAAACTACCAGCAGGAGCATAAGATACACTGGATTCATTCAAATCTGACACAAGTAAATTAAAGAACATGCCACATTTTGACTTGTAGTACCATGCACTTAAAGTTCATTTGAATTACATGCCAGAAATCACAGTGCAGCTCCCTCTTTTTTTTATGGTCTAGCTACAGCAAACTTTCAAGAGGGCATGATATCTGGTAAGCATGCAAACCTGCACAAAATGTAGTGACATTTTCGTACGGATACCAGGACCGTTAAATACATGTCATAAAACCCTAGCGGCATGTTTCAATGTGCAGTAAAATCGTGCCAGTGAAAACAGAAACCCCTAGATGTTCGTTCGACGCGCCCATGGATTAGGATCCATGAGGCGATTCCGGTTATGGATTGGGACCCTAGATTCGGCAGAATGCTCAGCGGTCTAAATAAATCCCGGAGGAGCCTAGCATGACCATGACCGATCCTTAGGGAGACGGAGAAGAAACGGAAAAATACCCTCCGTGACGACGCACCGCGAAGGAGACGGCGCCAGCTCCCGCAGCAGGCCGCGTCCCCCCCGGCTGCGGCGAGTGCAGCAGGATTCGGCGGCGGCGACAGCAGGGCCCCGAGGATTCGGCGGAGGGGGCAGGCCGCCGAGACTCGGAGCACCGGACGAGAGACGCCGGCGGCGGCTCGCGACGGCCACGCGGGGATGGGAGCCGCGGCGGCCGGCGGGGAGGCGACGGTGGCGACGAAGGGGTGTTTGCGACGTGCACGTGCTGGGGAGGGGGAAGGGAGATGGGGGAGGTGGGCGGCGTCCGCGATTCGCCCCCGGTGACACGGTGAAGGAAACCAGGGACGGGAAAAAAAAAATTGGAAAACTCGCCAACTGATTTCACCCCGTCGGGATTAACCGCCTGGGCCGCTTTGGGCCTACGAAACGGCAATCCGGTCCGGTCTAGCAAACAATCCAACCAATCTATGCAAGGAAGGCCCAATCAGAATGGCCGACGGCGCGGCCCATATAAATCTTTCTGCGTGAGAAGACGTCCAGATTTGCGTGGCCCACCCGCGCCTCCCGCCGAGGCGAGCGAGCTTCTTTCCCCAAATTGCCGGCCAGGTTCCACTTCTACGGGCACGAGTCCTGTACGTCAATGGGCCTGCCCCGGACGGACTAGCGTGGATCCCCCCGCGCCCGAGGACGAGAGGCTATCGTCGTATATTCAGAGATGAGGAAAGGAAATGCCGAAATGGCGTTTCTTTTTTTTTTTTTTGAAACACCGAAATGGCGTTTCGGTGCCCAGAACCCGGAGCGGCGGAGCGCATTTGGAACGGCAGGCGAGCGAGATCCCTGAAGCCCTTTGCGTCGTATGGTTGCCGATGCGTATTGTGTACTGCTAATCCGTTGAAGTGTTGCTTTGTTTTTTAGGCTACGTTGCCGCGTCACTAGGTCAGGATTCAACAACACGCTGCTTTGCACCGCTTTCGCTCCCACCCAACAAATGGCCAACTTTTCCGGTCTACTGCAGGCCGATGGACCACATTTGCTCCTTCAGCCGTGATTAGGAGACATCATCTTCAGGACACCGTGGTTGTGCGCGGCGATGCGGTGGTGGTTGCACAACAGGAAGCTTGTGCCTAAACCCATGCATTGTTACGGCTTCGACTCTCCATTGGTCGGGTGCTATGGAAGACATACGAATACTTTGAACAGAGTCGCAACTTCGGCAACATAGTTGGGAGTGGCGTCCAAGGGAAGATTGAAGTCCGGTGCTTATTAACGGGGTACAAGCATTTGAGGGCGCTAATGGTGCTTCTTTGAGATAGGCCGATAGGGTGTGCTGCTCCTCATTTCCTCCATCTATCGCGAAATTACTTAGTGCGTAATTACAACCATGTGTGAGCTTAGTTGGTAAGGGCCTTGGTAACCATGGTATTATCGTAGATGTTTGGTGCTGTGTAATAAAGCTCTATTCCTGCATAATAATAAAAAAAAAACGTGCCTACGAACACACACACACACACACAAAAAGAGACCTCGTCATGTGTATGTTCCGTTGTGAGATATTTGCCCAGGCAGCAGCTCTAGTTTGTGTCAGTCGGTTTGCTGAACTCGTTTGTGGCAATCAGTTTGCTAAACAAGAAGACACGGACAGACCAACCGAACCAATCCAACTGGGTTGTTAACCTTTTGTTTTCCCTGCAGTAACGCCGGCCGGCCGGCGCACTAATCAACACCTCATCAGCCAGTATTTCCAGTTGGAACCAGTGTACGTAATATTTTTTTGAACGCAAGTGTACGCAATATATAGTATTATTATTCCCCTTTCCTCAAAACAATGACAATAAACACGTCCATCCGGTTGTCGTGACTCACTCACGCCGGCCGACGGAGCCAAGGCCAGTGTCACGGGGCCGCGGTGGCCGCCTGTGGCCGGTGGCGCTCGATAAACCATCACGCCGCCCGCTGGTACATCAGGCCGGCACAAAAATCATCACGGCATCGGCAGGCAGATTTCACTCGATCACAGGACCACGGTGCTCTCCATCCCAGACTACGCGTGTCCGTCCGAACGACCGTCCACATCGACGCGGCGCGGGCGAGAAGGATACGACGCGTTCGTTCATGCGTCTGTCTGGGGTGGGGTGGTTCAGGGGAATCCAGCAAGCCAGCAAAGAAAAACCGCTCGCCGGCCGGTGGCGACAGTCTCGCCTGGTACTCTAATAAAATTGCCATCCTGTCGTCCTCTGCCGTCCCATCGCTTTCGTGCCAACCGATCAACCGGGCCTTGTTTAGTTCCATTCGGGCGGCCGATTTGACGTTTGCATAGTGTATGGATACTAAAGTAATTTTATTTTTATTTAATAATAATTATTTAAATATTAATTAATTAGACTTAAAACGTTCGTCTCGTAAAATATAATAAAACTGTGTAATTAGTTTTTGATTTTATCTACGTATACTCTATGTATTTGTCAGTATTTTGATATGACGAAAAATAAGAATTAAACCGCTCTGGCGAGCTGCCGCCGCTGCCACCTTCTTTCCTACTGACTGACAACCGAACGAGCAACAGCATATCCAGTCCCTGCCCTTTCTTGAGTGGACACAGAAAACCAAAAAAGGATCTTGCAAATCATATCCCAGCTCAGAACCGTACGGAAATATGCTACACTGCCACACTTACTTAGGAGTATATGATAACAAAATACTCTCTCCGTTCTAAAATAAATGTCATTCTCATTTTCTAAAAAATCAACGTTTTTAAACTGTCGGCAATTACATATTAAAATATGTAAATACTTATGCTAAATAATTAGTATCATCAGAAAGATCTTTAAATCTAGTTTTTTAATAAATTTATTTAAAGATGTAAATGTTGTATATATTTTATACAAACCTAGTCAAAATCGAGAAAGTTTGACTGACATGCTTCCTATAACGTTATTCTTTTTGGGACGGAGGGAGTAAGACAGCGTGAACGAAAACGTTTCCAAACCTGTTAGAGCGTAGGGACCGGAGATTGTAGCGGTGCGTGATGGGAGGACGAGGCTTGAAGGCACGTCGGCGTACAGGCGGCGTCGTGCTTGTTGTCGATGAACAGCAAAGGCAAAAGCTAGGTAGCAGGGCTGGGTGCCCAAGGGAGATAGCATATATCTCAATCCCAGGCTTACTTTATTCATAGCAATAGTCGGGTATTTATACCCTTAAGTCTAACAACTCAATACAAATAATCTGGACTCTCATATCCCTAATAACTAGGACTCTAACAACCTCCTAAACAGACTCTAACAAACTGCTAACCGACTCCTTAACTAGTACGAAAAGATTAACCCAAGACTCCTGGATAATATGGACTCTATGCTGAACTACAGCCCGGCCGACGTCCATAACACTTCTCCCCCTTCGACGAGCAGGGCGTTGTGGCAGAACCTCCTAAATCATATGGCCCACACGCATGATTATTGTCTAAACAGACTCCAAATAACCATGACTGTGTTCCATACGATTTAAAAAGTCTGTCGGGTAAATCCCGAATCATCCATGATTCTCCGAACAGGATCAATCATTGTAGAGAGACATTGCAGTATTACAACAGTTTGATATAAATAAAATACAACGGAGTAAAACAGCGAAAGACTTACAATAACATAAGTTTACAAACTTCTGAGTTTCAAATGTTTACAACCACAAGTTTGAATTATACAATCCATAATAGTAGTGGAGTAGCAGTAGATTATAATATTACACAAAAGCTCTGCCCACGAGCTAAACAGCTTACTCGTCGTCGCTTTCCTCGACGACTGTCATGCAGCAGGATGCAAAATACTCCTGCCCATGAGGCTCACCTGCAACAAGGGTTCAACAAACCCTGAGTACAACGGTACTCAATAAGACTGACCCGACGAAAGAGAAGGGTAGAGACTCAAGAAATGCAGGCTAGAGGGACAAGGTAAGGTCTGTAAGAGATAAGAAATTTTACAGAAAAGCTTTACAGAAAGAGAAGTTGCTTGGGCTAACTCCCATTATCAACCAACTTCATTGTTGATCCTTAATTTTTGTTCAAGTTGTTACTACGATGATGATCAGTGATCGAGTCTTCTTCTTCGAGAAGCAACGGCGATTCGAATCCATTTCCATACCTAGCTAGGACCTAGGTGACTGAGCATACCGGAGACTTTAACTCCGAAGCACCCCAGATACACCGATATACCGGGATAACAACCTCAGCCGTATATCACCACATGATACACGTGAGCTCTTCGGCCCAGCGTACCGAGATACATGGGAACTTAAACTCCACAGTAAAACACACTATGACACAGATGGGATCTCTGGCCCCACGCTAGGTCACTCCATGGCATACACGGCTCCAACCATCCGTATACCACTTCATGCATGTGGATTTTCTAATTTCTCGATTATCGACAGGTCACCATCGGACGGGACCTAGGGCATCAACAGATGAGAACACTACAGAGGGACTCCGTTCCCAGTGCAAGTTCGCCGTCCGGACTCGATTTATTACTATCATCAAGATTTCAACAAAGAAACCAATCTCATCTTTTTCATTCTTTTGCCTTTGAACAATTAAATAAATAAGCAGGGCTAAGCATTACTATTTATCTTCCCAGTAGGTAATAAGGATTAAGGAATAAGACAGGTAATGCGATTTGTGGGTTTTCACTCAACTCCTATTACTTAATGCAACATATCAGAGCTGAAGCGGTAAAACTTTTATAAACAGAATAGGGTTTGAATGCATCCGGGGCTTGCCTTGATGTTCGGGGTAGAAGTTCTCAATTTCTAGATCAGCTCCCGATTCTTGAATCTGCTCGTCCTTCGGATCTGAGTGATACGTTAACTCTCCGTTAACGGAAACTACTCGATAATTAATATGCTTTACATGATGGAATAGTAGATATGATGATCGATGGATGCATGATCAGATTAAGGGATCGAGTACAATTTTTCTTCACAATAAAGTTGCAAGCTAACAAAACTTCGCTTATATAACTGATTAGGGTTAACTACGCTATTTTTATAATTAATTAAACACATAAAATAACGTTAATTAAGTCCTAATGACATGATTAAGATAAGCGTAAACAATTAATTAAAGTGCCAAAGGTCATTAGTGTTAATGACCTAAGGTCATCAATCAATCCCAAAGCCAAACAATTCCTATAATGATTAAGTTTAACTAAAGGGGTTAATTAATTATTTAAAAGCATTAAATAAAGGCATAAAAATTAAAGTTATCAAATTAATCCCAAAATTTTATTTTAGAAAGCTCTTAGCCTAATTAGATGGCAAAACAAATTTCAGAATTAAAAGCTAATTATTTTATTTATTAAAAATCATTAAAGGTCTATTTTTCAATTAAAAGGGCTAATTTTAACATATACAAAAAGTATTCAATTTTGGCATTTCATATTTTTTTCTAGGTAGATGACATCATAAAGAACATTCATAAAAATTTTCAGAATTTTTGGAGATAGATATGAATTACTATGATTTTTCAAAGAAAATAGCATTTAAATCATTTTCTGAAAATGGAAAAAGGAAATCGGCACAGTAACTCCGCGCTGACCGACGGCGGCGCGGCGGTTGACCGCCGATTCCTCGCCGTCGGTGAGGTCTCCGGCGATGGGGTTTTCTCCTACTTGCTCCTCTTGACACAGCGCATCGATTGAGATGGCTAACGGGGCTGGGGAGCGGCGGCGGCACCCACGCCGGCGGCCATGGCGGCGCGGCGGAGCGTCGGCCCGGCGGCATCGCTCACCGGAGCGATTTCCGGCGACGGTAAGGCTATGGTTAGACGCAGGGCACTCAGGCAAGCGAGTTCGGCAACTTCATGTGGTCGCTCCATGTCCCTGGCTCAATCGGCAACGCGCGCGGCGGAGCGGCAGCACTGCGCCGGCGGCGAGCTACGGCTACCGGCGGTCTCGACAAGGGATTGATGCAATTGATGGCATGGATAGATGCAGGAGCTCACCACGGCGCTGATGCGCACGTTAATGGAGGTCCGGAGTGGTTGGGTTGAGCGGCGGTCGACGGCGGTGATGGCGGCGGCGGCGCTCCGATGGCACGACGGCGTCACGGCGGTCTCCGGCAATGCGCTGCTCAAACCAAGGTGCGCATCAGACGCAGGACGACACGGAGAACACGATTACGAGGTCGAAGATAAAATATTTTCACCTCCGGCGACGGCAAACGGCGGAGATGGCGCGGCGGCGCGACTGACCGGCCGCGGAGAAGAAGGCTGCGTGCGGGCGGCTCAAGCGGGGAGCGCAGGCATGAACTGGCCCAAAAGGACCGTGAGGAAGTGGTGGAGCTTTGGGCGAGAGCAATTGAACAGAGGTGGAGCGTCGACGGCGAATTTCGGCGGCGGAGCGAGGTCATCGGCGACGGCGGCGGGAGGAAGAAAGAAGAAGAACGGCGTCGGCCGACTGCTATTTATAGCATGAAGTCGATGAAGGAGCAGGTGACACGACGACGGTGAAGTCTCTCGCGTTTGAGAGCGCTCGGTTGGCTGGGAAGGCGCGGCGGTGGACGGCGGCGCGCGATGAGAAGCCGGCCATGGCGGGCGCCGATAGGGTTACGTACTGTTCGCAGAAATTACAGAAATGTCATTTGATTTAAAATACAAATTACTTCAAAATTTGTATAAGAACTTGAAAATCTCCAAAATTATCATTTGCATAACTTTTCAAGAGCTACACTTTTCCTTTAACTGGCATCCTCAAATTCTGTCTAGATTTTGAAATTTGAATTCAGATTTGAAAAGGGGATAAAACCCTAGAAACAAACATTTGAAATTACTTTTGATTTTTCAACAAAACTTGAAAATCTTCAAAACTATGAAATGCTGAGCTTGTCAAACCAGACATTTTTTATATACAAAGTTTTCTCAGATTATGCATAATTTTTGAATTATTTTTTTTAAAATTAAAAGGGGATAAATGATGGAAACTGTATTTTCAAATTAATTTGAAATTTCTTTTGGAAACTTGAAAAACTTTATATACCAACTTTGTAGCTCTTGTCAAGATCTACAAACTGTTTTTTTAGAGTATCTCCAAATTCCTTATAGATTTTGAATTAGAGAAAAGGGGGTAAATCTAGGTTTGAAAGTAAAGGGTTTTTGAAATAGAATTTAAACTCAATTTGGTTTCTAACTTAATTGGTTGGTCATTAGTGATCACAAACATCATCCAAGGACATTTTTAGGTCATTGACCCAATGACACCCTTGGTTGACCAAGTTGACTTTTGAAAAACCTTTTATAGCATTTCCAATTTGACTTTAAATTTGAATTGCCAGGCTTAGGAATAAGCTTTGGAATCCAAATTCAATTTCAAATATGGAAATCATTTTTAGGGTTGAACTTAGACTTATACACTATGCTTGATACTAGTGTAAACACAGTTTACACCTCAAGTACATAGAGTATAAACTAAGCATTTGCGATGACATTCGAAAATAGGGTTTTATTATTTCATGTGACAAACATTACAGAAACTCAATCAACCTATAAAATGTAAACTTGTTTTAGTGAATGAACATTAAGGTTGACCTAACCATGAATGCTTTGCAGTGCATATGATGACATGGCATATTTTAGTTAACATAACACCAAAGGTGTTACAGGCGTCCTCGAGCTGTAAGAGAGATTGTGCCCTGCGGACAGCGACGACTGGCTCAGCGTCGGTTGGATCACACGTCACCGGTCTTGTCTGGTTCTTCCTCGAAGTAGTCCGAGACTTCAAGATAGAACAGCCGAGCGCATTTGTGCCCTGGAACGTACTGCTCATCGCAATTATAGCATAGGCCTTGTTTGCGACGCTCGGCCATCGCCGTCGAAGTGAGGTGCTTGAACGGCCGTGGCAGTTGTACTGTCGCTGAAAGCGAGGACGAAGACGTGCTGGAAGCCGTAGGCAGCGTGACCAGCCCTGCGTTGTTGCGGCGCTCATAAGCACTGGCTAGCCTCATCGCCGGGTGAAGGTCCTGTGGCTCGTGCAGCTCCACATCTACTTGGATGTGATCCGGAATACCACCCGTAAACAGCTGGGCCTGCTATAATGGTTGCAAGCGACCAGCGTGAGCCATCCGAGCTTGAAACGCTTCCATGTAGGCGTCCACGGAGGAGGTGAAGGGTAGCCGCGCCAAATAAGCGAGATGATTGGTGGACAGAGCGGTCCGAAACACTGGTGGCAATATTGCTTGAACTGCTCCCATGGCAGCATGCCGATGTCACGTTCCAAGATCACGAACCACTGCTGCGCTGATCCAGTCATGTGGAAAGAGGCCAGCCAAGTCTTGTCGACTTCCCGTGTCATCTGGCCCTGGAAGAAGCTTTCACAGTGGTTCAACCAGCCAAGGGGGTCTTCTTTGCCGTCGTACGTCGGGAATGACAACTTATGGAATTGCGGCACGCCGGCAGAGGACTGGGCACCCATTAGAGAGGATTGAACTGATGTGCGAGGCGATGGTTCATGCATGCGTCCACTCATGATCGAGGACATAGATGGGATCTGGGATGGTGATGACGGTTACGGGATTTGATGGATGGGGAGGATTGAACTGACGTCCATGGACACCCATTGGAGAGGATTGAACTGACGTCCATGGCGGCTGCGATGCGACCGCGCCGGTGGTTGGCATGGCGGAAGCGGCCACCGATGGTGCCACCGAAGGCGCCACCGATGGTGCGGGGAGAATCTCTGAGATGACAGGCCCGGACATCGGTAGCGAGGGGATTCCATCGAAGCTGGGAAGACCGTACTGCAGCTGCAGCGGTTGAGAGTAGGGCAGCTGCAGCAGCGTGGAGTACAGTAGCTGCGGTGTTGGGGAGCCGGACGCCCGGGATTCTAGAGCCCCGAGACGAAGGGAGATGTCGCCCATCTGCAGCTGCATGCCTTGCACGGCCGTGGTGAGCGCAGCCAAGGCTTGGTCGATCGTCAATGGGGCTTGTTGCTGCGGCACGACTGAAGAGGTGGATGGAACGACGGTGCTTGGGGGTGGCGCGATGGGGTTCGCGGGCGATCCGGCGGCGGCGGGTGCATCGGTGGTGCCGGCCGAAACGCCGGAGGTGGGCTGCGGCAACGACATGGGCTCTGATACCAAGCTATTAGAGCGTAGGGACCGGAGGTTGTAGCGGTACGTGATGGGAGGACAAGGCTTGAAGGCACGTCGGCGTACAGGCGGCGTCGTGCTTGTTGTCGATGAACAGCAAAGGCAAAAGCTAGGTAGCAGGGCTGGGTGCCCAAAGGAGATAGCATATATCTCAATCCCAGGCTTACTTTATTTATAGCAATAGTCGGGTATTTATACCCTTAAGTCTAACAACTCAATACAAATAATCTGGACTCTCATATCCCTAATAACTAGGACTCTAACAAACTCCTAAACAGACTCTAACAAACTGCTAACCGACTCCTTAACTAGTACGAAAAGATTAACCCAAGACTCCTGGATAATATGGACTTTGTGCTAAACTACAGCCCGGCCGACGTCCATAACAAAACCCTTGTGACTTTGTGAGCTCTGCTGTACAAATTGTTTCATTGCAGCTGCAAAGTAGCACCCCGTACGTGCTTGAAACAAATTGATTGGCGTGCCAATGACCGTCGGTACGCCGGCAATATAGAGCGACGCTGCATTGCCGTGCACTCCTGTGGTCACTGATAAATCAATCACAACCACTGACAGACAGAGGTGTGCACTTGACTTCTTACCCTCCTCCACGACAGCACCATCGTATTCTCTTTCATTATTATCTCTTAATCTCCACGTTCCTGTCCGTCTTGTCTATTTTTTTCAGGAAGACATGCGAGCCGTGTTTGATCGGTAGATGAGGCGTCCAATCTAACGAGAAATGTCATACGCATAAAGCAGGCATGACCGCTGTGGTTTACCAACCGTGTACCTGCGTTTTCCTTAAAAAAAATGTGGAACAGAAAATATAATAAACATGTCAATTCCAAGGCAGTAATGAAGTACTCCCTTCCCTTCGTTCCAACTTCCAAGCTATAAGCCGTTCTGTTTTTTTAGATACATAGCTTTTGATGTAGGTATATATAGATACAAACTAAAAGTTATATCTAGAAAATCAAATAATTTATAATTTAGAATGAAGAAAGTATTTCTTAGATATACCAAAAAATTTAGAATAATTTATAATTTAAAATGGGGAGAGTATTTCTCGAATAAGTGATAAAACAGTACCTTGTGATTAACAAATCAAACATATAGAGCGATAATTTGTGAGGCAATGGAAAATCTACGACAACAGCGACGACTAGAATGGTGGATGGAGAGGCCATCGAATGACTTACTTCTAGCCATGACCCCATCGAGGTGTTTTAGAGCTACAACTTTGATGAATAATATGACGCTCGAACTTATCAGCCTAGCTTATCGTCTATGGTATTGCTTTTTTTCTCACAACAATGCAGAATAAGCTGCCTGTTCCCCCAAAAAACAGCATAAGCTGCCCTATCAGCTGACATTGTCCAAAATATTTACATTTTTAAGTGAGTGAAAAGTTGATAATACCAATTGAGAAAATAATACACTTCAATGAATGGCATTAGAGTGATCATGAAAATTCTTCTTTGTAATAATATGACCTTTTTTTAAAATAAATATTTATAATAGTAGTTTAAATATTTACATCTTTATTTCAGGTTAGAGTTACTTATTCCATCCAAAAATATAAAGTATCAAACTATCAATATTTTATCCCAAATTATATCAATATGAGGGTTACATACATATACGTTATCCACTTATAACCCTATAATGTACCGTGGAATCACGACGTTCTCCTGCTAAGGCCCCTTTTGGATTGCTAGTGTTTTTTTTTTTTTTTGGTTTCCTATGTTTTCTGGTGAAAATGGACCGATTCCTATCCGTAAGATTCCTCCATTCCAAATGGCCCTAAACAAACGAAGGGATGCATTGCATACAATCAGCTAAAGCATTGAACAAATGCAAGCCTTTTGCATCTCATGATCTGTCATTAGAGAATTTGTCACTTTGGATAATTGCCTATTTGCCTTGGTTATCTTTAGCACCCGTTTTGGTGTCTTTTAGTTTTACTACGGTTTTTACCTTTCCGTCCTCTCTCTGTCGGCTCTGGTCCACAATTCCCTGCCGAGCTGGACCAAAATGCCCCTTCCCCGCTCGTGGGGTTGTCTGTGGTCCGATTGCGCCGAGGCGCGAGCCATCAATTTCTCTCCTCTGCCCCCCTGCCCTCGTCTTCTTCACCGCGCTCCTCCCTATGGCAAGGGAGCCTCCCCCGGCCTCTTCCTCCCCTTCCCACCAGACTACCCTCCTCCTACCGCAACCGCACCGGACCTGACTGACGGTTTCCATCCACCTGGCCTCCCTGTCGCGCGAGCTGATCGACCCGCGCAGTTGCAATGCCGTCCAGAGGCTAGCTAGATCGAGCTGCCGAGCGCTGATCACGGTGCGGCCACCCAGATCCACCCGATTGCCAACCGAACTCCACCCCTGCCTTTTCTTCCCCCGTTCACGCCGCGTGCGCTCTCCCTCCTTCCATCCTTCTCTCGTGTGGCAACTGGGCGACCGCCGACGCCCTACGCCAGGTGCCCAGGTCTTCGTCGGGTCCTTTGCCGGCGACGAGCACACTCTAGGTTTGCGCACCCTTTCTCTTCCATTCCTGCTGTGCGAAACCGAGCACAAGAACCCTAATTTAATTCAAGATGTTTGGCTATTTGTATTCGGATCTGATCTAATTACTAGCCTACGCATGCCTACTAGCTTCGATTATTATTGGGTGTACAATTGTATTACCGTGCCCTTTACTGGGCCCGCCCCTGTCCTTAGCCAATATTCATGTTTTTTCCGTTACAATTGGTTCGTCAGGTTCAATTTTGAAGCATCTACATGCCGCCTTAATAAATTTGTTCCGTTTCTTCCAGGGTATTGTGGAGAGCTAGCTGCCCACCTGCTTCGGTTTCTGGGAAGAACAATTTTGGCATAATTTTCACCCTAAGATGCCTGGAATTACAGTGGATGGGGTTGTTGCAGAGGAGGCGCCAAACGGGGTGAATTCCTCTCCACAGAACGAAAATATGCCCGTCCCAAAGTCGACGGCAGCTTCAACGATGGCGGCAAGCATGCATAGCGAGGCACTTGAGATGCATGTTGAAGGTTCCGGTGCTGGGGAGCCCTCAATTGAGCAGCTCTACAACAATGTGTGCGAGATGGAGAGCTCAAGTGAGGGTGGCTCCCCATCACGCGAGAGCTTCGGCTCGGATGGGGAGGAGTCGAGGATTGACTCAGAGCTTCGCCATCTTGTTGCTGGGGAGATGGAGGCCATGAAGGTGATTGAGGAGGAAGAGGAGAATGGGAGTGCTGCCAACATTGTACCCCCTGCTCCTGCTGAGAATGGAACCCCAGTAAAGGAACAGTCTTCCAATTCGTCCAAGAAGTCGAAGAAGGCCTCAAAATCGCAGCTTGAGTCTGATGCTTCTGTTGGTCCCAATGGGAAGGCGTCCACTGAGGACGGTGAGAGTGAGGTCAGCAAACCGGCAAGCCGAGTTGGCCGTCGGCGAAAATCAAATGCCACTCCAAATGGAACAGAAGATGCTGGACTTGATAACCCAGACCTTGGTCCATTTCTTCTCAAACACGCAAGAGACTTGATTGCCTCAGAAAACCCACGGCGGGCACTGAAATATGCTCTCCGTGCCACAAAGTCATTTGAGAAGTGTGCTGGTGGAAAGCCAAGCTTGAACTTAGTGATGAGTTTGCATGTCGTTGCAGCAATCTACTGCAACTTGGGAAAATATGAAGAGGCTGTACCTGTGCTGCAGCGATCCCTTGAGATCCCTGTAATTGAGGAAGGTCAGGAACATGCTCTTGCAAAGTTTTCTGGTTGCATGCAGTTGGGGGACACCTATGGCATGCTAGGTCAAACTGCACTGTCACTGCAATGGTATGCTTCTGGGCTTGAAATCCAAAAGCAAACATTGGGAGAGCAAGACCCAAGGGTTGGAGAAACTTGTCGGTACTTAGCTGAGGCTCATGTGCAGGCACTACAGCTCGATGAAGCACAAAGATTGTGTCAGATAGCCCTTGACATCCACAGGGAGCATGGAGAGACGGCCTCTCTAGAAGAAACAGCTGATAGGAGGCTGATGGGTCTGATTTGTGACACCAAGGGTGATCATGAAGCTGCCCTGGAGCATCTAGTGATGGCCAGCATGGCCATGGTAGCCAATGGTCAGGAGACAGAGGTTGCCTCAGTGGATTGCAGCATTGGTGATATCTACCTCTCCTTGGGCCGGTATGATGAGGCTGTGTTTGCTTACCAGAAAGCTCTTACTGTATTCAAGACCAGCAAAGGGGAGAATCATGCAACTGTGGCTTCTGTTTTTGTGCGACTAGCGGATCTGTACAATAAGACAGGAAAGCTGAGGGAGTCAAAATCTTACTGTGAAAATGCCCTCAAAATTTACCAAAAACCTATTCCAGGGACTTCTCTGGAAGAAATTGCCACTGGTTTAACTGATGTTTCAGCCATATATGAGACAATGAATGAGCATGAGCAAGCACTCAAGTTACTTCAGAAGGCCTTAAAAATGCACAACAATTCTGCCGGCCAACAGAGCACAATTGCAGGAATTGAGGCTCAGATGGGCGTCTTGCACTATATTTTGGGCAACTATGGTGAGTCCTATGATTCCTTCAAGAGCGCAATTGCAAAGCTCCGCACTTGTGGGGAGAAAAAGTCTGCCTTCTTCGGGATTGCCCTGAACCAGATGGGGTTGGCATGTGTTCAAAGATATTCGATAAATGAAGCAGCAGAATTGTTTGAGGAAGCTAGAACTGTTTTGGAACAAGAATATGGGCCATATCATCCAGATACTTTAGGAGTATACAGTAATCTTGCTGGAACATATGATGCAATGGGCAGGTAAACTCCCTACTTCTCGAACTCAAATGGTTGTCTGAACTAGGTGTTGATGATTGTCTGTGTCAGCTGCATGCATAATTATTTGCATTCCAATTAGTGAGTTGGTGTAGTAGGTGGTATGTAGAGTAAAGGTAGACAAGTGGGAATTCTTTGGTCTTAGTCGACTCCTCTTCCAGCTAGGTGCATGATTAGCTTCTGTACCAACTCTTGCTACTCCAATTAGTTGATCAGATATTGATCGGTACAGTATAAAGTTGGATCAATTTAATCGAAGTAGGACCATCTTGCATCATCTTTATACTTGCTTGTCACTGGCTGCCCTGTAAAGAAGGTTGCATCCTTTTGCTTTATCTTTTTCTATTTGTTTTCTTCCTCCCTATTCTCGTGGAAACTTCATCTGCTTTTTAAGGCATGTAGACTTTTAGCTTTATAGTCTGAGTGAAAGATTACAATTGGCTGGATAAAAAATGCCAACACTTGTAGCTGGCTAGATCAGATTCCTGAAGCAACAGTGCTTTCTTCCCGAGTTACTTTATGATGCTAACCGAAGGAGGAAATATCGCCCATCAGCACCCGTGTCCTGCTAACATGAGAAGTTTGTGTTTCATTTTAGCCACAATTATCTATTAATATATTTGCATTTTGTTTACAGACTGGATGAGGCCATCGAGATCTTGGAATATGTTGTTGGAATGCGCGAGGAGAAACTAGGTACGGCAAACCCAGATGTCGACGATGAGAAGCGGAGGCTTGGGGAGCTATTGAAGGAGGCTGGCCGGGTGCGAAGCAGAAAGGCAAAATCCCTGGAGAATCTGCTCGAGACCAACCCATATACGGCCACCAAGAGAAACATAGTTGCAGCATGATTCACTGCTCTGAAATGATAAGGTTTTATGATGAAAGTTGAGGATTGTTTTTAAGGTGATCAATTGGTTTGTTCAGACGGGGGTAACAGGAATAGTGGTGTTTACCTATTTAGAAATATATATATGAAATGCTCAAATTGATTGTTGTAAAGTTTCAAATGCTATTATGGTTATTACTTGTTCAGTGTTCTTGTGTACTGTTCTGGAGAAGCTGAGTGGTGGGTACTGTTTCTCCTTTTCTACCTCTCTGCGCGAGCTCATCACAGTTGTACCAGTTGCTAGCGAGAACTTGCTGTTGCCCCAGTTGAAGATGGCAAAAATAATGATCGACGCGGGCCAGGCCAGTTGTAACACAGTGTGATTTGCTGTCCAGAACTGCGTGTCCGGAACGGAATTCATACTTCTATACAGATCATACGTGTCCTGCTCATCGCAAACATCTTTGGTCAGACTTTACGGCTACTCTGGATGACGAATCCGCAGGAGCTCGTAGGACCGTCATTGGTCAGACTTTCGCATAAACATTCCATCTGTATATAAAGGTTGCTCGTCTAATGGAAACATCGCAAATTCATATGCCAGTATAGGGAAAAGGAGTGCTAAACATTGCTATAGACCACAAGTACCCATTAATTTCGGGCAAACAGAGTATTCGTCTACAGCTTCAAGTGAGGAAGAGCTGTTGAACAGTGCCTGAAGGATGAATATGGCTTGCACCAAAATTAGACCTTCAGAAACATTACGATCCATAGACTGTTCATCAGTCAGTAACCACTACTGCTAAACTACGAGAAACATGAAGCAATTCCACGTCGAAGCAACTCTCTAGTGACCATACTTCTGGAACTCCCACTCACTGTTGTCTGCAATGTCAAATTACAAATTAAAAGGTGAGACGGTGTGGACCGGCATGAGTAACAACAAAGAACAGTCACATTGATCAAGAGGTAGAATAGCCAAGGCTACTGACCAAGAGGGCACACTTGACGGGTCTTCAGCCAACGACTGATACAGTGGAAGTGGAATGCATGGTTGCAAACTCCTGAAAGATACAAACAGACTATCAGTTCTTTCCAATTCAAGTCACTCTGCTAAGAGTTTCAACTTTCAACACTTTGCAAAATACAATGCAGGCTTATTAAAGCCACAAACCAGTATAGGGATGCAATTAACAAACAAGAGGTAAGCTAATTGCTAATCCTTTAGAGTCTAGTCATTGCCCTTAACTAGAAAACAATTTGAATATTAAAGTACACACATGCTCACAGAAGTCTAGTTATTGCCCTTATCTCCAATACAACAACAACAACAACAACCACAACAACAACATAGCATTTTGTCTCAAGCAAGTTGGGGTAGGTTAGAGATGAAACCCAAAAGAGACCAGGAAACAAAGGACACATAGAGGATACAAGAAAAAAAGATTACGGTTCAGGCACGTTAATTGCTAGTCTCCGAGCGCTCCTATCCATAGCTAAATCTTTAGGGATATTCCACTCCTTAAGGTCTCTCTTAACCGACTCGTTCCAAGTCAGTTTAGGTCGACCTCTACCGTTCTTTACATTATCGACCCGCTTTACAACCCCACTACGCACCGGCGTCTCAGGTGGCCTCCGTTGGACATGGCCAAACCATCTCAACCGGTGTTGAATCAATTTCTCCTCAATTGGTGCCACCCCAACCCTATCCCGAATATCGTCGTTCCGGACTCTATCCCTCCTTGTGTGCCCACAACACCATCGTAACATACGCATCTCTGCTACACTCAATTGCTGGATATGTCGCCTTTTTGTATGCCAACATTCAGCACCTTATAGCATCGCCGGACGAATCGCTGTCCTATAGAACTTACCTTTTAACTTCTGAGGCACCCTTTTATCACAGAGGACGCCTGAAGCTTGACGCCGTTTCAACCAACCGGCTCAGATTCTATGCCTAACATCTTCATCGATGTCGCCATCCTTTTGTAGCATCGATCCTAAATACCGAAAAGTATCCTTCTTGGCCACCACTTGCCCATCGAGACGAACGTCTCCCTCCTCATTCCTAGTCGCGCTGAAGTCGCACCTCATGTACTCGGTCTTTGTCCTACTAAGTCTAAACCCTTTCGACTCTCACGTGTGTCTCCATAGTTCTAACTTCCTATTAACCCCTGCCTTTGTCTCGTCAACTAGCACCACATCATCAGCAAAGAGCATACACCAAGGGATATCACCTTGTATGTCCCTTGTGACCTCATCCATCACCAAAGCAAATAAATAAGGGCTCAATGCTGACCCTTGATGTAGCCCTATTTTAATTGAAAAGTCACTGGTGTCGCCATCACATGTTCGGACACACGTCACCACATCCCTGTACATATCCTTGATGAGGGTGATTTACTTAGTTGGGACTTTGTGCTTTTCCAAGGCCCACCACATCACATTTCTCGGTACTTTGTCATATGCCTTCTCGAGGTCAATAAAGACCATGTGCAAGTCCTTCTTCTGCTCCCTATATCTCTCCATCAACTGTCGTAATAAGAAAATCGCCTCTATGGTCGACCTACCAGGCATAAACCCAAATTGGTTTTGGGTCACACTTGTCACTCTTCTTAGGCGATGCTCGATAACCCTCTCCCAGAGCTTTATCGTATGGCTCATCAACTTAATCCCACAGTAATTATTACAACTTGAACATCTCCCTAGTTCTTGAAGATCGGTACTAATATACTTCTCCTCCATTCTTCAGGCATCTAGTTTGACCGAAAAATGAGATTAAAAAGCTTAGTTAACCATACTATCGCTCTGACACCTAGGCATCTCCACACTTCAATGGGGATACCATCAGGGCCCATCGCCTTACCTTCCTTCATCCTCTTCAAAGCCTCCTCGATCTCTGCCTCCTGAATTCTCCTCGTGAAGCGTTTGTTGGTATCATCATATGAGTCATCCAACTCCAAGGTAGGACCCTCATCATTCTCCCCATTAAACAACTTGTCAAAGTACTCTCTCCATCTGTCCTTGATCTCCTCATCCCTCACCAAAAGTCGATTTGTCCCATCCTTGATGCATTTGATTTGGTTGATGTCCCTCGTCTTCCTCTCGCGGACCCTAGCCATCCTATAAATGTCCTCCCCTTCCTTCGTGCCTAGCCGCTGGTAAAGGTCATCATACGCCTGACCTTTTGCTACACTCACCGCTCGTTTTGCAGCCCTCTTCGCTATTTTATAGCCCTCACTGTTGGCCGCACTCTTGTCATGGTGGAAACGCTTGAACCACTCCTTCTTCTCCCTAATAGCCCTTTGCACCTCGTCATTCCACCACCACGTGTCTTTCGCTTCCCGTTTGTCTCCCCTACTCACTCCAAACACATCTAAAGCCACCTTCCAAACACATGTCGCCATCTTTAGCCACATGTCATTTGCATCTTCTCCTTCTTCCCACGGCCCCTAGCCTAGCACCCTCTCCTTAAATGTTTGCGCTGCTCCCCTCTAAGCTTCCACCATTTTGTTCCCGCAATCTTGGCCCGATTGTCCCGGTGGACATGTACCCGAAAGCGAAAATCCGCCACCACAAGTTTGTGTTGAGGGATAACACACTCCCCAGGTAACACCTTACAATCTAAGCAAGCACGTCTACCCCCCCTCCTTGCAAGGATAAAGTCGATCTGGCTCAGGTGTTGTCCACTACGAAAGGTCACTAGATGAGATTCCCTCTTCTTAAAGACAATGTTCGCTATCAACAAATCGTAGGCCAACGCGAAGTTCAAAACATCCTCCCCCTCTTGATTTCTACTACCATACCCGAAACCCCATGCACCCGCTCGAAACCTACATTAGTCGCACCCACATGGCCGTTGAGGTCTCCTATGAAGAGTTTCTCGCTGATAGGCACGATACTAACCATACTATCGAGATCTTCCCAAAACTGTCTCTTGGGGTTCTCGCAAAGACCTACCTGTAGGGCATAGGCACTGATCACATTCAGAGTCGAGTCTCCAACTACCAACCGGACTAGGATAATCCGGTCGCCTTTTCTCCGTACATCAACCACTCCATCCTTAAGGCTCCTATCGATCAAGATGCCTACACCATTCCTACCCGAAGTTGTCCCCGTGTAACAAAGTTTGTAGCCAGTATCCTCCACCTCCTTCGTCTTCTGGTCCTTCCATTTAGTCTCTTGTATGCATAGAATATTTACACGCCTCCTAATTGCTGTATCGACTAGCTCTCTTAACCTACCCGTTAGAGACCCTACATTCCAGCTACCAATACAATTTTGAATTAACAACCTCATGTTTCAATAGTTTTGCTGCGGTTGGGCAAGGTAAACAAACAGGATGTTTGGCTACAGAGTGAGGCCTTGTTTTATTTTTTTTAAGGAAAACTAATATTACTATTCATTCATAAGGCAACAAGCGTACAATACCTAAACAAGCACGGATTTGCCAGATATAAGATTTGCCAAAGTGAACAGTTCCAACCAAAATAACAGCTGACAAAAATTAAGTAACATGCAAAAGATCCCAAGAGAGCTGTAACCTATTAAAAGGAGCCTTTGACACGGATTTCAGAAAAATCACCACCCATAGATTGTTTTTTTATAAACCTTTAAGACCTGTCTCCTACCATGGTATTTGAGGGTTTGTTAACAAATACCACTAACACCTAACCAAAGTTCGTGCTGTATTCCTGATGCATACACGATATAAACATGACCTGGGAACTGCTCTTAAAACAAATGAGATATATGTGATTAGAAGAATGCTAAATATCCTATTCTTGTCAAAACTGAACTTAACTTTTAATCTTTAAGATCAATAACATTTCAGCAATATCCTAGTAGAAGAGTTAATGAATGCAAGGACAATCTGATATATCACTCTGAACCTCCTAGATAGGTTATGTTGTTACAGGTGCAACCACAATCAAAGCATACGTTGCAATGGCATAACATGTCCATATGAAAGTTAATTATACTCTGGTAAAACTAAGCATGAGTGCATGACAGTTACTACTCAACCCAATAACATTAACTGCTCTTATGCATCTAAATTAGCCCGTTTCTACCAGGATCATAGTTCAAGCAAGTACCCTCCCCTCCCCTCCCCTCAAAACACCGCAGGAGTCAGGACACCTAAGATTGGATGACTAGTGCTGACATACCAAGATCAAGGATTCTAGCCAGACAAAAAACTTGTGCATCAATGCTGATTGTAGCAGGTATATGTCTAAGAGTAATGTACCGTGTCTCACTGACAACCAACACAGTAACCAATTAGATAGGATCATACACTTCCGATTAACAGCACCCCTTTCCAACCACTCCATGTCCCCAAATAGTACATCCAATTTCACGCCACAACAATCACCAAATTCAACAGCAACCGCACACGCTGCGTTAACACAAGTAGTAAACCCTGCACTCGACAGGGTAATGGGGGCAAACAAGCAAATCAGATGTGAATCATACCCCAAGCGACGGTGCACTCTTCGCTGGTGGCGCTCGCCTGGTTCGCTTGGCACTCGATGCCTACACCAGACACAAACGCGGAACGCCACGACAGGCGAGGTCAGATCAAATCACAAAACCAGAACAAATCGACGGGGAAGGAGGAAGAGGGGCGGCGTGTGCTCACAGAGGTCCATGATGTGGTTACGGCAGATGGCGCAGTTGTCCACCACGATGTCTGAGGGCGGGAAAACAAGGACGAACAAAGTCAAATTGGACGAATTCGAGAGAAAAAAATAATTAAAAATAGCAGAGACGGCGAGAGCCATGTGACGCACGCACCCCAGGCCCAGAGAGAGACGGCGTTCCACTTCTTGATATCGAAGCGCTTCGCCTTCTTCGCGCCGGCAGCGGCGGGAGCGGCCGGGGCCACGACGACGGCGCCCTTGCCCTTGTCCATCGCGATACGAGACGAGGCGAAGGAACCCTAGCTAGGATCACGCACGAGAGGGAGACGGTACAGCGGAGGGGAGAGAGGCTGACTTCCAGGAGACAGAAGGGCGTCAGACGAGTCCAGATTTATAATTGCGGTTTGCAGAGGAAAACGAACGGGGGCCGAGCGTAGTTAGCACGGTGGACCGCTGCGAAAGCCCAAAACAACTCTTTTGCTTTGGGCCGTGGTCACGTGATGTTTCCTTTTTACTCTCTTATTTTTCGGCGTCTGGCCTATTTTTTATCATTTGATTGGCGTTTCTGACAGGATCGTCTGAAAATGTCGAATAATAATCATGGGTCACTTTGACTTGTTTGATACACATGGCTAATTACTAGGTAGGGCCAAAATTTAGCTCAAATTACTACGATTGGTTAGCTAGTTGACTAACAACTAATCGGAATTTGACTAAAAAGTTAGTCCACCTATTAACTCTCTTGTTTGGGCTAAAGGTAATTTAATCTAAAAAATTAGCTACCTAACAATTAGTCATGGTATCAAACATGCCCTAAATGAAGAACATTTTTGTAGAATCGTGAACTCAGATGGCAGCATAAGATCTGCAACCAGGCGAAACATTATATAGTGCTCGCACTCAGAAATCACGAGACAGACAGCGACAATATTCAGCTAAACTAGTCGATCTCATAATTTCTTCGACATTATCTGAGGATCACTATAAATCTCCAAAATTTATTGGCACTGGGGACTGCCAGTACCCATTACACAGAAGTGCATGCTTCTGGTACACCATTTTTTGCGTTTGGGAGTAACAATTCCCTAAAAAGCGAAGCCTTTGTTGCATGCATCTGTCTTAGGACTTTGTAAGCTGTTAGATATGGTCTTCCTGATGTAAACGGTTGAGAACTGTCTTCCTTTAGCTTGTTGGAGAGACAGCATCAGTATGAACTCTGGACTATGGGGGTATTGATCAGTTGAGTTGTGACGGTTGTTTCCTCCAGTTCCGCTAAAACTAGATGGTGAGCCTCAGAGCACATGGTTGGGTCGACTCACTTTGGTCAGCCCCTGTTGAGACCTTTAAACATGAAGTACCCAATACTAGCAACAGTCAGGCAAATAAGTGGACAGATGATTGTGTCCATATCGAGCACCCGGTTCCTGCTGGCGGTATTTGCTTGGCGTGTTAAGACCAAATGCTCATGAAGCAAGTTGGTCAGATTGTCAAGCTGATGTATAACCTGGCGCTGGCCTCTTGATATGTTGGTAATCTGCATAGGAAACAAAGCATCAAACATGAAATGTCAAGTCAAGATATGTACAAAAGAATGTGTTACATTAAGATAGGCACAACCAACATTCATGTTTATTAAGATAGGCACAACCAACACTCATGTTTTTATGGTGAGGTTTTAGAATAAATACTAAATATCACAATATACTGAATAACCAACCAACTTGCATATACCAGAAAAATTTGTGCAATGTTTCATTCACCCTAGGCTTTGCACAATACATAACTACAAAGAAGAAGAAAAATCATAAGACCTTTGGCAGCTTCGAGTCTTGTCATTAAGAACCTCTGCCACATGAATGTTTTATGCCACATCTTTTACACTAAACGACATTTAGTTTCATTGATTTTTTTAGTCTATTCATGAAATCTAATATTACATCAAACTACATTATGAAACTATCCAATTATCATTGTTCTCGCACGATATGTGTATTTGGCAATCCATATATGATTCCACATCCATAGATGTATAGTTACATAGTTTTTTTTGTCATCGTTAACAATATTGTGACACTACCTGTACTGGAAATGGAACTGGATTACTTACTTTTCCTTTTTACTTATTTCAGACTAGATAAAGGAAACTAGAACAGGATTGAATTTGTGACCCACTTGTCCACTTAATTTGAGAACACCAATGACAACCCTGATCCTTTGATATTTTATCAAACTGTTAGAATCTGTTTGAGGTCTAAAAAATCACACTGAATTCTTAAAATGTTTGATAAACTAATGTTTGAACAATGTTGACAATACAAAAAACGTATAGGGAGGAGGGAGAGAGAGACCTCTTCTATCATCGGGGAATCCTTTGCAAGTTGGTTTGAAGATGAAGAATGAGGTATCAGAGTACCATTGCCTAACTGAGAGACAAAGAGATTTGTAGGCGTGGAACCATTACAGGCATCATTTGGAAGAGCTAAGTTTTGCTGACTGGGCAAATGTTTCTTCACCGTAAATTTTGAATTGAGTTCTTCAACTCGAGAGGTAAACTCATCCATCCTTTCATTCAATGTTGATATCTGTTCGGAAAGCTGGGTGATTGCACCCTACAAAATAGAAATGGAAACAAGAGCATTTGCAAGTCAGAGATAACATATGTTTTTGTTGAGGCTTTCAACTACCATGCTAGTGACAATTCTACACAAAAGTCACCTGGTTGATAGCAGGCGATTCAAGGGCACGCCCTGACCCAAACCTCCTGTTGGTTTCTGATAGTTTACTCAATTTCACAATATTTTTGTCTCCACGCGTTGAATATGAATGAGATAGGCCACTGGACAACATGATAAGAAAGTCAGCTAACTTCATTCAGGTTCCAAAGTTTCAACAGCTCAAACTTGAAACAAGGATGTTATTACCTCTTCATAAGTTTGTTTCTCTGATCAGCAGAAACACGGGAAAAGGCTTCCTTTGGACTAGAGACCAGCTCATCATCAATGCTGAGCTTTGTCTTCAAATCTTCTGGTAACGCCTGCATAGCAGTCAGATTCAACCAATGAACTATGCGAAACAACTAGAAAAAATACAAATATTACAGTTTAAGCAACATAACTAACAAAACATACATACCATAACATCATTAATCAATTTCTCCAGCTGAATTTGTTCAATATATGTGCGTGGTATATAAGAACCATCCAAACCTAATTGATCTGCTACAAATTTAACATAAAGTCGATCCCTTCCTTGCACCTAAAGGAAGAAGCAAGGTCATAACATTTACACATCTTAGTTTTTTTTTAAAAAAAAAGTAATAATGAAATAAATATTATTCAAGAACCTGACATTGAGAGAAACTACATCAACCAAACAACAAAGATTATGCTCACTTGTATATACTGTCTGTTAAGTTGTTCCAGCCAATCAATTTTAACAGTTGCCTTGCCATCAGAAAAAACACGACTGCTTCTCTTCAGTATAGCTGCTATAGTATATCCCAATGCCATCAAACCACCAAGAAGACGAACACTGACTTCAAAAGTGATCCTTGGTGATATGATAAAAGGATTGTCAGTCACCCATTCCTTTGAACACAAAATAACATAAGAGAGTTAGTGAACACCAGGGCTGCCAGCAAGGTCTGTTTGTTGCACGTAGCCACAGACAATAGAAACAAATACAGGAAAATCTAAATGACTGCAGAGAAGACTGATAAAATGTGTTAAGCATACTCAGTATAAATATAAAAAGAGAAGTAAAATTTAGAATCTGACTGCAATGAAAATGGAACTGGATTACTTTTTCATGTTCTAGCAAAGATTCCAGGGGAAATATGGTAAGGAATTTTCCTTCAAAAAGAAATATGGTATGGAATAAAATTGCATGGCAGCTAAGGAGTGGACTTAATCCAAGGAACCTCATACAGTACTAGTATCAGAACATGATCAACTAACAATAATCACTCAAAAAGTATAATTCATAGCTAACAGACACAAAACTGAAATTCCATTCATAAGAGAGAGAAAGCATAAAACTGGAATTACATTGGTTAGATAGGAAATATAAAACGGATATACCTCAAACATTAGGTTATATTTTCCTTCCCTATTCCGCATTCTCAAGTAAGATTGACATGCTTCTGGGTCTTCACCAGGTGGAAGTAGATATATATCATAAGTTTCTTCATTGCTTTCTGTATGATCATCACCAAGCACAGCCTTGATTTTCTCAGGTGCTAGAGACCTTGGTGACTGCAAGTGTGGATGACCAACACGCGGTGCGCAATTCAAACAATTTTATTTGTTAATCATAAAATAAAGTTTGTTGTTGAAACTATGTCATTGGTGCACAATTCCACAATTTTCTCAAGATGCCTACCTTTAGAATGTACATAGGATTTTGGAACCCTGAGAATGGGTTGAACTTGTTGATGATTCTAATATGTGCGGTCTCCAGATCTGGTTCGATGAAAGCTTTGTACATTGGATAAACCTGAAAAATTCATCTTTCATTAAACCACACCAGTTACAATAAGAGGTAATTCACTGTTAACATGAGCCACAAGATTGCTCACAAAATGTATAGCCAGGTTGGAAAGTTCAACCTACCGTTTCAGAGATCTGATGAATTATTTCTTCAGGCTCCTGACCAGCTCGCTGTATATCCCTTAAAACCCTCTTCACTAGGTCAAAGTGAACACCACCAGTGACAGAAACACGCAAGTCCATCACAGGCCGTAGCTTCTCACTCAGTGCATAAATACCTTCAATGATAACAATACGGGAGCTAGGGACATCAACTGTCCTGTTTGACATAAGAAATTGGATTCAAATGAATGATGAACTGTGGACCTTAGCTTGTAATATTGAAAGATAGCAGTGATTATTATTTACCTATAACCAGTCCGGCAGCTTGACTTGAAATCATATATTGGAACCTGAACTGACCTTCCTTCTTTCAGACCATGAATATTTTCCAGCAGTGTGTCATAGTCTGTCAGACGTGGATCTGAGCAAGTTTTAAGAGGTGAAAATATCAATTTCTCTGGTAGGAAACATTATCACCTTAGGAATGAAGCTCGTAATAATAAAGCACTCTGATACTAACATGGTGACATAAATCTTGTAAGATAATAATCATGCCAATATCAATGCAGTGGTATGCAGTTTCCAAATGACCAGATGTGCAAGAGACACAGCTCAAAGTATATGTAACATAACTATCTCTGTTTTTTCTCAGAAATTTTGTTGTTGTGAAGGAAGCGCCATACAGATTATGTAAACTATAAGACAATATGCAAAGTGCTTGGTGATTAGGACTACCATCAAAATTGCCATCGACTATGCGAGTTGCATCATTATAGTTGTCCATTGATATCACAGCAACATCAGGCATGAAATTGACCACCTTCTCAGTAAACACCGTCTTCCCAGCACCAGAGGGGCCGGCAACACCAACAAATATTATCCCGTCATTGTGCTGTGCCAGGAGCTGGCAAGCACGGATCACAACAAAGAAGCCTTTCTCAAAAGACAATGGTTCGTGGAAGCGGACAATCTCATAGCGATTTGAGTCCTTCCTTTTCACCAGTTGGACCTTGTCACGCAGAAGGTTTTGCCGCCTCCTTGGTGAGTCAGCCATGGAATCATGGTCCATTTTATTCTTCAAGATAAACAATTTAATCTGCACAACAGATGGAAAGAGAAAATCAAACATATAATAGAGCTATGGAAATTCAGGGGTTCCCTAAGAGGCTCAAACATAGACTGATTGGTTTCAAGGTCAGTGTCTGCCACCAAACTGCTGAATCCAATTATTGTGCATCCTACTTCCTAGACCCTTTTCACTGTTGCTTTCACTTTTCCTTTCCCTAACTTTTGTACCATACTTTCATGTAACTATGTACTTGATGTTTACTTTTAGCGCAAATTGTACAACGTAGGGAGAACGGCACCGGCGGAGCGAAGGCCCGGCCACCCTGGGCAGCTGGCCGGGCTCCCACGGTACAGCGGAGGCGGGAGGGGAGAGGGAGGTGCATACGCAGAGTCGCCGGCCGGTGTGCGGAGGACGGAGACGAGGGCCCAAGGCGACTGGCGAGAGGCGGCAGGAGGAGCCGCTGACGCCGCCGCCGTGCCTGCCAGCCTGGGACTGCCCCTCCGTCGCTGAGGGCCCGAGCCTGAGTGCCGCCTCCGTCGCCTTCGTGCCGAGCGCGAGTGAGGAAACAAACGGCGGCGGCAGCTGTGCCTGGTTTGTGCTGAATTAATGGGCTCGTATAAGGGCCACTAAATAAAAGCACGTACAGTCTTTTTTTTCTTTTTTTCCTAACATCTTCTGATAAATTAGCACCCCTATATATTTGTAATGACACCTCTGTTATTCTTTAATGACATCTCATGTATTTGTAATTAAATTCTTTGCTCCACTAGAAGACATTTGATTTTTAAACTAGACAAACGTCCATTGGTTTTTCTATCCTCCTATCATGGTTCACAAATTGAAGAAATAGCTTAAAAATTGGAGATTTAGGGAGAGAAGCAAAAATGAGAACCAAGAATAGAGATAGATTTTTATTTTTTGAGGTTTTAGAGTTTCAATTCTTCGTTACAAGGCACAATAGTGTCAAACGTTATATACCAGCCTGATTTTTAGCATGATGCTTGTTAACTCGCCACCAACTCACACCACTATGACTTAGATGTCAACATTATCCCATCTTGACCGATATCATTTGCTTTGTTGTCAAATACGTAACAATATTTTTTATCCTTCTTACCCTCCCTTTCGTGGTATGGACATTGTCGCTCCCTTAAAAAGTTGGTTGTCTCTGAGCAATAGTGGATGGAAATTGTCTCCGAACATCATGAACTTCCTCCTATGACATCAACGTTGGTGAGTGATTGTTAAACTATTGCACCTAAACTTTTTACTGTAAAGAAGCCCCTTTCTACACCATATGTGAAGCTAGAAAATAGATGGATGGTCTTGACAATCATCAAAGAATCATGTGGAACCAAAGTGATAATCATTATCTTTTAAGTTCTCGTAAATAAACACAAAGAGAAATTATCAAGTTCAACGTATCTTGGATGCCTTTAAGTTCTCTATTGGAGGTGTACTATATGTTACAGACCATACTAGTGTCTCTATGACCCAATTACATAGCCTCGTGAGATGATAATTTTCCTAAATGTTTTTTTTAAATACAAGCCCATTAGGAGAAATTATGAAAAAAATTGTCTCACACCTTTTTCTATAAAAGGGAAAGAGGGGGGGATAGAGGGACCCAATTACATAGTCTTCTGAGATAATAATTTTTTTAAATGTATTTTTTAAATATAAGCCCATTAAGGAAAATTATGAAAAAAATCCTCTCACACTTTTTCTATAAAAGGGAAAGAGGGGGAGATAGAGAAGGTCATTGATTCATTTGATGTTTCTTAATTACTCTCCACTCTTTTCTCAACTATTATCCGCTTTATTCTCTATATGTTCTGTCAAAGATAAAAAAACGTTCGAGGGCTTAGAAATGTTTGTCTTGTTAATATTAATATGGTGTTTCGTTCCGGCTCCACAAAACTTTTGGCTTTGCCACTAGAGAACGACCAGCAGCTATTAAGTGTAGAACATTAACTGAGCTCTAACAAAGAACAAGGGGAGGACCAACGTAGGTGACCAATTTATTTTTGCAAAAAAATAAAAGTAAAGTAAGTCATTAAGCATGTATACACACTTGTAATTAGATCAGATCCGAATACCAAATAGCAAGTATCTTAAGTTTGAATTCCGGGTGGAATTTGGATGATCGGCATGAGTGGGAGAGGGGGGTGCGGATACCTAGTGGGTGCTCGTCACTGGCAACCGAGGAAGGCCTGGCAAATGGACCGACGAAAACCTGGGCACCTACTTAGGGCGGCGGCGGCGGTGGCGGTGGCGGTTGCCTTGCTGCATGAGGGAGAGGACGCGTACGCTTTGGCGCACGAGGGAGATCATGCGGATGGAAAAGCAGGGGAAGTCCTGAACAAGAGAAAATATCACAGTTCTCAGGCCTCGGAAAGCGATGACGACGACGACCACGAGCGGGAGCAGAGAGTTCCTCTCGGTCGTTTCTGTCTTCACGTGTTTGGGTCGGCGCTGGCAAGGCCGAATTTGAGCACGACGGTGTGGGCGGAGGAGGGTGTTTCGTCGTTAGTGCCGACCAAGGGCCGGAATGGACATAGACATGGACGTGGCTGAGCCCAAAGGCCGATTGTCTGTACTACTCCGTAGGACCGTATGTGTAAAATTTATACGAGTTCGGATACATATAAAAGTCGATTTAGTTTTTTTAGCAATAAAAGTCAATATAGTTGAGGCGTGCAAGTGAGATAGAGTCGTAGAATGAGAATCAGTCTCGCGACCAATAATGCATTGCCTTCTCAGTAATAGTAGTTGTTATGGCTCCTACTCTTTGATCTCGTTTTTGCTAAATCAGGTGATATTTGTATTGTTCGTTTTGCTCTTTTTCTTAAAAAATTCGCCTAACGAAGAAAAAGAAGGAAAGAACATTGAAGCAGAGGACAACCAGGTTGAAAAGCCGTGCGGAGCGCAATTATTCGTGCTCTACTACATCTGATACGATAAAACTTGCCTAGTCTAGTCACGCCTCCCAAAAATGCTCGGCAAACCTAGAAGGCAGAAGATTCTCTCCCACTCTCGCTTAACTTTCCTAGATAGTGATGTGCTTACAACCTCTGACCAAACACCTAGCAAAATGCTGAAAGAGAGCAAATTCTCAAGTCTTTTGATCTTTTCTCCTTTATTTTATTAGAGATATTGTAACTTCGACAACAAATTGCCGAAAACATACGGTAATCGAAAGCAGAACAACTCAGCTTCGAACATACATCATTAGAAATATCAATACGGCAATATAACCCAAAAAAAAAAATCCAAACCCATTTTATCCTCCTCATCACACCGTCAATCTGGTCAGACAGCATCTACAAGTGCACTACGATAGAAGAGAAAGTTTCC
The DNA here is from genome assembly GCA_023333625.1 of Bothriochloa decipiens. Lineage (NCBI taxonomy): Eukaryota > Viridiplantae > Streptophyta > Magnoliopsida > Poales > Poaceae > Bothriochloa > Bothriochloa decipiens. The sequence goes on along the minus strand of CM041635.1, from coordinate 49,000,552 downwards.
AGATCAGATGCACATCTAAAGATCTACGCGCAACTTGTCGCCACAAAAAGCTGGATGATTTTCCATCAGACATTTAAAAAGCAGACAACAACGTTGTGCACATCTGATTAGCCCAAAAGTATCCACTGACCAGCCTTCATGGCCATCCTTTTATCTCTACCAGTCTAGAGGTGCTCGTCATGACCACTTTACTTGCCGATCAGAAATTCTGTACCGTACAATTTGATAACATGTTATTATTCTCACGAAATTCAACCAAGTCATTTCATGGAACAATGCACAGAGCATCTCATGCTATGTCCTCACGACCCAAAAATGCAAGCACACGAACATCCAAAAGAAAAACATTACAGATACAACAAATCCTTTTGAGCTTGGTGCGAGAGAGCACCATGTAATTATTGACCTTTCCATTTCAAGTATTTCCCTCCCTCACAATCTGTTGCTCTTCATGAACTCTATAAACTCACCGAAGGCTGTAAAACACAAAAGATGAATCGAGACATCAGCTAAATCACATTAAGATAGCAGTACGTTCTACACCATGGTGGATCTATACAAGATTCTAGGAAAGGAAAGAAATGTACCTGTGTCGGAGTCATGTGGACCTGGGGAAGACTCAGGATGGTACTGGAGAGACATAAGCTTCATCTTGGGGTACTGAAGGCCAGCGCAACTATTATCGTTGAGATTGACATGAGTTACTTTTGCTCCTTCTGGAAGTGATTCTGGGTCCACTGCGTAGTTATGGTTCTACAGGGAAATAAAGCATGCTTTAGGACAATACAGATTACAAATACAAGCTAGGAAGCACTACAAGTAAAAAAACAGTGATTCAGATTCTCATTAATATGGATTAGAGAAAAGTAACAGCGTGGATACTATACTACCATAATTAGAAGGTACTCGTAAAACATAATCTTCTGGAACACCCACCCATTTCAACCAATAACAGATGTTATATCTCAACTGACATGTCATATTTACTCTTACTAGGATATACTGCTATTGATTGTAGCATGATTGCCTAAAAAAACAAAATTGCAATTCTATATGAAGACTCTGAGAAACTCAAATTTACTAAACGAACAGATGGAAGACGTGCAGCACCTCTCAAGAAACAGAGATACAACAGTAAACAGTGCAATGACAAATTAAAATAAAGTAGTAATTATTCAAACCCAACTCCTCTTTTCAGCTGAATGACACTGGGCTGGCTCAGTTTGTTGTGGGTGTGTATGTATGCCCAGACCACCAAAGTTCAAGAACTCACCAAGTCTAATCTGCCAATCTGGGCGCTAATTTCTTTCTTGATTTCAGAGATGCCTAGTTCCTCCTAGGTTGGTATTTTTTAACAGATGTGACTCACATCAAGCATAAAAAAAAGCAAGAGTGTAACGTCCCGTCTCCTCGAGGCTGAGCCCGCTTACATCCGGCCGCTTATCTAGGACATAGACTACCCTCACAGACCAACACTAGTCTTTTCTGTGCACTTTGTCCTCACTCGTGCGCACCCGGAAAGACTTCCCGGTCGGTCACCCATCCCTAAATTTCTCCAAGCTAAGCACGCTTAACCTCGGAGTTCTTTAGTAATGAGCTTCCGGAAAAGAAGTTGCAACTTGTTGGTATGAGTATCATATTAATCCTATTAAGCCCTGGGCCGGGGTGTTACATACTCACCCCCTTAAGAGACCGACGTCCTCGTCGGTCAACCCCAGGCCTGGAACATCCCCTTTTGGCCACGTCCGTGTGTCCAGTGCCAGCGCATGTGTCATGCAGTGTGACCACTCCGGATCCACACCAGCCATGCACACCATGCCTGCGCAACTGACACACGCGCCCGTGAAACCGCAAGGGTCGGCTCTGATACTATTTGTAACGTCCCGTCTCCTCGAGGCCGGGCCCGCTTACATCCGGCCGCTTATCTAGGACATAGACTACCCTCACAGACCAACACTAGTCTTTTCTGTGCACTTTGTCCTCACTCGTGCGCACCCTGGAAGACTTCCCGGTCGGTCATCCATCCCTAAATTTCTCCAAGTAAGCACGCTTAATCTCGGAGTTCTTTAGTAATGAGCTTCCGGAAAAGAAGTTGCAACTTGTTGGTATGAGTATCATATTAATCCTATTAAGCCCTGGGCCGGGGTGTTACAAAGAGGTAAGAACAAACCTGTGCACTTATGTCTACACGTCCACTACGGAGATCACAGACAGGGTGATTCCCACCATGATGACCAAATTTCATTTTAAATGTCTTCACACCAAGAGCCTGCCCAATCAATTGGTGGCCCATACAGATGCCAAAAACAGGAACCTTCCCAATTATTTCTTGTACTGTCTTCACAGCATAGGGAACTGCAGCTGGATCTCCAGGACCATTGCTAAAAAGAACACCATCAGGCTTCAAATTGAGAACCTCTGAAGCAGGCCAATTTGCTGGAACAACTGTTATTTTGCACCCATATGATGTCAATCGTCTCAAAATATTATGCTTGATACCAAAGTCATAGGCAACAACCTATAGAAGAAATGAAGCGAACATCAGGTACAATATTTATTTTGGATGTGTAGGAAAGAGTGTTAATACTGACATGAAAAGTTTCACTTGACTGATCCCTCTTGAACTCCCATTCTGAATCTGTCTTGTCCGACCATACATATGGGGCATCACATGTCACACCACTAATCAAATCCACCCCTGCGTAATATCAACATGAATGTTTCTTTCATTATTAGAACCAAGAAACTAACAGCTTAAACATCATCCATAGGTCATTTGCAATAGTAATAACTACTAACAATCTACTGAACATGGCAACCGAGCTGCCAGGCAATATCAAATAACTAAAACACTCCCTTGAAACAGTAGGTATTCCAAAAGATTCAACCAATTTTAGAAGTGGATATTTAGGGGCTGTTTGGTTGCCGCCGCGCCCAACCACGCCACACTGAAGGCCGCCACAACTTGCCACACATGCAAGGCCAGCATTTGGTTGAGCATTTAACTTAGTCAAGCCACAGATTTTTGTATAGCATTTGGTACTATTTTTAGCCACAAGTGTGGCGGACTTTTTGATCACCACAGCTCGCCACAAAAGTTTGGCGTCGCCATGGACTCCACGCATGGCATGGCTGACTGTGGCGGGGAACCAAACAGCCCTTTAGCTGCTTTCTATAATCCCAATTTTTTTGTTTTCTTTTCTGAATTCATTAAATATTGAAGTGATAATTAACTGATTATATCTAATTGCACGTGGTTCTTTCAAAGGTCAAACGGCAGCTCTACAGTCCAATTAATATAAATAAAAAAAAGAATAAACAGCTCAAATACATATAAAGTTAGTTCTATATGTAATTGCACGTGGTTCTTTCAAAGGTCAAACGACAGCTCTACAGTCCAATTTATATAAATAAAAAAAGAATAAACAGCTCAAATACATATAAAGTTAGTTCTATATGTTGGGAAAAGAAATCTATCGAATATATATAAGCTGACCACTATGCAGTCATTTAGGTTCATCAGTGGAGATAAATAGTGAAGTGCGCATAAAAAAGAAGAAAGTCACTTCTTTCAAGGACATTGCTGATTGATGGAAGTTTTAACATACCAACAATTTTCCACTTTTGGGCCATTTCCAACAACTCATTGTCTGTCTTAGACTGATCAGTACTCAAGACACCAATAAGACTACCATCTTCTCTTAATCTTCGTGTTATAGCACGTGTATCCACATCATCTGTCAAAAACGTAAATCCATGGTGAATTTAAATCACATGTGTGTCTGAGTAGGTGAGTCCACACATAAGACAGAGAAAGGGAGAGGGAGAGGGATAGGGATAGGGATAGGGATAGCGAGAGGGAGAGGGGGGATAGATAGCAAGAGGGAGAGGGATGTTAGCTTCTATCACTTACATATTCCCATGATGTTCCTCTTAATCAGATACTCTTCAAGTGTTTCTTTGCATCGCCAGTTGGAAGTACTACAACAGAAAATATCATTTTAACAGATAAAGTGGGCATAGTTCTTTTAAAATGCCAAAAATAACAAAACCAAAGGAAAATGTCTAACCAGCTGCTTAGATTTCTTATGATTAGGCCACCAAGAAAACATTGGTTTGATTCTTCATCGTCTGCAAGAGCATTATACTTCATTCATGCTAAATTAACAAAAAAGGGCATATTAAAATCTCTCAAGTAGAGAAGTAACAAACCAGGATTAACGCCAGTGTTCCCAATATGGGGATTGGTCATTAGGACAAATTGACCAGCATAGCTTGGATCAGTCAAAATCTCCTGATAGCTGCCAGTCACAAATGTGCCACATAAGTAACAATTCTTAGTCCAACACCGCATGGTGCATAATCATCAATATAACTACATCAACAAGCCATGTTCAATTCAATAGTACAGAAAGGTTTGTCAAGGAAATGCAGCACTCTGGATGCCAAAACTAGTATAATCTGTGTCAAACAACCAGCCAAAAAAATCTAGCTACTATCACTAGCCTAACTTCTGAACATTGTTCGCCTAAACGGTCATTTAGCCCGTTTACACACCGTAATGCACACCCTTTCCGTTTAATCGGTTGTTTTCATCGTTTAAACGGGCGTTTTGCCAGAATGATGGGCTAAACGACAGGTGACTGAATGTTTACCATTTAGGATAACACTATTTATGAACGACTTGACAATCCTATGTATCTCCAGGGCTCAATGCCTCCACTGAATATGACAAATAATATCATCTCTACAGCACCCCCCCACCCCACCCCCACGCGCACGCGGCACGGGTTGCAGAACCATCAAAATTCAGCAATCGATCCCATTATCCCAAACAGTTCTGCCACATCAAGTTTGACATAAACGGAAACTACAACACTGAAATTTCCAAGCACGATGAACTGACTGGAAGCTGGAACCAAATATATATAGCCACTTATGTTCGGTTACAAACTCCTGTAATTTCGTTGTGGTCAAGTAATAAAATTTGGCTTTGCCATGGTGGAAAAAATAGTCATTTATGATTATTTGCTTCATATAACTGTATTACTAAGCTAAGTCATCACATGATACAGGTACAATGAAAACGAAGAGGTTGGTTAGGGCTTAGGTGACAGAAGTAAGTGTGCCTCCCATCAAATATCTGAATTCCTAATATGATAATTGCCTGAGTGAACAGCAACTTGACTGAGACAACAAACAATAATCAGCCAAGACATGGAAAACATGCCACTGCTGAGAAAAAAAAAATAACCAACCAAGACATGCAAAACAAGCCACCACTCAGACAAAAAGCATAACTCAGTCCAAAATGATTTACCCTGTCAGTGATGTGTTGAAAACAACTTCACCGACTTGTGTTCCTGAAGCACCAAAAGACTTAGCCCTCCACACCGAACCATCTTCCAGGACAAGACGAGCATCACTGAGCTTCCATGGCCTTTTGGCTGCATCGAGATATAAAAAATGGTGAAACCACAAAAACAGAGAGCTCAAATTGTAAAGTACATTATCAATGAATTGTGCTACAAAATCCCATGCGCATACTCCACGTGTCAAATACAAAACTTCATATCTGAATCAGCAAGTAAAAGATAACCCACCTCCATCATCCACAATGCTGGCCCTCTGCACGCCAGTGGCAGCCTGTGTGGAAGAACACAAAACAGCTCAATTCCACGAGGGTAAATTGGATGAGACGATTGCACTTTTTTTTTTTGAAGCACCATAACCAAACTATGAAATATGCCATTCATGCTTAGTAGAGTAGTCAAATCTGCGGAAACGATAATCTCGCCCCACGCTCACCTTGGCACAGACGCTAAGGATGCGGCTCCCACTTTGCCGGAGGCCAATCGCAGGCGCTGAGACAGCAAACGAGGCGGTGCTCCGCTCAGCAGCCCAGCACGACCTGGCGCTGGACAGACACCGGGAGGTCGCGGGAGCCGTGGCCGGAGGTGCCGCCATCGTAGAGTGCAGACTGCGGCAAGGACGGACCTAATTTTTGCAAAAAGTTTTTAGTAGGAAGTCTGCGAGACACTCCGGCCCCCGGTGGCGGGGAAGCTGGCGGCGGAACGCGGAAGCCGGCCGTGGAGGACGGAGTCGCAACCCCTGCTCGCGAGGACGGGGACGGGGGCACGGGGCGACTCGCGGAGGACGAGTGCGTGCGGCCGCTCGGCTCAGGGACGGGACGCGGCAGGGATGGCGCTTGCACGGTTTGGCACAGAAGAAAGGGAAGAGGAGGGGTTGGAATACCTGGTTGACGCTCGTCGCCGGTGAAGGTACCGACGAAGGCCTCGCACCTGGAGTGCGGCGGCGGCGGCGGCGGCGGTAACCCACTGGTCGGCGTCGCAAGCAGAGAGCTGAAACGCTGGCCACTGAACAGTAGCCGTCCGGGGTTTTTGTTCGGCCCAGGGGAGCGCACGCGTGGGTCTGGTAACGGGTCGAGATCGAGTCCAACCCTAACGCCCAGCCCAGCTGCTTGACGAATCCTATTCCGAAATTATAGGGCTTAAATCCTATTCCGAAATTATAGGGCTTATTCGGAAACTCGACGCAGGTCAAATGTTTTTTTTATCTCTTCCCTGCTATAGGAACTTATCTGGTCTAAACCAACCTCTATATGTACCATACAAACTTCTAATCTGGCCACTAGATATATTTGTCATATATATACGCCTATAAATAGACGGTAATGTCATCGTCTATCTCTATTTTTAGGATTATCATCATCTACCTGATGATCTTGAATCTTGATTTTCGCTCACGTGTTCGTATTGTGTATAAATCTCTTTACTTAGCTCATGTGTCCGCATCATACTCGATTCCAATACAAATATCAGATATGTCTGTATTTAATATGAACTCCTTTCGAACTCATGTGTCCATGTCCTACCTGTTTCAAATATAAAGACCCGATCCAAGCAGACATCCAAGCGCGAGGTACTGCTCAACATGAGGGCGGGCATCGTGTCGTCGGCGGCGCTACCTTCTCCTGCTCCTAAGAGTTTACGCGATGCTATTCTCAGTGGGAGTTTGACGTCAAGCCAGATGAAGCTCTAGACGCGCGTTTTCCGCGCGACTAGTCGTCGGGGCGGTCGAGAGTTCCTCTCGGACATCGGAGAGGATTTGCCCGGCGTCAACTCGTAGGTTGCAGTGCCACACCTTGTCGGTTGTTATTTTTATGTAATATCGAACCTTATTTTTGTTTGCTAATTTTTGTTTGCTAGGACGGTCCGGCTGACGGCCGTAAAACCTCCAGTTGTGCTTGCCAAAGCGCATCGTTGTATGTTTCAATTTTTCTTCTTCTTATAACACAATGATATGCAAATCTTTTGCGTGTTCGAGAAAAAAAACACGGCTCCATTGTAACAACCATATATCTGGTTAAAATAAAAAAAAAACAAAAACATGTCATGGTGCTTATATTCTCACAGCGGACCAAGTGAGGCATCCAATAAGACAATAACAGGTTCATCAGCGGTCTAATACCCCACTAGCTTGAGGACTATATCAAACATGTGATTGTACTCTCGTGGTGGACTCCTTGCATGAAAGAAACAATCAAGATGTGGTGGAAAGGCAAGGGAAGGGGAGACAAAAGAAATAGAAATTGATTTATTGTTTATAGCAACTAGTCAGCATGCACGTGCTACATGCACGTGCGTAGAAGACAATAGATACATGAGAATTACAAGGACAAATTCTTGAAGAATTCATTGAGATCTCCAAATCAATTCAACTGAGAAGAAAAACATAATAGAAAATAATGATTTAAAATATTTTTATCCAAGCACAAATAGTATTGTGCACCAAGTCTCAGGAAACTAATCTAATAAAAATCATGATATGTTTACAACAGTTAAAGGCTCAATGGTATGTCCAATGAGTGGCGTATAGGATACTGCATGAACCTTCTTTTCCATAGACCCAAAACTCTTCATTCAATCCATATGGTCGGTTCATGATAATGTGTTAGGTCCTTCGATCCATGGTCTGGTTGATGATAATGTGGCAGGTTGATCTATTAACACTCTGTTTTCCTAGCATAATGCACTGGCCCAACATCTTGAGTCTCTTCACATCAAGTATATATAAGTCGTGTTTTGATCATTACATTTATTGTAAAAGAAAATAATCATATTTTTGGTCAACAATAAATTAGTGCACATACCAGATTTGGTCCTACTACTCTTAGGATGACCTTTATTATGGGGTTGAGTATCCATGTTTGATTCTTTCAAAGTTTATCAACCTCTCTATTCCTCCGTATGTAACAAGTTTACAAATCAACATTTATTCAGAGCATCATTCTGTAGTGTTAATTTCTTGTTACCTCACTAACAAACTTTAGTTTCTGTATTTTCTCAAGTGTGCTTACTCGCATCTTCGTGGCCAAGGAAGCATCTTTCTGCAGGGAATATGATCATACCATGAATATAAATACATTACGTAGATCTTTCATGATGCCTCAGTGACCGCGACGAGAAAGAACTGGCTTTGATGGCCCAAAGAAGGTGTCATATAGTCGCATCTTTGTAGCCAAGGAAGCATCTTTCTGCAGGGAATGTGATCATACCATGAATATAAAAGTTAAAGGTATAAAAAATCCAAAACACACATAAAAGTGTTAATACATATTTTGAACTTGCATTGTGTAGATCTTTCATGATGCCTCAATGAAGTGGCGAGAAAGAACGAGCTTTGAGGGCCCAAAGAACAGGCCCGTCCCAAGGGGGAGGGCGGGCTGTGCGACACCCATGGGCCCATGAAGCTGGGGGCCATGAGAGTACCTATGTATATAGTAGAGCTATCAGCCCATCAGCCGGCAAGGCAAGTAGAGATTGGCGGCGCTCGCTCAGCGCTCACTGCTCACATAGCACTTCACGATCGTCAATCGAGCACGAGCACGGAGCACTTCACGATCATGGATCGAGCATGGAGAATAGGGCACGGACGAGCAGGACGTCCCCCTTGATCCTGCCCTCGTGCCCTGCCTTGATCTCTTCACGGTGAAGGTAACTTCAGTACTTTAGTGTACAGATCAATACGTGCTAATTTAGGGATTTGATTTATTTGTAATTCAATACAAATTAAGGGATTTGATTTGAAATTTAATATCTTTTTTATCATGTTAGATGTTGCCAAAGAAATATAAGTCGAGTGCTCAGAAAATAAAAGAAAGAAAACAAGAACTGAAAGTGTACCGTTTAAGAATTAAATTGTTTGGCTATATGCAACATTGAGAAGGACAATTTGATACAATTGATCTTGAAAGTGTTCTTGAAAATTTTTCATCAAGAAATGCCCTGAAGACAGCTTCTTAAAAAACATTGAAAACTGTAGTTTTATATATACTTCAATTCTCATAAGAAAATATTAGATAGCGGGCCTTAATATCTTAAGGGCCCAAGGGCCCATAAAATTTGTGGGACGGGGCTGCCAAAGAAGGTATCATGTCTATAATTTTTTTTTGCTATTTACAACTGGAACTAAAATCATTGCCAAATAATACTATATAACATGTCAACAAGAGCATAGAAATCTTACCCGTCCTACACAGGTGGCAAAACTAATTCAGAACCTTGTTTTCTTTGGGTGATCTCCCTTGGTCTACGGGCAAGATCAAGCAAACTTTGCAACACAATTTAAGCCTTTAATCTCTACTTTGTATTTTCCCATTTTTTAATTTTTGCTCTCCTCGGTACATCATACGTTTCATGAGAGCTTTCCTTATGATCCCTTTTCGAAAAGGGCACTTATAAGCCTCACTATTTACAAATTTTATATGAAACAAATAGACATGACAGTAAATATGCTCTGAAATTGGATGAAACCTGCGAGCAGTATTTTACGAAAAAGTTGGTGAACAATAATGGAAGACTCTCCACATATTTCATACAAAAGTTTACTTGAGTAGAAATTCACAAAGGTCGGTACTCCGAAATATTGTATTGAAGCTTCTCCAAGGCGTACTATATTTCAACCTCAGTCAATATCAATGTTAAAAAAAATAATTCTATCAAACAGAGGCCGGAAGTGAAATAAGATAAATTAAAATGACCCCTTTTAAAAGATGGGTAGTGTTTCTAAAATCAAAATCACACGGAAATACATGATTGTCACAAGTTCCATATCTTCTGAACACTTTAGTTGTAGAATACGTTTCGTTGTGTTTTGATGGTTGAACTGTTGGACTACTTCTACAAAAACATTTGTGACACTTTTATATTGTTATAAGAGTACAGAAAATGAGACTAACGCCATAATCTAAGAGGTGGGTCATTCTAGGTAAGTTCTATACTACCTTGCAGTAAGCACCGGCGCCACCTCCTCCTATGACTATGTGTATCAGGCCTTGGATAAACGGTACGCAGAGGCAAATCAATCAGGACAGCGCAATGTGCAAAGCGAACCCATACCTCTTTCGTTATCGTACTGTCAACAGAGCACTTGCTCTGAGTTTTTATCCCTCAAGCAGATCATGAAAATTTGTACAACAGATATCCAGATTAAATACATAATAAAGATTTGCTGATAAAATATATAAATTTGATAATAATATATTATACCTTCCGGAATGATACCACCCAGAATTTCATTGATCGCTATGATCTGCCGGGTTGGTTGCATCGCCGGTGCCCAGAACCTTTGGATGGTCTGTGTCGGCAGGATGGTTCATCCCGGGAAATAACCGGATTATAAATATATAATTAAAGAAAGCTTCGCTGATCGCTGATAAATATAAATTTGGCTATGGCATTAGCTAGCATGCAGCAGGTGCATTCCTTGGACCTGTTTGGTACCAATAATTTTGTGTTAGAAACATTCAGAACAAAATATAATATAGACCCTCTGACTCAACACACAAATCTCTATAAATCTGGACACAAAAAGATGTATTCATCATTAAGATCAAGGGACCAAACTCAGGAACAATTCGTGCCCCAGCAAGTTTTGCCAAAACGACACAGCACAAGCGCTATGCTAATAAAGTCGCAAAAAAAAAGCGCTATGCTAATAATTTTTAGTTCAATTATTATTGGCAATTATTAACGATACCTGAGTAGAGAACTCTTGAACGCAAGATCAGCTATGTGAACTGATCCTATGCGTGGCTTGGATCAACACTTGCATCGAACGAACGATATCGATCATCTTGTCATCAGTAAATAAATCAAAGCTAGCTTGCTCGTGTATCAGGGCTGGCGTATACGTACTTGCGGCAGACCATCTTGTTCTCGCTACTACTTCTGCATGCAAGAGGCGGATGAAAGAAAAAGCAAAGCGTGCGCGAGGGCGAGGGGCCCGGCCGTCGACAAGTTGGACGAGGGGCAAGCAACTTGCATAACCTAGCAGCATGCAGATGCCCTATTGGCTCGTCCGTGCTTTCGTTTTGTACGGCCGTTGTCGGCGGCGGCCAGGACTATGATGAAACGGAGAGGCGGGTGGGTTGGGCAGGTCACGAAAGAGAAATAGGTATATGCAAAAGGAAACGTTGGGCGTAGAAGCGGGTAGAAATTTTGGTGGAAAAAAGCATCATATAGGCCAATAAATTGAATAGCAAAAACACAAACAAATCTTACATCTTACGGGACAACCCACCTATTAGGAGGCAAGGAGGCCTAATATCCCTTGAATAAATATCTTAAGTTACATCTAACGGTTAAAATATAGGATGTGTATGAATTACCAGGCGACGTGTTTTCTAATTTCTTCATTCTTTTATAGTATATATATATAGATAGATAGATAGATTATGTAAGCATATGAACTACTGGTATATATTAAGGATGGCAACAGGTCGGGTTCGGATCGGGTGGAGTCTCCGTGCATCCAAAACCGAAACCTAAAGTCAAAACTCGAACCCGAACCTGAAACCGATTCGGGTGGAAATCCATCACCAAAACCAAACCCGCGGATACCCGAACCCGAACTGGTACCCGAAACCCGAATGGATACCCGAAATCCGCGGATATTTATACACATACTCACATGTATAAATAAGGAGCAACAAATAAAAAATATTTTCATAAGTCAACTTTGAATAAATTTAATAATTTAATTAAATAAATTATTATTAACATATTATAAAATATGAGTTTTAATTCCAAATGATGGGTGAAAAATCAAACCCGAAACCGAACCCGAAACCAAACCCAAAAACAATAGGTCAAAAATCATCACTAAACCCGAACCCACAGGACCCAAAACTCGCGGATATCCACATCGCATCCGATCCGCCGCCATCCTTAGTGTATATGACAATATGGATGGTTGATGTATATTTTGCACACGTCACATAGATGCATAGCTGATAATCAATGAGCGTTAATATTCTTAGACCATCCCCAAAGGGTACGGTAATCGACACAACGTAGGTGATAAGGATTCAAAATGACGTGAAACAGAGAACAAGCGAAAACCGGTCTTTCGAAAGAAAAAAGAGAACAAGTGAAAAAAAATGCTATCGCTTTGTTCGTCGCTAGCTCGAAGCACGAGAATGGAGGGCGCAAGTATGAAAGTTCGCCTGTATACCTTCCGTTCTAGCTAGCCGACAAGGAGCTCGACAAAGCCTAATATGCACATTCAGCCTTTCTTCACAGTGGGACAACAAATGTTGCAGAAGGCACACATCATCACTGTTAATCAAACGCCGTCGTATGCTTAGATTGAAAAACAAAACGCGCACAAGCCCGTCGGTGTGCCTGTTAATTGCAGAGCCTGTCACCAAGCCTGATGACACGTCGTGATTGGGTCCTGACATGCTTGTGATATCTTGATGTGTGTATATGAACTGATGTGAAAGCAATATACGTATTTAGGCTCATATGTGCTGCTCTCTCCTTACATCAAATAGCTACACTTTTAAACAAAACCTCATGAATAAAAATAAATTTTCTGTCAAATAAAAGGATATAATTCTAACACAATATCAAATTAAAATATCTTAAATTTGACTAGATATATAGATAAAAGCTCTCAACATACATAATAATAAATGAGTATAATTATATTTGTTATAAATATGTCATGAATATAAATATTTTTATCTATGTGTTTAGTAAAATTTAGATACGCTAATAAATACGCAAACTATAATTGTGTTTCTTTATAGACAGAGACAATATCTAAAATCTGAACGGATTAATGAGCCATTGCTCACTGGACCCGCGCTTCTACCTCATCCTTCCGTCAATGGGCAGAGTGACCCACGTGTTAGCACAGACAGCGCAAGGCCCCTCTACGTGGAACAAGACTCTGCGTACCCGGACCATGTCGGCCGTCGAGGCAACGTCAGCTCTCGCAGCTGGCCCCTGAGAACCCACCCAAGTGATCCAGCCACGCGCCCACGCGTTCCCGTGCAAATGAGACTGAGCAACCGCTGCACGTCTCCAAAGTGCATCATGGATCAGAGAGATCGGTATCAATCAGGCGATTGCTAACTGAAAGCACACGCTGCTTCCTGCACACCAAAAATGCACCAAAGAAAAATTGCACGGTGATAGAAGGGGTCGGTTAAATCAGATTCCTAGCACGTTGTTTTCCTCATTATGTGCTCAGAGTTTGGCATCGCAAAAAGAAACTCTAATAACCTGAGTCCAGTGTTTTTTTAGCATAATGTGAGTCCAATTTTTAGGCACCATGACCACGAGTCCACTTTTCTATCACGCTAATTTCTAGGCGGTCTAAGTCTTTAATGTCACTAACTTGTGATAGCTCATAAGCAATAGCTATCTTATGTTATTGGAGGAATATTTATATATATTAGTGTTAAACCAATTGTATATATAACATATGATTGCTTCACTAACATTTAATGAGAGAACTTTGTTCGTTGATTTTCTGTGGCCAATGTGCCCACCATGGTCCAAATTCTATGCTTGTTATGAGTTTTGAGCATGTGTTTGTTCATTCACTTGTTTATATGAGTGTGTGGGCATGAAAATATGTTCCATAAAGAATAAGAAATAACAGATGCGTTAATTTTCCTATATTTATGAAACTAATATTTCGTGCTAATATCCTATTTTCCATTTTTATACTGTTAATTTTCACACAAAAAATTAAGTGTCTATAATAAACTCATCCAAAGTCCAACTTCAACAACTTTGCTATTCTTGCTGTGGAGGCTATTTTAGAATTTGTATCGCAAAAAGTAGTCTCCAACAAATATGCTATCTGAGTTAGTAAAAAAAAGAAGGTGGCTATCGCTTGATTTTTGTTGGACATTTATAGCCAACCATTGCATTTGCCACTAACTTTGTAAAATAGCAAGGCTGTCATGGACCTCTTCTCCTTTAAGAACTTTTTCTATTTTACAAAAGGGCTAAAAAATAGAATTTGGCTATTAATTTTTAGCCAAACTATTAGAGTTGCTCTAAGTTTCCTTTCACAAACCATATCTTCTATACAAGTTTAATACAACTTTAAAAAGTCTAACTTGTTCAAATCTAGAATTGTATTTCTTTTTTTTTAAAAAGTCGACAAACTTTGATGGTTGTACAATGGAAGCAAAGGAGAAAAAAAGAAGGCATTGGAGTACCCATTCTCGTGTCTCTCTCCTGCCCTCTTTATTAGAGCAATTCCAACGGTTTTATATTTTTTGTTTAATAAAACAGAGTTTGCCAACTCCCTAATAAATATAAAAATAGTCAATCTCTAATGGTTTTGCATTATTCACTTGGCAAAAATAAAAATTATAGACCCACGCTATTTTCTAGCGGCGCGGGAGTAGCATGCGAGACGGGATACCAAGCCAATAGCGAGCTTGCATATATGCCAATCCATTCTAGAATTTTGCCAAGTTACCAAAAATACAAAACTCATTTGCCAAACTGTTGGATAGGAGTTTCGTAGATTTTTTTTTTATAAAAATAAGAATGCAAAGCCCATTTACAAAATCATTGGAGTTGCTCTTATACAATCAAATATTGTGTTGCTAATAATAATAATATAACAATATCTTATGAATAGTGAATAAAAACACGTTTACTGCAATTGTACTCGAGGCAAAAAAAAGGGTTAAGTTATCCTAGCAAAGGTGAAAAGACGGAAGAAGATTCGAGCCCCGAGGGCTCGAGGCGGCTTTGCTTGGTTGATGATGCCAGCGTAGACTTAGCAAAATGAGGGGATTACACGTTTTGCCGATGTGAAGAAAGACATAGGTGGGCCTGCCTTTTTGTCGTCTGCACAAAATTTCCCCCAAAACTTCGCCTCTTCTTGACGAGGAAGGCAGCCCGAGCGAGCGAGCGAGGCGCCCGTGCGCTGCAATGGCGGACTCGTCGGCGCCGACGAGAGTGATGATGGCGGTGAACGAGTCGTCGCTCAAGGGGTACCCGCACCCCTCCATCAGCTGCCGCACCGCCTTCGACTGGACGCTCTCCAAGCTCGTCCGCTCCAACCCCGGGGGCTTCCACTTCCTCTTCATCCACGTTCAGGTCCCAGACGAGGACGGTAAGTACACTCGCTTGTCCCGGTGCCCATGTGGCTTGCTCGCTATTATGCCGCGCGCGCGCTACTAGGCGAAATCACGCGAAATGTATGTTTTCTCCCTCCATCCACGCTCTCGCGTTGGTACTGATTAAGTATAGATTGGTCATGTCTATGTGTGCTGTGTGGAACTGTGGATACTAGCTCCCCCGTGCACGGGTAGCCACGCACTGATTGGTTAATGCTGTCCTTACTGCAACCTCACTGTTTATGTAGATTAATCTGCGAAACGTTGCAGCCTGCGTAGGATTTTTTTTTTCAAAAATTAGCTCAAGCAATTACAAAAATAATCTTAAGATCGACGAAATTGCAGAAATTATATCCAATTGCCAAGCCGTATAACAGAATTTTCCACAATGGAAAGGGCGACAACAGACATTTAGTAATAGCAAGGATTATTTCTATAATTGCCTCATCAATACCTTTTTACAAAAGAAAAAATCACCTGAGTATGGGAGTTTTGGTTTCATCTCCTGATGTGTTGAGTGATCATATTTTCTCACAGCATCCAATTTTTTCTTCGTGCTCAACAGCTAGGGACTTTATCTGTATAACTTGTTCTGTATCAGGATGAGCCAATGTTATGATCTCTTGATTAGGTTCTATTCTGTTGGGATCATGTTGCATTCGTTACTGTTATGTTAGGTGGCCTGACATCTGTAATTCTGGATTTGGCATACGTCAAAATCAGAATTGTTGGCTGCTGCGTCGAATATCTCGTGGTTGGTCGCTAATTTCGCCATTTGATTTTGGAGCAAGTTAGAGATAAAAAGAATCAGCAAATTGATTCTGACGATTTACTTGATCCTAAATGGTTTGGCTCTTATGGTTAAGATGGAATGCTGGTGTATCAGAAGTTGTATACTTGTATGGCTGTAGAGTTTCTCTCTACTCGAAATGATATATGTAGGACTAGCCTGTTGGTTGAAATAAAATGGAAATAAAATGCCCCTCAGTTTCTACTTTGACAAAATGCAGACTCCTTGTACTATTTGGTTTGGGGGCAAGGATGACATTTGGACTAAGGGTGCTTTTAATGTGGAAGTTTATGTTATTTTGAATCAATATTTTGTGTTACAACCATTTGTGTAGGAAAATGCTTAATGATATTGCAAATATGACTCATACAGGAACATGGTATTGTTTGTTTATGATCGGATAGGTGGTATCCTGCTACTGCTTGTGCTTGTGTGCATCTTGTTGTTCTCACCTCCAACTTCATTAATAATGCCCTTACAACGGGCTTCCATTCTGATTTCTGTTTACCTCCTTTTTTTTAGCATCACAGAGCTTTCATTAATCCAAGGCAAGATTACAATCAGCGGCCGCTAGTTCAGTTAACCAAACAGGAACTTCGTCAAGCCAAAAGAAAGAGCGCTCAGTGGCCGTAACCTTAGAGGCACAACAATGGGCCACCGAGTTAGCTTCTCTACCCACCCAATGAACTTCAAAATCTCTAAAATTCTCGCCTAACTCTGCAATATCAAAACACAGACCACCTATTGATGATCTAACACCCAACTGATCCTCCAGCAAGGTCTTCAAGTTCTTGCAGTCGACCTCCAGGATGACACGGTCATAATCCATCTCCGAAGCGAGCTCCAAACCCTCCTTTGCCGCCAACGCTTCAGCTGTTAGGGCGTCTTGAACATCGTCAAACCAGCGCGCTGCCCCAGAGCACACCCGGCCGCCGAATCACCACCCCGGTGCAGCCTTGTATGACGCTGAATCAAAGGCCGCAACAGTATTCACCTTAATCCAGCTTGGGTTCATAACAACTTACACCTATTTATTTTGGAGTGCAAATTTTGCTAAAATACCATGTTGCAATGTTTTAAAAATCATCACAAAAATGTATGTAGTACACATAATGTTAAGTATACCTGCAACAATTCAGTTTGAAATTCATCCTAGATGCCAAGAAACAAATAGACAAGCAATCAACCTGGTGTTGTTCATCATGTGCTAACAGTGGCACTTTTCTTTTTGGAATCTCAGCATCAAAGATGAATTTCAATCTGAATTGTTGTGGCTACCTTAACTTTAGGTGTACTACATGCATGATTTTTGAAACATTGTAACATTGTATTTTAGCCCTTTAGCTAATGGGGGCTCCAGCACCCTGGGGCGCCATATGATTTTCCTTTATTTTGAGACATTGTATACCATAATATCACTTTTCTCTGTTTCTGCTATCAAGAATTTTGTGAGCAACTCTTGTATTCTTTCTGACCTTTTGAGAATTGTTACTGTGGCAGCAGCATTTACCTCTTGTACCTTATTTCCTTGTACTATCTTTTCTTCCTATTTTGAGATCAATAGCTCTCTGTGTCAAAAAACCTGTCTGTTAGGATTTTGTTTACGGGGACCATAATGCACTTTAGATGATACGAGAAACTGAACAGAGGATTTCTGCATCATGGATGTTTATATGGCACTTTTCTCAGTGCCTTAATTTCTTTGCTTTGTTTGTTCTCATATCTTTTCTTTTGCTGTTGCTCTACCATCTGCGCTAGACTGCAAGATGAAGAAAATCAGTGTTTATATATATGGACTGAGTGCTTCTTTTACTCTTACATAGATTTGTGTTATAGCATTGTATAGCTGATACAATAAAGTTAGAACAGACATATTTTATGGTACATGGGTTGGGGACTTTTTTTGGCTTAGGTCTCATGTGTTCTATATGTTTGTTTCTGAACTCAGCTAGTTTGAGACTGATGTTGTACTGGACAACACGATTCATCTACTAGATTAGTACTAACTTCCTTAGATATGACATTGGGTTCAGGATCTTCTGTTGCAGTAGTTCAGAAATCAGTTAATTATTTATCCAATTTCTGGAACTTGCATTAATGCTTAGTGGTTTTCAAATATTTTCCCAGTTAATCTTTCTGTACAATGGGTGAATATTGGATACTTGCCCAAAACTTTAATGCATCACTATTTTGTATCTTAATACAAGACCTTTTTTTTGTTATGATGCCAATCAAAAGGATTTGATGACATGGATAGCATCTATGCTTCACCGGAGGACTTCCACCAAATGAAGCACAGAGACAAGATAAGAGGGCTTCATTTGCTTGAGTACTTCGTAAACCAATGCCATCAATTAGGGGTAATTGAACTTGGTTATTGCTCATAAAGTTTACTGATTTTCATCTGTTTTGAAGGCTCCATCTGGCAGCGGTCACCTCTTTGGTGTATAATGGTCTTCATGTCTAATTTTTGTTGCAGATAAAATGCGAGGCATGGATCAGACATGGGGATCCAAAGGAGGTTATCTGCAGCGAAGTGAAGAGAGTCAAGCCTGACCTTCTAGTTGTGGGAAGTAGGGGCCTTGGGCCATTTCAGAGGTAATATGTGAGCATGACTCAGTGTTTCAGCCATATCGCACAGCATTTTATTCAGAATGGCATGTACAGAAAATTGCATGATGCAGTAATTCAACCTCCCACATTATGCTGCTCCCTGCTCATTGTGCTCCATAACTCTTACATTTCGCTTTGATTATCCAAGGATCTATGGTTAAATGTGTTTGTTGTTGCTTGGTCACTTGATTTAATTGTAGTTGAGGCCCAGCATGATTTAGCTTTTACCAGTACACTCCGAGAAACAGTAAATAAAACCTTTTGGCACTTACTAATAGGTTCTGGAAATATTTTTATGGAAAATAATATGAGTTTTTATATAAAACTAATACATATCAATATTTGGGCTTTTCTGGGATCTGTGCCTGGCCTCAAGCTTAGTCTGGCCAGTCCCAATAAAGCTTGGGCTTGGCCCAGCCCATCATATGAACCAGGTCTGGTAGTTACTAGCTGCAACTATCATCATCTTGCTTTTCTCTGTCTCTATTATTTAGTACTTTGAGCCTTAGGAAAATGGTGCACTTTTTCTAGTGGGCTTAATATGGATCTATTTCAAAACAGAATAAACCTGTCAGCATCAGCCTCTTTCTGTTTGCAAGTTGTTCAAAAGAGTGACTTTCAGGTTGTTGAGGGGTTATTCTTAATAAGCCTCTTTTTGTAGAATTGTATTGAGTATTTTGCTTATATAGTTCTAGGGGAACCTAGGAAAGTGGGGCAGAAACAAGAAACAACGGAAGTCTATATATTGCATTAGAAGCTTCTAGTAGAATAAAAGATTAAAAAAGGGCAAGAGTTTTTCTTTGGATTTATGTGGAGTACCATGTCAATTAAGAAAAGGATTGCAGCTACCTTCTATAAGCAATTTTGATGTTGAATTTGTTGAACATGACTGTAACATGTCAATTGTAGATAAGAGCATTTTACGCAAAAAAAAAAGTAGATAAGAGCATTAGAACATGAAATCCTTTGTTTCATTTGTGAACTGTAGAATGATATATACACTTCAGCCTTGTAAGGTATTGAATGTGATTTCTGAATAAACTAATAAGGTTTGATTGTGACATAGAAATATTTCTTGCTCCAGTAATACTTTTTCTAATACCATTGGACTCCTTTGAGTTGTCCCATTGCCCTAAGTTGCACATCATTCTCTGTAACAGGGATTATCTTGTTGTAAAAAGCAACAAGTATAAGATTTTGAATGTGATCAGTGCCTATGCCCCACAGGTAAGTCTTTGCGAGAGTACCAAGAGGCAGTTTTGGGAAGATCTCGATAGCATGGTTAGTACTGTGCCTATCAGCGAGAAACTCTTCATAGGAGGAGACCTCAATGGCCATGTGGGTGCGACTAATGTAGGTTTCGAGCGGGTGCATGGGGGTTTCGGGTATGGTAGTAGAAATCAAGAGGGGGAGGATGTTTTGAACTTCACGTTGGCCTACGATTTGTTGATAGCGAACACCGTCTTTAAGAAGAGGGAATCCCATCTAGTGACCTTTCGTAGCGGACAACACCTGAGCCAGATCGACTTTATCCTTGCAAGGAGGGGGATAGACGTGCTTGCTTAGATTGTAAGGTGTTACCTGGGGAGTGTGTTGTCCCTCAACACAAGCTTGTGATGGCGGATTTTCGCTTTTGGATACGTGTCCATCGGGACAATCGGGCCAAGATTGCGAGAACAAAATGGTGAAAACTTAGGGGGGAAGCAACGCAAACATTTAAGGAGAGGATGCTAGATGAGGGGCCGTGGGAAGAAGGAGAAGATGCAGATGACATGTGGCTAAAGATGGCAACATGTGTTCGGAAGGTGGCTTCGGATGTGTTTGGAGTGAGTAGGGGAGGCAAACGGGAAGCGAAAGACACCTGGTGGTGGAATGACGAGGTGCAAAGGGCTATTAGGGAGAAGAAGGAGTGGTTCAAGTGCCTGCATCATGACAAGAGTGCAGCCAACATTGAGGGCTATAAAATAGCGAAGACGGCTGCAAAACGAGCGGTGAGTATAGCAAAAGGTCAGGCGTATGATGACCTTTATCAACGACTAGGCACGAAGGAAGGGGAGAAGGACATTTATAGGATGGCTAGAATCCGCGAGAGGAAGACGAGGGACATCAACCAAATCAAATGCATCAAGGATGGGACGGATCAACTTTTGGTGAGGGATGAGGAGATCAAGGACAGGTGGAGAGAGTACTTTGACAAGTTGTTTAATGGGGAGAATGAGGGTCCTACCTTGGAGTTGGATGACTCATTTGACGATACCAACAGACGTTTCGGGACGAGATTTCAGGAGGCAGAGATCGGGGAGGCTTTGAAGAGGATGAAGGGAGGTAAAGCGATGGGCCCTGACGGTATCCCCATTGAGGTGTGGAGATGCCTAGGTGCCAGAGCGATAGTATGGCTAACTAAGCTTTTTAACCTCATTTTCCGGTCAAACAAGATGCCTGAAGAATGGAGGAGAAGTATATTAGTACCGATCTTCAAGAACAAGGGAGATGTTCAAAGTTGTACTAATTATCGTGGGATTAAGTTGATGAGCCATACGATGAAGCTCTGGGAGAGGGTTATCGAGCATCGCCTAAGAAGAGTGACAAGTGTGACCAAAAACCAATTTGGGTTTATGCCTGGTAGGTCAACCATGGAGGCAATTTTCTTATTACGACAGTTGATGGAGAGGTATAGGGAGCAGAAGAAGGACTTGCACATGGTCTTTATTGACCTCGAGAAGGCATATGACAAAGTACCGAGAAATGTCATGTGGTGGGCCTTGGAAAAGCACAAAGTCCCAACTAAGTACATCACCCTCATCAAGGATATGTACAGGGATGTGGTGACGTGTATCCGAACATGTGATGGCGATACCAGTGACTTTTCAATTAAAATAGGACTACATCAAGGGTCGGCATTGAGCCCTTATTTATTTTTTTTTTGTGATGGATGAGGTCACAAGGGACATACAAGGTGATATCCCTTGGTGTATGCTCTTTGCTGATAATGTGGTGCTAGTGGATGAGACTAGGGCAGGGGTTAATAGGAAGTTAGAACTATGGAAGCACACGTTAGAGTCAAAAGGGTTTAGGCTTAGTAGGACCAAGACCGAGTACATGAGGTGCGATTTCAGCGCGACTAGGAATGAGAAGGGAGACGTTAGCCTCGATGGGCAAGTGGTGGCCAAGAAGGATACTTTTCGGTATTTAGGATCGATGCTACAAAAGGATGGCGACATTGATGAAGATGTTAGGCATAGAATTTCAGCCGGCTGGTTGAAATGGCGTCAAGCTTCAGGCGTCCTCTGTGACAGAAGGGTGCCTCAGAAGTTAAAAGATAAGTTTTATAGGACAGCGATTCGTCCGGTGATGTTATACGGTGCTGAATGTTGGCCTACAAAAAGGCGACATATCCAGCAATTGAGGGTAGCAGAGATGCGTATGTTACGATGGTGTTATGGGCACACAAGGAGGGATAGAGTCCGGAACGACGATATTCGGGATAGGGTTGAGGTGGCACCAATTGAGGAAAAATTGATTCAACACCGGTTGAGATGGTTTGGCCATGTCCAACGGAGGCCTCCTGAGGCACCGGTGCGTAGTGGGGTTCTAAATCGGATCGATAATGTAAAGAGAGGTAGAGGTCGACCTAAACTGACTTGGAACGAGTCGGTTAAGAGAGACCTTAAGGAGTGGAATATCCCTAAGGATTTAGCTATGGATAGGAGCGCTTGGAGACTATAATTAACGCGCCTGAACCGTAATCTTTTTTCTTATACCTTTTATGTGTTCTTTGTTTCCATGCCTTTTTTGGATTTCATCTCTAACCTACCCCAACTTGCTTGGGACAAAAGGCTATGTTGTTGTTGTTTATAATGGAATCTTAAGTAGTTTAAAACCGAAACAGTCACCAAGCATACAAACAACTTTTTTCATCACAATATTTTGAAATAGAAAAGGCACCATGTATGAAAAGGAAAAACAGGACACTTTCTTTTGTCTACTTTGCCATGCGCTTCTTAGTGAAGTGTAATTATTGCCTTTGTTATGATCCTGTCATCCTTTTCTATTTGGTGTGTTGGTGCTCAAATCATCTCAGGATAGTATGTTTCTCAACTTTCGTGAATGCAGGATGCTGTTCTGTGTTATTATTATTTGTGTGCATGCATGTGTAGTGCCATCATATGATTATGCCAATGCCTTTTGATATTCGTGCATCCTAGATAAGATTGCACCGTACAAATCAATAAGCAGTGTAGTGTGCCTACTGTGAAAGCCATATGCACTGATCCTAACAATAAACACTCCTTCACTTTCGGGTAATGGACTAATAGAAAGATCTTGCAATTTAGTGGCCTATATGCATGTAGGACTGATTATATCTCCTGATATGTCATTGTCATGTCAGTCTGTCTAGAACTACTGTAGTCGTGTAATCCTCATTAACACCTTTCATCTATTTTACTAAATTTCTGGTGAGTCTTGAAGATTTTACTCATGTATGACTTCTCTGCAACTCTTTCGTCAGTCAATGTTTTATTTACATTGTCGGTGGTGGTGTCACGTGGTATTGCTCAGTCACTATGAACTAGATGGAAATAGGGATAATTTTGTGCAATGTGGTTATACCAGATTTGGGGAGTTTTGTCTTAAAGAATATAAACTAAATTTAAAAGTGTGTTCTGTATGCTAGAATGTGTTTTTTCTGATCTGGTAAATGAGAAACTCACTACCAAAGTTTGTTGCCATAGTCTATTCATCAGAGCAACATATTCATCTGGATGCTACTACTATATTTACGGCTAATTCCAGTAAGAAAAATCTACAGGAAATTTACTTGCACTGAATTTGAATGGTCTTTTGTTGCTACATGTAGGGTTTTCGTGGGCACGGTGAGCGAGTTCTGCGTCAAGCATGCTGAATGCCCCGTCATCACCATAAAACGGAATGCTACTGAAGCTCCTCAGGACCCTGTCGACGATTGATGCTTTCAGGCCATGTCACTGGAGAATGAGATATTCTTCACTGCTTATAATGGGTTAATGTACAAAATACGATATGGAAGTGCCTGGAACTAGTTCGCAGAGGGAACTTTTGCACACTGTGCCCCAAAACTAGAGTGAAGAGTAAAACACTATTGTTCGCCCGAGGGATGATGAGAGATTGTACTTATCATATGTGATACATCAATCGATCGAGTTGTGAACCTAAGCTGCTGCTCTATGTTCATGTGCCAGGCTTTGCTGGAATGAATGCCCCGCCCCTTATTTGCCCCTGCCTGACCACGGCATCAGCAGGGTATCTGAAGCCGGCGTACTCCTTCGGCACGGCGTAGCCTTTGGGAATGCCAACGAGCTGGGGCTGCTGATGCTGATGCGACTGCGGATGCTGGCCCTGGACCTGATGATGCTGACGCCCTTGCTTGTTGTCGGCCTTGCTGTCGTTCTTCCACGCCGCAGGCTTCCCTGGCGCGAACTTGATCTCGAAGCCGTCGTCGATGTCGTGGATCATGGCGCGAGAGCTCGCCATGGGCTTCATCGTCGGGTACTTGACGCCGAAGCCCTTCTCCAGGTCGCCTCCCACGGCGTCGGAGGCGTAGAAGTCCTGCTCGGCGGACCTCTTCCTGGAGAGCCGGCGGCCGCACAGCCTGCCGACGACGCAGGCGGCCACGGCGAGGAAGGAGATCACCGCGAGCACGGCGAGGACCGGGCCGAACGAGCCCTTGGACGCCGCGGCGGTGGACGGATGCGCGCGCAGGATGGCGTTAGAGGACGCGGGGTAGTACACCGTGGGATCAGGAAAGGAAGCCATGTCCTTAGTTCTCTCAGCTAGCTCTCTCAAGCTACTACTGGTAGCCACGCTCTCCCTCGAAGAAAGAAATGGTCACTCCCCTGCTCTCCCTCTAAGCAATGGTTCGGCCGTTTGGGTGTCGCACTCATGGGCACTGAGGGGAGTGTGTGGTCCTTTTATGATGGGAGCAGCCGAAGGCGCCGATTCGAACCGAGCAACTCCTTTGCATTGTTTTTTTTCACAAGCCAAGTGCTCGAGCCGCCTCACTCAGCTCAGCTGCTGGCGTGGCATGATGATGCCGCCCCCGTCTTTCCTTTCCCACTCCCTCCTCATTCTTTTGTTTTCGCAGATCTTTGAACGCATCGGACTGCGAGAAAGGCTGGTGCTTTGGGATCCCTTTGGAGCAGTTCAATGCGAGCTTGGAATATCATCTGCAGCAGGCAGCAGCCGCCTGGCCCTGGCATCTCTCTCACTCTCACTCAGGCCTGTGTCCCCTGTGGCCTGTGTGCCGTTGCTTTTGCTTTTGGACGTTGCATTGGATCAAAGCAACCGCGGCGGCAGCAGCCATCAGGCAGGGAAGGAAGGGCCCGGACACAGTGGCGGACGTCGATCGCTTCGCTTTGGTGCCTTGGTTGCTTTTTCCCGTCCGCTTTAGCAGATTGTGGGGCGCCGGGGAATGAGCGCCCCCTCTTGACTGGTCACCTTTCTTGGGCATGCCGACGCCATTGCCTCCTCCAGGCCCCCTTCGCCAAATTCCCTTGAGGTGACCGTGACACTGACATCTTAGCCTGTTCATTCATACTCTGCCTAGTAAAGGGCATTGTTCTTTCCATCATATGTTCACGTCCACCTGAATCCGGTTTAGATGACGAATTCGCGAGCACGATTATTATTAGGTCTTGGACACTAGGACATGTAGGAACGTGGAACTAGTCATGATACATGTTTCATGGTTTGAGACTTGAGACTTGGCGAGCTGGTTTGGTGACCGGATCAGCTTGAAGTACACGCGTTACAAGGACAGAAGAAAGAAATGCAAATAGACGTTATCACTCCATAAAAATTGCCTAAGGGAAGCTTGAGCAGGTGAGACTTAATCCTCGTTTTGCACAACTTCTCGAAAGGCTTTAGGAGCTGTGATTTTAATCAAATGCTTTAAAACGAAACACTCCTCAAATTGAGCTTCTTAAAACCCGGTCTCAGACCAGTGATTATATTGTTCGGCGGAGGCACAAATCGACACTCGGTTGACGTCTTTTGGCTTGTATCTAATCTTATCTTTGAGTCTGAATTGTTTGTATCTAGATTGACGCCAAAGCCCTTTCACTCACCGGCTTGTCTGACATCTGTTCAAGTGAGGAGACCTTATTCTCCGGTAATGTTGCTAAAAAAACTCAGTCTCAGAGATGGGCATACGTGTAGCTAAAATTGATGGTTTCTCTTGGCTTCCTTGTTAGAAATGCTATGATAAGTTGTTATTCCAAACAATTTCAAAAACAGTTTGAGCCCGTATGCATGGTCGTACCAAATGTCGTTACTCCCGGGGCCTCGTAAAGAAAGACGTTATAACATTGATGAAAAAGTATCCTACAAAGAAAAACATTTAGCGTTGTTTGATACTGTGTTTTGCCTTGTTCAGCACTGTTTAAGGGATATTTGAAGCCAGTACCTTTCTTTGTGGAGAACGGAGGGAGTACACCTTAGGCCCTGTCCATCATACGCCTAAGGGCATTGCTCTTTCCATCATCATAGTCCTTGTTTAGTTTTCCAAATTCATCTTTAAATTTTATTATATAGAATTCCTATTTTCCGTCATATTAAAATACCGACAAATACATGAAGTATTAAATATAGATAAAATAAAAAACTAATTACATAGTTTTATTGTATTTTACGATACGAACGTTTTGAGACTAATTAATTAATGTTTAGACAATTATTAAAAAATAAAAACAAAATTGCTACATTACTTTATTTTACCGAATCTGCACAGGCCATAAGTTCACGCCCACATGAACCCCGGGCACGATCATTAGGCCTACACCATATAGGGACGTGGAACCGGTCATGATACATCGTCCTATTGAGACGTGATGCAAGTACCACCACCACCACTAGTCTATCGATTGGACCGACGATAAGAGAGGAGGAGTAGGCTTTGCGAGCATTGCTTCAAGAAATGGTAACAGCTGCTGTCGCTGAACAGAATTACGGAGTACGAGTAAGATCGATCAGATCCGTTTCTCATGGCATTTCGGTGAGTCCCAGAGCTTAGTTACCTCACCTGATCGAGGATTTAGAGATGGAAATTGAAATTGCAAAGGGTCGTTTATGGTATGGGTTACTGTGGCCTGCGGAGGGCGGCTGCGACTGGCCTAAAGTGTTTCCATTTCGGCGACCGGAACGCAGTGGCATGATGCCGCGTTCTGTAGGGCGGCACGATGTGGTCGCGTCACGCCGAGTTGCCGCTGCTTTGTTGGGCCGAGCTGCTCCGCTCGGCGCCCGCGCCCCGCCAGGCGCCAGCGGGTCCTGCACTCGAGAGATTCCTGGCTGTCAGGGCGTAGGTGTCACGGTCTATGCCCGTGTTGTCACCTCACGTTTGGACGCGGACGGCCGGCAAAGCACTTGCCCGCTTTGCCAGGTCGCACTTGGCCTATCAGATGAGTAGCAGTAGCTGCTGTGGTCACGGTTCTTGAGGTCCCATTTTGGTTTCCATAGAAAACGAAAAAGACAGCCTAACACTATTGCTCCATTTTAGAGATAAAAACACTAGCACACATATTACTCCTGAATCCCGATTGCCGTATACTGTTTGTTGTACAAAATGCAGTATTGTGTGTAGCGGGCACAAAACTGCCACGGCTAGTTCCCTCTGTCCTACTGTTATGTGGACCATCCATCAACTGGGGGTGCATTGCGGGTCCCCAGACAGACTCCCCACAAGGCCAAGCCAGGGACTACGAGGATCTAGAATGGCCTCGTAACGAACGAACGAACGAACGTCGCAGCGATGTTCAGTACAGAATGATCTGTCCTTGTATATTCGCTGAATCGCTGCCTCTCCGGTTCATGCGTCGTCTACGCATCGAAGGCGTTGCAGTCTCAAACGGTAGCGGACCGATAGTACTCCCCTCTTCGCTTCGGTAGCAGCGAACGCTTTGTTCTCAAGTCTCTAGTATCCAGAGTTCCAGGCAGACTGGCTTGTTGGACCGGGGCCTGCGCCTGCGCCTGCGCCTGCGCGCGTGGTGCGTGGCTCCTTCGTTGTAGTCGCTGTCGTTGTCTCGGCTTTTGCTAACTTGCTAGTGGGAATTAGCAACGTACGGCATTGTCTTCTTTGCTGCACGAACAACATGCATGCTTCGGCTTGGGAAGTGTTGTGTGACACTTGATACGAATTAGCAACGGCATTGTCATCTTTGCTGCATGAACAACATGCTTTGGAAGTCCTGTCCTGTTGCTGTACTTGTTTTCGGGACAAAAAGGGGAAAAAAAAGGAGAAACGGGACAGGGGAGACATCGAGAGCTCTGATGGGCCGGGAGTGCACTATTTTGATCCGGCCCTCTTGAGCGAGGAAAATAATCTGGCCTCATCATGGGTGTGCCATCAAATAGTCCAAGCCTCGGACCTTTAAGCCTTCATGGGCCTCGTGTTAAAAAAAAAAAGTTTGCCCAGTCTCACCTTCGAGCAAAAAAAAAAAAAACCTGTGAGGCCTGGCCAATTAATCCACTTCTCCACTTCTCAAAAAAAAAAAAAAAATTAATCCACTTCTCTCAGTGGAGGAGAGAGAGAGAGATGCTACTGGATGGACTAGCGCGTCCGTCGTGGGAACAATTTGTCACAGCTCCTTGCTAACATCATCGAACCTTCCGTTTCGCACATCCTCGAATATATCTTCCCAAAATCGTTATGTACAGACAGTACAGTCGCACACGACCAAGCAGCTCGATTTCGAGTGGAACTGTAGATCTGTAACGTGCCACTCCCATCGTGCATCACGTTCACATTCGACATGCCTTTCGCTTGACATGGACGACACAGCTCGCATACGACAAGGCGAGAGTCCACCCAGGGACAGGGAGGGGCAGAACCCGCGCAGGCTAGCGCTTGATTTCAACCCAGCCCGCACGCTCTGTCGGCCGGCGACGGCGACGGCGACGGGCAGCCAGCCAGAGACCAGCCACGGATTGCGATCCGATTGAGACCTGTCTCTACAGCTCGAGATCGCGTTCCCAGTCTCTGTATGCATCATCAGCATCTGTGGGCCCTTTCTCGACTGTCTCCTCGTCACATCTCTCTATTCTGTCGTGTTATATACTTATAATAATTGCTTCTTTGCATAGGGTTAAGGTTGATGTTGATGATATGGCGCATTCATTCTTATGCGGCAGCGTAGGCTTTTGGGCGGCATATAATCGATATGATTATCACAGAAAGGTTGGAGTGGTAATGGGACGAAATGATAGTTTGGGACTGAATGAGCACCTCTTTTGGCCTTGTTTACCCGCAAAGCAACGACTAGTTTGCTCGCATCGCATGATGGTTCTAGCCAGCATCTACTACTACCGTGTATCCATCGGCAGTCGACACACGCAAGCTCCCGGTCAAACTTGCGAAGTGACCTCCCGCCGAGCAGTGACGTACTAGCGACCGAGCAAGATCGACGATGGGGGCGTTGTTTTCTGTGTTGTTTTTAGTACAGTAATTCTAGCAAGCAAAAAAAGAAAAAAAAAGAAACAAGGCGGACGTGACGGGAAGGTAGCTAGCTAGCTAGGCCGGCCCGTCGTGATCTCGGCGGATCATCGATCGTTGCACGAGCGGATCGGTCCGAGGACGAAGAATCTGAACAGGATCGATCGACAATCCAACACACGTGTGCGTATGATTTGCACTGATCGCGACACGGCAGACCCCAAGCTAGCGCACCGGCGCCGCGCGCGCCAGCACGGACGCGACTAGGCGCCGCCGAGTCGCCGACCGATCGACCAACCTCTGCCCTGGGCGCCGGTCCGTCCCGCTCCAATTAAACCCGTAGCCGTAGCGTGGTGCCGCTGCCGCCATTCGTGACCGCGCCGCGCCAAGGAGAACGACGCATCAGCGTCGCCCGCGGCTGCCTGCCGCAGCCGTACGTCGCGACAGGACGCTCGATCCGCCGTCCGAATTTCGATCCACGCGATTCGCCGACACACGCGGCGGACACGCCCACGCCGGCGCGTGGAAAAAAGAAGGGCCGCAGCGAGTAGGCGCGCGTGGCTGCACCGCCCAACCCGCACCGCGCGACCGGTGTCACGCGCCGCATTTGTTTGTTCCTGGGCCGCGCGTATACGGGCCCCCGCGCCGCCAGCCCGGTCGAGGGTGACCCGATCACACACGCCTCTCTCTCGCGGGATTTTCACCTGGGCTGCCGCCGCCTGCCGACACGGTTCAGGAATTTTTTTTATTTTTAATTTTTTTTAAATTTTTTTTTACAATTCTAATTTTTTGTTTCGAAATATGACAGAACTAGTCGCCCACTGTGTGGGCGTTATATGTGACGTGGCACAGGGCCGGCCGTTGCCGGTGCCGGCTTTTGCGGGCGGCACCCTGGCGCCCAAAAAACGCCTTTGGTGGCGAGGGGGCCGCCTGCAAAAGTGCGCGCTGTTTTGCGGGCGGGCCTCGGAGCAGCAAAAAACGCCCACTGTGTGGGCGTTTTTTGCGCGCCAGGGTGCCGCCTGCAAAAGGGCGAGGCCAGCCGCGTACTTTTGCAGGCGGCCCCGTGGCGCGTAAAAAACGCCCACACAGTGGGCGTTTTTTGGGCTCCGCTTATATATACCCAGCCCCCCTCTTCAGATTTTCATTATATTCACTAAATTTTCCAGAAAAAAGAAAGAGGAGAGGAGGGAGGGGAAGGAATTAAACGGCGAAACCCTGTCAGTTTAAGAACTTGGCTTTTAGGTAAGTTTCTCATACATTATAAGTCTGTTGTTATACTTTAGTAAAATATAATGTGCACTAGAGTTGTTTAGTTTTTAGTTGACTCTGGGTAGATCTGTGAGTAGTATGTATATTAGATCTATAAATAATGATGTTAGAGCATTGCAGTTCATGTT
>CM041635.1:48900977-48944830 GCA_023333625.1 Bothriochloa decipiens | reverse complement strand
GATATTCGTCACATTTCAAATCATGCAATCCATTGTTTAAAGCATAGAAGAAACATCATTATTTCTAACATGAACTGCAATGCTCTAACATCATTATTTATAGATCTAATATATATACTACTCACAGATCTACCCAGAGTCAACTAAAAACTAAACAACTCTAATGCATGTTATATTTTACTAATGCATAGCAACAGACTTGTAATGTATGAGAAACTTACCTAAAAGCCGAGGTCTCAAACTGACAGGGCTTTGCCGTTTACTTCCTTCCCCTCCCTTCTCTCCTCTTTCTTTTTTCTGGAAAATTTAGTGAATATAATAAAAATCTGAAGAGGGGGGCTGGGTATATATAGGCGGAGCAGCCAAAAAACGCCCACTGTGTGGGCGTTTTTTGGCTGTTCCGAGGCCCGTCCGCAAAACGGTGCGCACTTTTGCAGGCGGCCCCCTCGCCACCAAAAAACGTCCACGCAGTGGGCGTTTTTTGGGCGCCAGGGAGCCGTTCGCAAAAGCCGGCACCGGCGACGGCCGGCCCTGTACCACGTCACATATAACGCCCACACAATGGGCGTTTTTCAAAAAAGCCCACTGTGGGCGACTAGTTCTGTCATATTTCGAAACAAAAAATTAAAATTGTAAAAAAAAGTTTAACAAAAATTAAAAATAAAAAAAATTCCACGGTTCAGTGGGGGACGGGGCGTGTTGCTGGCTTGCTGATGCTGTGCGCCGTGCATGCATGCGCGGCTCGCCGCTCATGCCTAAGTACTACACATGCTACTACTGGCAACAGTAGTGCGGTCGATGCGTGCCGCCGGGCTGCCGGGTGACTGGCGAAGGCACTGTACGAGAGGAGTGGAGAGCTACGCTCACCGCGCACTAGGCGAGCCGAGAGCTAGCCCCGGGGTTGGCTGGCCGGTGCCGGTGGTGTGGTGTGGTGTGGTGTGGTGTGGTGGGTCTGGCTGCCGCGCGGCGCGCCTCGCTCGTTGCGTCAAACTGCTCACGCGTGCTCTCGTCCACTCTTCCAGAGGATGGCGTGGCCATGATTTGGGATGCGAGAGCCTGATCGAGCCGAGGCTACACTACAGTACAGCACTACCCTGATGGTCTGGAATCTTGATGTTCCGACCTACACGAAGTGCTCACCTTGCTACATATGGAGTTAGGTGACGTGAACATTTTTACGTGTCATGCTTCTATTGGCAGTTTGATTCGTTCCTCTCGACGCGCTTTTGGCAGGCGTAGTTTTAGTCATCGGCTTAGATTTTAAAAATTCACCAGCAGCAAAACAACAGGCTAAAGACGATATGATGATGATGATGCTCTACATTATCACACCCTCTAACTTTGTCCATTTCTACAGAGCGATTGCTTGAGTAGTACTGTCCCGTCGATCTCTTCGCTAATCGCTACTGTTATTTCTTTAATTTCACGCAAAAGTCGCCTCCAAATATTCATGACAGCACTGTTGTGCGTAAGATCTCCCACCCGAAAAAATTCCCTATTGTTTACTCGTGCTAGCAGCTTCACTGCTAGTACTAAACAGTTTACACACGTACGGCGGCAGCGTTTCTGTTGATGAGCTAA
The DNA here is from genome assembly GCA_023333625.1 of Bothriochloa decipiens. Lineage (NCBI taxonomy): Eukaryota > Viridiplantae > Streptophyta > Magnoliopsida > Poales > Poaceae > Bothriochloa > Bothriochloa decipiens. Next base: position 48,943,249 of record CM041635.1, on the reverse strand, counting down.
CATATTCAAATGGGTTATCTGGGCAACTACGGCACGGCGCAATTCGTTGAAGTCACAGAGATTTCTTAATAGTTAATAGTAGCACCAGATTTTACAGGTGATCCACACATATGTCACGGATCTCGTCCAGATGTGATGCCGATCGTTGGCAGATGTGATGCCGATCGTTAGATGAGTGATGGCATTTGACAGCAACCGATAGCCACTTTTTCAACGTGGCGCATCAGCAACGATATGGATATAGCTGCGGCACAAGACCACACGCCATACATGAATGATCCCACCTTTGGATTTATATATAGTACTACAACAATTTACCCTGAAGAGACCTGCAAGTTGCAACAGCAGCTCATTTCTGAGTTCTGACCAAACTACTACTCATCCTCTGAATCATATACAGACCTGCAGCTTGTCAGCTGCAGTGTGTACGTGCACATACGTTGCCGATGCTTTTCGCAGAAACTCACAATCAATCGAGCAGCAACTGTCGTGCCTCCCCCATTTGTCTATTATTATTAGTACATATTTAGTATAATTTTATGTTTTCTTGTCTATAATTAGTACATATAATTCATATAATTTATAGTTGTCAAATAAAATTTAGCCTTATAGTATTATTTAGCCCCTCCGGATCCGTTTCTAGATCCGCCACTGCTGTCATCTGTCGACGAACACGAATAGCTATAGAGAAGGCCGCATCGATGCACTCATCCACAACAATGCAAGAGCAGTGTGACACCGGAAGCGCAAGCGCGCTGAAACTGAAACGCTGGTGCTGTGTAACGATTGATGGCGATGCACATGCACAGGCCCATGCATGTATCTGGCCACCTAGACGAGACGACGACCGACCAGTGGCTGCGCCGGCGCGCGCGCAGAGGAAGAGGATGATTAATTGAGGGGAATGCGAATGGATACCTTGCTTGCGGACGGCGAGTTCGCAAAGGCAAGCTAAAGCGCAAAGCAGACAAAATTTGAATCCGGAAAGGGGGAGGCGCTGGGAAAGACGGACAGGGAGAGATGCTTCGGCTCTGCTATCCTTGTCTCTTCTTTGGCTCCCACATGCCTTTCGAACCCCCAAAAACATGCTTTTGAACAGCCCCAACGAAAAAAAATCTCACCCATACTGCCCGGCGCGCCCCTTATACATAATACATACTCCTACGTGAGCTAGGAATCCGTTTTCGCCGTACTCTTCGAGTTTATTCAACCACTCTGTTGTTACTTTAGACATCGGAGAGGATCCCCCAGCAGCATTGGTCTTTGAACAAGTAACTTTAACCACTACAATACACTGAATTGTGGTCTTAAATCCCACTAGTTGCGGTATGCTTGGCTACTTTTAACAGCACTGGCTAGTCATAAGTCACATATACTACATTAGTCTTAGAAAAAAAAAATGGAATCAAAGCAGAAGCCAGGGTAGTAGCAAGTAGGAAAGAGATGCAGTTACGTAGCCATCTCTGGAGCAGCGTCTTTGTCAACAGAGCGCCTTTCGACCAAAAATCTGTACTACGTAGTGTACTATATTTTAAGGTGCCGGAGATAGAATACGATCGCCGACGACGATGATGGACGAAGCAGCGATCGGCCGATCGGGTCAAGACGAACCGGCAAATGGATGGGCCCAGGGCCCCAATTGGAGTGAGCTTTCGGTTTTCTCGTCTCTCTGGCCTTTCCTCACGGGGACCGAAAAATTCCACGTGGCCCGGGATGCATGGTGTCGTCATGGCTACGCATCACCACACTCCATGCCACGTCAGTTTGGCACTGTGGCTCGTTTCAGCTAGGGCATTACGGAAAATGGCATTCTGCAACTGTAACCTAAAACATATAGTATTGCATCAGATATTCTGTTTCAAATAGGTCGAGCTTATATAATATTCTAAAAAATCCTGTGACATATGATGAGACAAAACAGATGATAGATGTAAGTTACTTCACCGTACGTGCATCTCTTAAAATTTTGGAAAAAAAAATTGGATGGTTGGATATCTTTTATTTTAGGATAACTGGAGCAAACAGTAGCAGGTGTTAAAATGTCATGAAAAGAAAATTGATCAAAAGGGAGTAAAAGTGAAGTTTTAGGAATGCATCGTTTAGAAAAATAATAATAAAATGGCACAGATTTTATGATGGGACCGAGCCAAAGGTCATTTGATTCTGGGAAAAGCTCTCACACACAGTACCAGCAGCAAGTGCAGGCTGCTAGCAGCGGTAGGCCGGTAGCATCCACACTCCACATGCAAAAGTTTGACCAAAGTCTCCTGTCGGCTCGGCTGGCAGAGCCGAAGAGCCGATCCCGTGGCTCCAGCCAAGCAGCCACCTACGGCATCAAAAACCTACTAGCACTGTTATTTGCTTTTTTTTTCCTTGAAGGAACTGTTTTTTTGAATTTGAACTCTGACATTTAACACCCCCGGCTATTCGGCAGCCGCGCTACAAATCTGCAGCCAATCTTTTACTACTGAAACGCGGTCGTGTTCACGCGCAGAGAATGAGGCCACGTCAGAAAAAAAATATGGATCGTTGGATCACGATCGGACGGCTAAAATCACTGTAAAAATTACTTTCATGTGTACTGTTTATTTAGGACCGCTACTGTTTACGCAAAAATTACTACGGATACCCGAGAAACGTACCCAGAAAAACCTCTTTCACGCGTACCTAGAAAAATGAAATAAGCACTTTTTCTTTTAAAAAAAATTATACAAAATTTCTAAATAAGTTGGGAAACGAGCGCGCGGTAATTAACATAAATTGGACTAGCACGGCAAGCGACGCGACGCGCGCGCAGCCGAGCCGTGGTCCCGATGGTAGTCATTGGTGGATGATGAGAGGCATGCCATGCAGCCAGCTAAAGCGCGTAGCGTAGGGCCTAGCCGGAGTACCGAAGGGGCCGCCGATCGAGCCAGGACGGGCCGGGGCCGGCCGATAGCCGCGCACGCCTCGGGATGCGAGCCGGCGGCGGAGGCCGCGCGGGCCCCAAGGAACCCAGCTGCGTGGGGACCCTGGCAATGGGGAAGCTGACGCGACGAGCTAGGCCGCCTTCCGGCTCCCACTCTTCCGTCTACCGCCGGACGTGTCTCCACTCACCGCGCTCCAGTCCAGTCCACCACACGCCGCTGCCGGGCGCTGCTGGCCCCGACACGGTGGGCCACTCCCGGCCTGTGGTGCAAGGGGCACAGCAACATGCATGCATTTGCCCGGCACGCTGCTGCTGCCTGCTTCTGTCGTAACACTAGTACTACTAGTGTAGCACTCGGGTTGGGGTCGGGGGTCGGGCACGCAACTTTTCTGTCCCTTCTTATTCACATCTCCCATCGTTCACATCGCTCACCAACCGCCGGTGGCACCACATCTATCCATCCTCTCCTCTCCCTCTGCGCTAGCTCTAGCTCTTCTTCTACCTCCTTCGCTTCTCGACTATCTTCGTTCTTCGATCTTCCTCCATCTTGTTTGCTGCACATCGTCGCTCGGTGTATCGTGATCTGAGACAGTATCATCATCGCTACCTTTCAATTCGTCGACGACAAGGCTCCAGCAGAAAGAAGGCCAGTTATATTTATAGAGGATGATCAGGGTAACGAAGTAACTACCCAACAGTATATAGTTTTGCGTGTGGCTCGTTGATCTGTTGGCAGAGCACATCTCGATCTAGCTATCTACTGATCGAGCGATGATGGCCGGGGCACCGCCGATGCACATGTGCATGGACTCCGACTGGCTCAAGGTACGTGTGATCCTTCAAAAGAAGTTCATACAACGATCCAGTTCTCGCTAATTATCTGTCATCCCTCGTGTGCATGAATACCGCATGATCTGATCGATGATTTGTCATGTATACACAAATTTTTAGCCTTGTCATCTGTCACGCACCGCGCCTTAGAACAATTCCTTGGGTCCCTGGTTTACTTCTTTTTCCCATAACATTATTCTTGTTCTATATTTCCTATACATGGTTTTTATATGTCAAACATTAATTGGCTAGTTTAGTTATCAGGTGTGTTATATTTTCTGGTTCTTTTATCTAAATTCATGCATATCTACCTCCCAATTTTCCCAATTGATCCTTTTTGTTTGGAGAACTAAGAAAGGGTTACAGGTTGAGGATCTATATATGAGTATACAGAGAGATCAACAATATGTCTCCTTGTTTGTTATTGTTTGGTCATTAAGTACTTAGTATATGTCTCTACCCTCTACGACGGTTCTTTAGTATAGGCTTAATATGATCAAAGGTTACACTTAGATCTTCGGTCTGCTATATATATTTATAGCCTTGATGAAACTATTATGATCAGTGGTCACAAAAATATATGGCACCATGCATTTCTTTCACTTGTTGTAGTTTCAATATATAGATCGATCTACATCTACTATATATATGGACACACCATATATAGGATCAAGCTGATCAGAGATCTGAAAACTTTGATCTACTTGATGCCTCCATCATCAAACATCATAATAACCTTTGGAGCTTTGCATGCAGCTCGTACTTTAGCCTAGTATATATGCATATATGCACCCGGCCCTTTCCCGCATTCCAAGGCTTCCATTCTCACGACTAATGATTTGCGATCACACTGCGATAACGTGGTCTTGTGCTTTTCAGGGCATCGTCCCCGAGGAGCCCGGGATGGGATCGTCCTCACCGTCAGCGGAGCTGATCGCCTGCCCTAGGCCGGTGCACGCCGTGGCGGCTGCCGCGGCGGACCGGCGTCTGCGCCCGCAGCACGATCAGCCGCTCAAGTGCCCGCGGTGCGAGTCCACGCACACCAAGTTCTGCTACTACAACAACTACAGCCTCTCGCAGCCGCGCTACTTCTGCAAGACGTGCCGCCGCTACTGGACCAAAGGCGGCTCGCTCCGCAACGTCCCTGTCGGCGGGGGATGCCGCAAGAACAAGCGCGCCAGCGCCAAGAAGGCCCCCGCGCCGCCGATGCAGCCGCCGCGGCACATGGCGGAGACGGGCCTCCACCTGTCCTTCTCCGGCATGCCGCAGCTGCCGCCGACGTCCGCCTCGGCCGACCCGCTTTGCAGCCTCGGTCTTCTGGACTGGAAGTACGACCCGATCCTCGCGGGTTCCGGTGGCGCCGCTGCGGGCTCGTTGGATGGCGCCACCTCCGAGGCGCACTTCGCAGGAGCGGGCCTGCTGGGCATCCCAGGTGGCGGTGGGGGCGGCGGGGAGTGCCTGAGCGCGCTCCGGTACGCGGCCGGCCTAGGCGAGCACCTGCAGCTGCAGGGGCTTCCGTTCGGGGCCATGGCGCGCGCTGAGCACGATGCGATGGAGGTGAAGCCCGCGGCGACGGAGAGGCTGCTGTCGCTGGACTGGTACAGCGAGACGAGCCGCGCGCCGGAGAGCGCCATCAGCTCGCTGGGCGCGCTGGGCCTGTGGAGCGGCATGCTCGGCGGCGCGCACTAGCACCATGGCTCCTCGGCGGCCATCTAAGATCCTGGCACGAACGTGTGTGCCTCCATGCTTGCGTTGCATGCACACCGTGCATTGCCCTAGTGGTCTGCTAATGGCGTTAACAAAGTACGAGTGACTGCGTAGGAGTGAAGTGCTTGCTTTCTTGTTGTTTTTCTTTGTTTTTATCCTATATGTTTCGTTTCGTCGTTTTGTTTTTTGGACGATCCATGCTTGCCGCTCGTCATTTCAGATGGTGTCTTTTGTTGTTGTACCACTTCAAAGTTCAAACATTTGCTGTGGTTCCAATTATAATTTGCTGGTGGTTGATGACCTCAGGTTTTATCTGTATAGAAATATGGATCATGGAACCATGCATATATAGGACTTCGGGCTTGGTACAACTATTTTGCTGATACATAAGTTACATTATGGTGATCCAAAACATTGACAATAAAAATGATTCAATGCACACAATTTAAAAAATAATCGAAAAGGGTAGGAAGAAAAGATTAGGATGGAAATAATCAAAGCCACACCTGTGCACCAAAATTTACTGTGAAAGTCGACACAATCTCTCAAATTAACCATAGAAGTGGTATACCAAAAGCACTGCAGCTACTTAAGTCTAGCATAGCTTTTCTAAATACTCACCCAAATAACCAACCAGTAGTGGAGCACACCTCCTACTCTACATGTGCCTAAGATTTTCAAATATCTTAGGCGACTTGCTTCTCGCACTGGCTTAGATCAAAGGACGAGGGCTTGCTGTGGATTTCCATGAGCTTAAACAAAAAAAATTAGGGATGTAGCGAAGAGAGGCGAAGGTGGCGGGTGACTGGGTGAGGGGTGAAGCAGCGAGCTTGCGTTGCGTTGGCTGTTGATGGTGGAGATGGTGGTTGGACCAGGTATGAGTGGGAACCTCAAGCTACATTAGTTGGCACGGTGAGGAGCAGTGATAGTGAGAGGGGCAGCTTAAGCTGTAGCGTATCGCAACTGACCCAAGAAAGAGAATGACCAATGGAAGATGATGACAAATCATACATCCGATCGAAATTCGATACATCATTCATTGCCTAAGAACAATAGAGATTTAAGGCGCATGTTAAGTAGCATTTTGGAGACTTATTTGTTGCAAAGGAAACGAAATTATATTGATCTACTAACACAATTACACTAGTCCAAAGTCTCCTAACAACATTTTTCATTTTCAGACTATGACATCGATGAAAGTGTTCCTATGAAGTGTAAGCACATTATCCATGTTACTGCTCTGGCCAAAGTAGAACTTCGTATACAAATTTTATTCTTTGACCTATACCTAAATCAGTCTCTAATGTAGTCAAACATTAGTCACAACTTTTAATCTGTTTCTTTTTAGAACTTTAGGGCATAACCCCCGTCCATTAACCATGGCCAATAGACATGTCAAACATTACAAGGTCCAGCAGATGGGAGGACCATCTGTTCACAGATTACCAGGTCTACCGACAACCAACAAGAGCACCAGAAACCTCTGGCCTCGAACACAACTTAGCGCCTAACAGAAGACGTTGCAGATGAACAGTTTAACAGAAACAAACCGAAGAGAAGCTAGCGGGACATCTCATCAGAAACCGAAACAAGACAAACAAAATTGAATTGAAGTTCTCCAACCTCATTCACCGTTTTTTGTCCTCCTGGCCACTTTTCTTCAGGTTTTTGCAGAAGCTCTTTAGCTCACCACACACTTGGGCCAGTCCCGGGATAAGTTGAGATCATCCCAGGCACGCACATGTCTTCGGTCATCGCCATTAATTGCAGCCACAGTACTTGGGAAGCCGTCTCCTTGATCATCAGTATCTTCTGTCTTAGAGTATCCTTTAATCTGTTTCTGTTTTCTCTTTAAAAGTCTCTCAAGTCCCCCATTTGACAGTTGGTTTTAGTGTTCAATGTAGGGTCTACCGTTTCAAATTTCATATGGCTACTCTTTTCAAACCTTTAATTAATATAAGAGTTCTAGTACTCATCATGAAACTAGCATGCAAACAAATCCTAACTCTGTTTGAATCCTCTTGAATCTTTAAACTCAATTTTAAAAAGAACTGCATCTAGATCTGAAGTTGGCCCCTCTTTGAGACTGAAACTCTGAACTTTGTATTCAGTTTGGTTTATCTTGCAAACCCAGCCGGTCTCGCGAGACTGTCGTGGCCGACCGGCGCAGACTTCGCCCGCCGCGTGGCGTTCACGCCCGCGCGCTGCTCGCCACCTCGACCACGCATTCGCCAGGAGCCCAGGATGGGGAGAAGCGCTGCGCTGCCCAGGCTCTCCCTTCCTCTCCCTGCCTCTGTTTCCCCGAGCACGCACCACCGCCACCACTTGCAGCCGCCGGCCAAACTGAGCCACACCGCCACACCTTTTTCCGATTCACCGACATCGCAGAGGCGCGATGGTCTCCTCCACCCTCCCGACCTGATCTCGCCGCCTTCCGTCGCAGGTACAGTCCAGGCGGGCCGAATGCTGCCGGCGCGCACGCCATTGCCGCTCTGCACCTCCTCGAACCTCCTCCGTCCTACCTCTCTCTTGTTTCGGGCTTGCGCTAGGTCATAGTGGCTCGCGTCGCTGTTTTTCGAACGATGCCGGAGCTAGGACGGCCGGAACACGGGTTGCCGGTCGCGCGAACTCGCCGCCGTCGGCCGCCGTCGTGGTCTCACACTCTCGTTTCGTCCCGGAGCCCAAGTTCAAGCACTAAGGCTTCGCCCTAGCCCCTTTCAGCTCCCGCGCACGCTCGCCAGTCACCTCCTCGCCGGAGACGGCGAATCCGCCGCCGCCGCCTGGACCCAGTGGCCGAACCGTCGTTAGCGCCGCCGCCGTAGATAGGAATTCACAAATTGTGTGTAAATACAACATTTCATAACTGGAGCTAGGAATATCCAACAATGGTGAAACATATTTTGTTATCTTTGTATTTCTGTGCTCTAATGTTTGACAACATTTTGTAGGAAGAACTGTTTTCTAAGTCAATTACTTGTTTAGTTTGTAAAATAGATATCTGGAGTTAGGGAGATCCAAAAATCATGAAACTAATTTTCACAGCTTTATTGATGCATAATCTATGTAGGAAAAATATGAAATCCATTGTTTGATATTTGAAGTTTGCTGGACCTAATTATGCATGCTTTAGCTTCTCTTTTTAGTATATTTGTTATGTTATACATGTCTAGAAATTGTAAGAATTTTGCATAGCATGCTAGTTACCTCTGTGCTGCTGTATTTTTCGGAGGTCCAGATTTGTAAAGCAAGTAGCAGTTTCTGTTTTCATTTTCACTAGTGTTTGTTACATTATTTAATTATATATGACATGTTTATAATTTATTTGTGCTGCTTCAATAGCTTTTCTAGCATGTTTAGGTTGTACCCTAACTGTTAATTCTGTTTCATGTGTGCAGAATCATGTTTTTGTATGCAGTTACAACTTTAGTTTCTTTCCTATGTTTAAATGTTTACCTTTTATATCTTTTGTGAAGAGTTTGTAGTGTTTATTTGTGTGCCTTGTTAGCTAAGCCCTAGCTCTCAAATTAGGATCAATTTGGTTGCCTGAGAATATAACTTGTTTTCTTATGAAATGCTTACTTCGTAAACTGAGTGTCCAGTGGAAAGAAACTAAAAGATGAGCATCACCTTGTCATTCCTATGCATGTATGCTTAGTTATGCTTGCAATTAGGTGTCAGTGGCGTGTTTGTCTTCTCTAGTGTCGCATCATATCATACATGTTTGCATCTTCTGTACATGTTTTTATTTTATTTATATGCCATGCTCATGCATATAGGATCACCTCAAGTAACAGTTTTGGAATACAAGGTGGTGGAGGAGGAGGCACCACAGGACCAACCACGCGAAGACGAAGAACAGGTTCAGGAGCACTCCTTCGTGTGCCCTAATCACGTTCCCACTGGCTACATTAGAGGCAAGCCCCCAGATCATATTAAGCCTCCTATCCTTTTATTGAAAATGCAATCGAGTCTATATGTTATGTTTTGTGCATCATTTTGATAGGAGTTGGTTAAAATCCGTTGCTGCATATCTTACCTTGTCAAGAAAAATATCCTACAACCCATCAATTAAATATAGGTCGATTTCTGCTTAACCATGCGTAGACCGGTAGAAGTCGGGCGATTTCTGTCATCTGCAAGATATAGGTTGGGTACTTATTTTGTTATGGTTACCTATATCAATCATGTGGAGGTTGATAACTTGACACCAGGCAGGATCTGATGTTGTTACTATGGTTGTTGTTGGGCAGGCTTGGCCTGTGTCTGTTGAGGACCGTTTTGTTGTCTGAACCTTGAGGCGCCGCCCATATAGCAATATATGCAGCATAAATTTGTTGTCCATGCAGCGTGAATTGCATGGATGCCATTCATATATATGAATCGCATGGATGCCATTCATATATCTGTGTGTGGTAATGTATGTGGAGTGGGCTGTGATGTTACGTGCAGTGTGTTGCAAGTACGCTAACTGTGAATAGTGTAGGTATTCGTGTAGCTCACAGCTAGCTTATATATGAGAGTGCATATGTATGACACCGTATATGACATTAGAATTTTATTTTGTTTCATAAGTTTGTGAGGACGAACAGGACGAGCATGCATCAGGTTAAATTAAATCTGTCATATTGTTCCATCCATTGTACAACACCCCCCCCCCCCCCCCACTACATGTTGTTTATGTAATAAAATAAAATTTCTCACAAAGGCTGCACACTTCTCACAGAATGCGCAGCTTGAACCAGTGCCTGCACCCCCTTTTGTGATATGGCTATAGTTATGTTGAAAGTCCATCTTATTTAAACTGGCATCATGGTTATTTGCAAACTTGTGCAATGTTTAGTTGTATGTGAGAATTATTTATTGTGCCTCTGTTTATTGTATGAATTTATTATCTCCAGTAAATCAAGGCATGATATCATAATTCTACACCTTGTTGGCATCACCATTATGTACCTCAATTACATTGCTGCAGATGGTGCACACCTGCTCCGATGGTCTTGAAGATGCTAAACCGTCTGGCGATGCCAACCCACCACCACCGCCAACCATGGCAGAGGTTCTAGCGCAGTTTGTGAGACATCAACACACCATGGTAGAAATACTGCGCATCATCACACAGAACACTGCTCCAGGTTGCCAGAACCAACAGCCCCAGGACCAGAATAGCAGCTACAGAGAGTTTCTGGATACCCAACCGCCTGTGTTCACTCAAGCTAAAGAACCACTAGAAGCAGATGAATGGCTTAATACTATCGAGCAGAATTTTCACCTGCTCAGGTGCACTGATCAACAGAAAGCAGAGTTTGCCGCAAATCAGCTGCATGGTGCAGCAGGCATCTCGTGGGTTAACCACCTGCGCACCTTGCCAGAGGACACCAGACTTACTTGGAACCAATTCAAGGCAGCTTTCCGTAGCCACCATATCCCCGCAGGCTTGATGAAGATTAAGCTGATAGAGTTTCTGGAGTTGACCCAAGGCACCAAGACAGTGATCGAATACATGCATGCCTTCAACCACCTGTCTAGGTATGCACCTGACCTTGTGGACACAGAAGAGAAGCGTATGGACTTCTTCATGAGGGGACTGAGTACTAAGCTGCAAGTGGGCTTAGCTCTTGCAAAATGTGCAACATACAATGAGTTGGTCAGCGACGCTATCACTCTCGAGAATAAGATCCGTCTGCACAAGGAAGACAAGAAGCGCAAGAAGTCTGCTTCAGGTAGCTCATCTCAGCAACCACATCGCGTGCAAGTGGTGCAGAGAGTCCACTACTGTCCACCCTCTGGGCAGCACAGGCCTCCACAGCAACAACAGAAGACCCAAAGTCAACAATCATACATTGTAGCCCTGCCCAAGAATTGTGAGGGCGGTTCCAAGGCTCCCTGCTACAATTGTCATCAAGGGGGGCACTTTGCACGTGAATGTTCTTACCCCAGACGCTCCGATCAGTAGAATCAACAAAGGAAGAAGACAAACACAACTCCTCAGGCTATTGCATCACTTGCTTCAGTATCGTTGTGCATGGTGATGATTAAGTGTCGGTGGGCTACGCCGGGCTTATATTATATGCCTCATCTATGCTTTTGTGTCAGAGGTTCTTATCAAACTGGTGGTGTATTTGAACCTAGGTTATTGTAAGCTTTCAAAACTATGTTGCTTTTACTGTCGGATCTGGAACTTGCTACTGGACTACTTACTTGTGAACTTGGTTTGTAATATTTATTGCCGTTGCAAACTCTATGTATGTGATGTGTTGTTGCTTAATTGAGTATGATCTTGGTTGTAAGGTTGATTAATCGAGGTCCTTCATGACACTCAAATCGACTACCGCGTTTATTTCGTCTTAAGTGCGAGTGTGCTTGTCTTCAGGAGTGGTCATCCTACTTATGTTCTTATAAATTGGTGGTTAGGTTACAGCATTAGATCGGAATTCTCTAGACGAATCGACAAAGACGATGCTATCCAGATGCCATCTGAAGATGGGAAACAGAGTACCAGACCTGAAACTAGCAAGTAAGCAGATTGCTGAGATATTTTGCTTCAGCTTCTCCGTGCATGCCAGGCACACTCAAGGAACTAAGGAAGTATGAACATAGATAAAAAAACTACAGGTTCTTCAGCGAGGATTTGATAAAAATGTTAGTCAGCCAATGCAGTTTAACTCCAACTGGATTTGATTAAAACGTCAGCAGATCTCCTAGGACAGCACTAGTCTATTGGAAGTTGGAACCAGGATGTACCTACAAAAGCAACCGAGCAAATATTGAACAATCATAGCCAATACATGTAACATTTCCTTGCATAAACACGAAAGATCTGTTCAATGACCACTATCCTCATCCTCAGGAAGGCTAATGAAGTCTGCTCTTGAGATTATTTTCATGAAACCATTCCTAAATGTGGTCCGGCAACCGAGCTTAAACCATGGACATTGACCTTCCGAGCAATGGATTCAAACTTGCCAGGAGCCTTTTAGTAAGAGCTCACTCGAGACACCTGAGGATCAAAGCTCACAAAACATTTACCAATATCAATCAGTTAGGAAAGGATGATACTGTCCAAGCTGAAGGGTTTCCACATTGACAACATCAGAAACCTCACATGACTCTGATACAATTAGCATTAAGTAACAGGAAGCTCACTTTATTAGAGATGTATATAGCGGACTCATCGTATTTGACTAGGTCTTGTCACATCTTGTAACATAAGCCTACTTGGCTATACATACGAAAGGTGATACCCCCTGCCCCCTCAAGGGTGTGAGGTGTTTGTACAATTTTTTTTTATCCCGTCATGTGCCACTGGCTGAACCAACACATTACATATCCACCAAACAAGAAACAGTACTCTTTCCGTTGCCTGGATATCATCAGCTGAAATTGTCAATGAGTAAAGCCGTAAATGCAAGGAATGCAGCTTATGCAAGGATGTTAGGTTCCAGCTTCCAGGATAGTTGTCCGTCCTATCACCAAACTCGCAAAAACACACATCTGCATATGCTGTGAAGTAGCCAAGTTTCGTGACCATGTAGCACTACGATAACTGAAAGCCTGCCAAGTATAAGGTATTATCATACTACTGCCTAGGAGCAAGACAGACGTCGCAACCAACAGCAAACAGATGCCATGGTAAGAGGAACAAGGATTGACTATTGTTGTATTTTCCATTCTTACTTTTATCCATTAATTCATCCCATGATCAAACAACCCACAGACCATAGATACATATTACAGGAGCTAAACTGTGCTAACAACAATGGATGACTAGTTGATGACTCATCTAGAAATTGCACAAAAAAAAAAAGACCAATAAAGTGTAGCACTGAAGGGAAGTACTCTAGCCTTCCACAGCTGTGTCTCACCACGATTTAGGATGTGGGGGAGAGGGCTGTGCTCTAGGGCTCTCATAGATGGTGCTCGTTGTACCAGCAAGTTGATGTGGAAAATGGCAAGGGGCAGGCCAGCCAGATCACTACAAAGCAGCAAAAACATGTTATAAATCCTGGGGCAGTTCTTTATTGTTTTATCAAGTAGCTAAGAACAGAGGGAGATCACTAGGTCTGGAGCAGTTAGATTCCAATCCCATGCTAGAGCAGGGATTTCTCCTCCATGTTCTGTTTGTAGCACTACAGAATCACAACTGAAAGTGTGTGTGGCAACAGAAAGTTAACTTCAGAAATGTCATTACTTGAAATATAACTCCTGCTAACCAGCTATCCAATTTCAGAGGGTTTATCAGAGTAAGATACTGACATACTGTTGAATGGGACATCAGACAAGTATTGGAAGTGTGTGTGGAGCAGCTATGTTAACTGAACCACTAATTGTTTGCCAATCTGGACTCTAATCGTTTGTGTATTCATTTGTGTATTGCCAAGCTGAAAGCAGTGTTGGATTCGGATTCATGGGTTTCTTGGTTCCCATTTTTTACTGCTGAAAATGTGTTACTGGAACACCTCCTGTTTCTCATCACTGAATTATGCATGAACTGGAGAAGAGCTAACAACACAGTTCCATCATGACAGTTGTCTATGCATGGTTCTGGTGCAATATTCAGGAGAAATTGGTGACATTCCTAGAAGTCTATGTTGTTGATCGGTGGAAAACTAACCAATTACTTGTAAATATGTAAGGGACAGCACTTCATCCTTATACAAGAGTACTGACACTTAACGCTAAGGAAAATACACCTTGGAAAATACACCTTGGAAAATACACACTTACCACTAAGGAAAATATACCTAGGAAAATACAAAATGCATATGTATACATCTAGGTCTAGCAGAATCAGAATGAAAAACAAATTAAATCCGTGTCAAGTTCATTGTTTTGAGCAGTAAAATGTGTTCAGTTTTCATGTGTAATTGAGCACTAAACAACATGCTATAGATCGACACCTGAACCAGTTTGGGAAACAGAAAAAAGCAAAGAAATTTAATGCCAAATGGAAGGGGGTCAGACTGCTTCATAAACTTAACAAAACAAGCTAACTGAAAGGTGGCTTTAACTTCATAGTTGAGAACTGAGACCAAACAGTACTAGCTGCAGTTGAAAGGTTCCATGCATATAGTATAGCTAGTCCTTTGTGATGCTTTTACTACTAATACTAATCAAGCTTCTGATATGATCAGAACACATGTGGGAAAAAATTTCTGCAATTGAGGTATTGATTCATTTCTGCTAATGCATATGAGAATATGAGAATCTGTTCTTTATTGACAGATCAAGCAAGGATCATGTTAGTGACTAACCTGCTATCATGCATGACAATGTGCAGTACACACTACAGAAACACACGCCCAAAGTTTTGCTCTGATCCTCGAGGCTCTGATCTGTTGACACATGCTCATTTTTCAGAGTTCTTACCTGGAGAAACAGAGTTGCACGCAAACTAGAAACAATGATTCATACATGCTACCGAACCTTAATGAAACCAACCAAGTGCAGGTGCTTCAGATAAAACGTTTCAGGCATTCGCTAAACGTGCTTAAAGTAACCTATTAGAAGACAGTCGCGTTCCTCACACAAGTTACAATCTGCTAATCGCTGAGAGCATTATCATTGACAGATTGCTAACCTGCTTTCATACAAATATGTAAATTGGAATCAAGAATAATCCAACTGTTGGAGTATGAGTATTAGGCCCATGAGGCCCATGTATGATATATATTGCTACCCTCCTAGGGTTAGCCTAGTAATGAGAATTAGAAAGTCTAACATGGTATCAGAGCCAAGGAGAGCACCGTGCGAACGGTGGCCGGCTTCACCACAGGACTGAAGGTCTCGTCATAATCGACCCCAGGGCGCTGAGTGAAGCCCCGGAGAACCCAGCGAGCCTTGTACCTCTCAAGAGTACCATCGGCCCGCCGCTTGTGAGTCCAGATCCACTTGCCAGTGACGACGTTGGACCCGGGTGGACGGGGCACCAGATCCCATGTCTGGTTGGCGAGGAGAGTTGCGTACTCCTCTTCCATCGCACGGCGCCAGTGAGGGTCCGACAGGGCGTCGCGAACGGAAGAGGGTACAGGAGAGACCTGCGGGTCGCCGGGCATCGCCGCAAGAGCCCGGGACCGCAGGGTACCAGCCGCATGCCGCGTCACCATAGGGAGAACGTGCCGCGGGTGTCGGTGAAGAAACGGTGGGCGGTACACCGGCGGGACGACACGGGCAGCCGGCAGCCGCTGCGGTGGTGTAGGCGTCCCCGGCGGAGAAGAGGCCTCCGGCGGTGGAGGCGTCGCCGGTGGAGAAGAGGCCACCGGTGGGGGCGGAGGCAGCGGGGCCGCCCGCGCACGACGCTGGTAGACATGCACCGGCTGGGTGAAACGCGCAGGAGCCGGCGTCCCCAGCCCCGCGTCGGACGTAGGGGCAGGAGCAGACCCGGAGGGTGACGCCTCCGGACCCGGGCAGGGTGCAGGGCCAGGGGCGTCACGGGGGGGGGGGGGGCGGCGAGCCGGGGCACGGGCCCGGCGCCGGGCACGGAGTAGCAGTACCTGCAGGAGACAGCGGGTAAAGGTGGCTGGACCACCATGTCAGTGGGAAACAGAGAGAAGGGTTAAGGTCAGGGGTGGAGGTGGTGGTGGTGGTGGAGAAAGGAAAAACTGACTCATCGAACACCACATGGCGAGAGATCAAAGCATCGGTAACCCTTATGATCAGGGGAATAGCCGAGGAAGACACACAGAGTCGAACGGGGAGCCAGCTTGTGGGGAGCGGTGGCAGTGGTGTTAGGGTAACACGCACACCCGAAGACCCGAAGGTGGTCATACCGAGGAGGGGTACCGAAAAGAGCATGGTGTGGCGTAGGAGCTGGACAAGCAGCGGAAGGAAGGCGGTTAAGGAGATAGGTGGAGGTGTGCAAGCTCTCAGCCCAGAAGCGAGCAGGGAGGGACGCCTCGAGTAGAAGGGTACGCATGATGTCGTTGGTGGTGCGAATCATGCGCTCAGCCTTGCCGTTCTGGGAGGAGGTGTACGGACAAGACATACGCAGCTGGACACCGTGCGAGAGGAAGAAAGCGCGCGAGGTGGTGTTATCGAACTCGCGGCCATTGTCACACTGGTCGGCCTTGATGGTGAGGCCGAACTGAGTAGACACCCAGGCGAAGAAGTGAGAAGTGCGGGAAAAGCATCAGACTTCGCTCGCAGGGGGAACATCCACGAATAGTGAGAAAAATCATCAACCACCATAAGATAGTATTTATAGCCAGAACAGGTCGCAGTGTACAAGATCAAACACATGAGTAGCATGTGAAGAAGACTGAAAAGGAAGACGAACATGACGGCCCAGTTGGCACGCATGACACAAATGCTCATCGTGAGCCCGAGTACAACGAATGTCGGAGCTACGACTAAGCTGCATCAAAGCATCACGTCCAGGATAGCCGAGACGGCGGTGCCAAGTGGTGGAGGAAGTAGTGGCGGCAAAAGCAGCTGACAAGGTGGACGGTGAAGAAGGCGGGCTGACGCCGGAAGCCGAAGGGTGTAAAGGGGCCCCGTGCTGTCACATCGGAGAAGAGGACGCCGGGAAGCCAAATCCTTCACAGTAAGACCAGAAGAGTCAAACTCAACAGAACAGGAATTGTCAGCTGTAACTTCGCCTATGTTGATTGGAAGACTTTCTTGAGTCAATTCAACATAGCCGGTCCCAAACCCGGATAAAGGAGGATGGTGTGTTAGGTGCGGCTAGCCAACATTTCAAAACCAGCCACTCTCATGGATATGAAACCCACAAGAGATTCGTTGGGGCGAAACCCTCTTAGCGACGCGCTACATCGGAACCCGGGTGTAGTGTCAAATGTGCAAGGGCCGGGTCGTCATCCCCTTAGTGGCGCGTCATATCGTGATCCGGGTACGATGATAAATGAGCAAGGGTCGGGTCGTCGCAACCTTTGTGACGCGCTACATCTGCGCCCGGCTGTAGTGAAAAATGAGCAAGGGTCTTCGCACTTCCCTCGACGGGTGCGAAGGGTAAGGAAGCTAGCCGAGCCAACTAGGATTCGTCTAGGTAGCTGGAATGTAGGGTCCTTAACGGGTAAGTTAAGAGAGCTGGCGTGTAAATATTCTATGCGTTCAGGAGACTAAATGGAAGGGCCAGAAGGCGAAGGAGGTGGAGGATACTGGCTACAAACTTTGGTACACGGGGACAACATCGGGTAGGAATGGTGTAGGCATCTTGATCGATAGGAACTTTAAGGATGGAGTAGTTGAGGTGCGGAGGCAAGGCGACCGGATTATCCTAGTCCGGTTGGTAGTTGGAGATTTGGTTCTGAATGTGATCAGTGCCTATGCCCCACAGGTAGGTCTTTGCGAGAGCACCAAGAGGCAGTTTTGGGAAGATCTCGATAGCATGGTTAGTACTGTGCCTATTAGCGAGAAACTCTTCATAGAAGGAGACCTCAACGGCCATGTGGGTGCGACTAATGTAGGTTTCGAGCGGGTGCATGGGGGTTTCGGGTATGGTAGTAGAAATCAAGAGGGGGAGGATGTTTTGAACTTCGCGTTGGCCTACGATTTGTTAATAGCGAACATCGTCTTTAAGAAGAGGGAATCCCATCTAGTGACCTTTCGTAGCGGACAACACCTGAGTCAGATCGACTTTATCCTTGCAAGGAGGGGGATAGACGTGCTTGCTTAAATTGTAAGGTGTTACCTGGGGAGTGTGTTGTCCCTCAACACAAGCTTGTGGTGGCGGATTTTCGCTTTCGGGTACGTGTCCATCGGGACAATCGGGCCAAGATTGCGAGAACAAAATAGTGGAAGCTTAGGGGGAATGTGGAGATGGACACGTGGGAAGCTTAAGGGGAACAAAATAGTGGAAGCTTAGGGCCAAGCAGCGCAAATATTTAAGGAGAGAATGCTAGATGAGGGGCCGTGGGAAGAAGGAGAAGATGCAGATGACATATGGCTAAAGATGGCAACATGTGTTCGGAAGGTGGCTTCGGATGTGTTTGGAGTGAGTAGGGGAGGCAAACGGGAAGCGAAAGACACCTGGTGGTGGAATGACGAGGTGCAAAGGGCTATTAGGGAGAAGGAGTGGTTCAAGCGCCTCCATCATGACAAGAGTGCAGCCAACATTGAGGGCTATAAAATAGCGAAGAGGGCTGCAAAACGAGCGGTGAGTGTAGCAAAAGGTCAGGCATATGATGACCTTTATCAGCGACTAGGCACAAAGGAAGGGGAGAAGGACATTTATAGGATGGCTAGGATCCGCGAGAGCAAGACGAGGGACATCAACCAAATCAAATACATCAAGGATGGGACGGATCAACTTTTGGTGAGAGATGAGGAGATCAAGGACAGGTGAAGAGAGTACTTTGACAAGTTGTTTAATGGGGAGAATGAGGGTCCTACCTTGGAGTTGGATGACTCATTTGACGATACCAACAGACATTTCGTGAGGAAATTTCAGGAGGCAGAGATCGGGGAGGCTTTGAAGAGGATGAAGGGAGGTAAAGCGATGGGCCCTGACGGTATCCCCATTGAGATGTGGAGATGCCTAGGTGCCAGAGCGATAGTATGGTTAACTAAACTTTTTAACCTCATTTTTCGGTCAAACAAGATGCCTAAAGAATGGAGGAGAAGTATATTAGTACCGATCTTCAAGAACAAGGGAGATGTTCAAAGTTGTACTAATTACCGTGGGATTAAATTGATGAGCCATACGATGAAGCTCTGGGAGAGGGTTATCGAGCATCGCCTAAGAAGAGTGACAAGTGTGACCCAAAACCAATTTGGGTTTATGCCTGGTAGGTCGACCATGGAGGCAATTTTCTTATTACGACAGTTGATGGAGAGGTATAGGGGGCAGAAGAAGGACTTGCACATGGTCTTTATTGACCTCGAGAAGGCATATGACAAAGTACCGAGAAATGTCATGTGGTGGGCCTTGGAAAAGCACAAAGTCCCAATTAAATACATCACCCTCATCAAGGATATGTACAGGGATGTGGTGACGTATGTCCGAACATGTGATAGCGACACCAGTGACTTTCCAATTAAAATAAGACTACATCAAGGGTCGGCATTGAGCCCTTATTTATTTGCTTTGGTGATGGATGAGGTCACAAGGGACATACAAGGTGATATCCCTTGGTGTATGCTCTTTGCTGATGATGTGGTGCTAGTGGATGAGACTAGGACAGGGGGTAATAGGAAGTTAGAACTATGGAGGCACACGTTAGAGTCGAAAGGGTTTAGACTTAGTAGGACCCAGACCGAGTACATGAGGTGCGATTTCAGCGCGACTAGGAATGAGGAGGGAGACGTTAGCCTCGATGGGCAAGTGATGGCCAAAAATGATACTTTTCGGTATTTAGGATCGATGCTACAAAAGGATGGTGACATTGATGAAGATGTTAGGCATAGAATTTCAGCCGGTTGGTTGAAATGGCGTCAAGCTTCAGGCGTCCTCTGTGACAGAAGGGTGCCTCAGAAGTTAAAAGGTAAGTTTTATAGGACAGCGATTCGGCCGGCGATGTTATACAGTACTGAATGTTGGTCTACAAAAAGGCGACATATCCAGCAATTGAGTGTAGCAGAGATGCGTATGTTACGATGGTGTTGTGGGCACACAAGGAGGGATAGAGTCCGGAACGACGATATTCGGGATAGGGTTGGGGTGGCACCAATTGAAAAAAAATTGATTCAACACCGGTTGAGATGGTTTGGCCATGTCCAACGAAGGCCTCCTGAGGCACCGGTGCGTAGTGGGGTTCTAAAGCGGGTCAATAATGTAAAGAGAGGTAGAGGTTGACCTAAACTGACTTGGGACGAGTCGGTTAAGAGAGACCTTAAGGAGTGAAATATCCCTAAGGATTTAGCTATGGATAGGAGCGCTTGGAGACTAGCAATTAACGTGCCTGAACCGTAATCTTTTTCTTGTACCATTTATGTGTTCTTTGTTTTCATGTCTCTTTTGGATTTCATCTCTAGCCTACCCCAACTTGCTTGGGACAAAAGGCTATGTTGTTGTTGTTGTTGTTGAAAACAACGAATAGAAAGAAGGTTGTGAACCACTGAAGGTGCAACAAGAACGTCAGGAAGACGAAAAGAGCCGTGAACGCCAGCGGCACCCACGGACGTGACAGGAAGACACGACCCATTTGCGACCATGATGGACGAAGGATGAGAGGAAGAATGAGGGTGAACAGAGGATAGTATACCAGGGTCGGGAGTGGTGTGGTAAGTGGCTCCCGAGTCGGCCATCCACTTGGCCCAACATGTGGTGTCAGGGTCATGGTGCTGAAGGAGTTGGCCAAGGCCGCCGGGTTCCAACCGACAGGCCCGGGCGAGGCGCCGGGAGGCGGGGCCCACGGGGTCGTTGAGGGGAACCCCGGAGGAGCACCAGTGAGCATGGCCGCCGGCGGGCGAGGCTCACCGCTGGGGGCCTGGAAAGGCCACATGGAGATGGCCCCGACCACGGGTTGTGGAAGGAGGGCCACGACACGCCCTGTGGAGGCGCCTGCGCCTGCGCCTACGCCTGGTGGTTCCCGCGGCCCTGACCCCCACCGCGTCCACCGCCGCGGCGACGGCGGCCGCCACGGCCCCCCCACCACCCCCGCTCGGCCCGGGAGGAGGAGGACAAGAAGAGACGACGGTGGCGGAGCAGATGGACGTGGCGGAGGAGTAGCGGCAAGGGCAGTCGAGGAAGACGAGGACCCCGGTGCAGAGGTGGACCCGGGCTGGATGCCCTGAGTGAGCTCCTCCATGACGAGGTCGTCACGGACCTGCAGGAAGATGGGGAAGGGCCGCTGCCGGGTGATCCACGTCCGGAGGTGGGCGTAGCGGTCACTGAGCCCGCGGAGGACGTTGAGGACCAGGATGCGGTCCTCCACGGGCCAGCCAAGGTCACCGAGGGAGTCGGCCATGCCCTTCATCCGGCGGCAGAATTCGCTGACGGAGAGCTCACCCTAGACGAAGGTACGGAAGCTCGCATCGAGACGCAGAGCCCGGGCCTCGGCATTGCCCAGAAACTGGCCCTCAAGTGCGAGCCAGGCCTGGCGAGCGTCGACGAAGTTGCGGACGAGGTCGTGGAGGTCGAGGGAGATCGTCCCGATGAGCCATGCGGGGGTCTGGACCGCGACTGAGGCGTCGAAGAGGACGTGGTCGTCGAGGGCGTAGCGGTAGAGGGTGAGGAGGACCAGGTGCCACCAACGGGCGTAGGAGGGCGACTCAGGCTCGAGGACGACCGGGACGAGAAGCCGGATGTTATGGACACTCCCGGCCTGCTAGTGAAGCTGCGCCACGAGCGGATCGGCCGGATCATGCCAGATGACCGCGATGTGGGACACACGGTGGCCCGATGAGCCGGAGGAGGTGGCCCCGACGTCGTGGGAGGTAGGGAGGACGAGGAGCTGCTTCGCCTCGGCGATCTGGCGGGCCAGTGCATCGGCCGCCTCGCGCTCGCGCTCCTAAGTGAGGGCGGCCGCACGCAGACGGGCCTGGCCCTCCGCGGCAGCGGCCCGGGCAGCGATCAGGGCGGCGGCGAGGGCGGAGTCGGCCCCGGCTGCTTGGACGTTGGCAGTAGGCGGCGGGTGGGGCGGGGAAGGGAAGAGCACCACCCGCGCCCCCTGCGCCAGGCGCGCGCGGCCTGGCAGCCCAGCCCGGAGGCATGCCCAGGCCGGCCCCAGGGGTCAGCCGCGGCATCCTTTGCGTCTGCAGGATCCGCGCCCCCTGCGCCCAGGCCGGCCGCTACGGCGCCCTGGCTGCCCTTGTCCGCCGCCAGGAGAAGGGCAGGGCCGGCGGCACGGGGCGCGCCCGGGGCGGCGCCGGGAGGGGGCGGGCGGGGCGCACCCGGGGCGGCGGCGGGAGGGGGCGGGCGGTGCGCACCCGGGTCGGCGCTCGGACCACCGGCGGCAGCGGCAGATGAAGGAGCCGCAACTTGCGCCCAGGTGGAGGTAGGAAGAGGGGGTGGTGGAACACACCAAGGTCCTTCACAGGAATCTCCTTCTGAAGAGAACTGATAATGCGACGGAGTAGTGACGGACTGGAGGCTGTGAGGAAAATATCATCAACATATAGCAGCAGGTAGGCAGTCTCAGCTCCATGGTGATAGATGAACAGGGACGTATCTGACTTGGCCTCCACAAATCCCAGTGACAACAGGAAGGCAGCAAGTCGAGAGTGCCATGCCCGAGGGGCCTGCTTGAGGCCGTAGAGAGACTTGTTGAGCCGGCAGACCAAGTTGGGACGCGAAGAGTCAACAAACCCCGTCGGCTAGCTGCAATAGATGTCTCATTGAGGGTCCCATGGAGAAAAGCATTCTTGACGTCCAGCTGATGCACGGGCCAGGAGCGAGCTGGGATGACTAACTACAAGCCCTGCTCCACTCCGGTTGACACACAGGGCAAGCTGTCAGAGGCCGAGGGCACTCCTGTGGCAGATCCCACTGCCTATCGGAGTCTTGCCGGTGCACTTCAGTACCTCACCTTCACCAGGCCGGACATCACCTATGCAGTGCAGCAGGTATGCCTTCACATGCATGATCCCCGAGAACCCCACCTCACTGCTCTCAAGCGCCTCCTCCGCCACCTCTGCGGCACCATCGACTACGGCCTACTCCTTCACTGGTCTTCCTCCACCGAGCTCGTCGTCTACATTGACGCCGACTGGGCCGGGTGTCCGGACACTCGGCGCTCCACCTCCAGCTACGCTGTCTTTCTGGGCGGCAACCTGGTGTCCTGGTCGTCCAAGCGCCAGCCGGTGGTCTCCCGCTCCAGCGCCGAGGCGGAGTACCGCGCTGTTGCTAACGGCGTGGCTGAGGCCTCCTGGCTCCGGCAGCTCCTCGCCGAGCTCCACAGCCCCCTCTCCCGGAGCACGTTGGTCTACTGCGACAACGTCAGTGCAGTGTACCTCTCCACCAACCCGGTTCAGCACCAGCGGACCAAGCATGTGGAGATTGATCTACACTTTGTCCGGGATCGGGTCGCCATCGGCGATGTTCGGGTTCTCCACGTCCCGACCACCTTCCAGTTTGCCGAAATCTTCACCAAGGGCCTCCCATCCTCGACCTTCACCGAGTTCCGCTCCAGCCTCAACATCACCGGTGGCTAGTTGCGTCTGTGGGGGGCTCGTGTGTGTGCTTCTTTTCGTGTCCAGTCTGCAACTCCGCTGCGCCGGTAGTTCAGACTACGGGGGGTGTTGGAGTATGAGTATTAGGCCCATGAGGCCCATGTATGACATATATTGCTACCCTCCTAGGGTTAGCCTAGTAATGAGAATTAGAAAGTCTAACACCAACCAGACATGACATCACATCATTGTTGGATGACTCCAAGCAAAATAGTACTTCAAAAAACAAGTGGAGAGATTTTTATTTCAGTTTGCTTTCTTGAGGGGTTCCATGACTACGGTGAAGGTGGATGCACTTCAGACAAAGCTGATAAAATCCACCAATCTAGAAATGAAAACCTAGCATCTCTACTAATCTAATAACTGGAATCAATGTAGCATCTAGAAAGAAAAACAAAGCATGTTTAGGATCTTCAAGGTCTCCGGGAAGGGGAGGGTAGAAGGAGACACCTTTTGGATATGTTTGGTGGTGATTCCGATGGTTGAGAGCATCGGCTGCTGCATCTTTTCTCCTCGGCCACAAGGGAGGTAGCAGGGAGTGAATGTGTCAGGAGCTCGCAAGTGAGGCGGTGGGGAGCTAATGCCACCACTCACAAGCGGGGTAACCCTTAATTGGGGTCAACTCGGTTCCAACCCTTTGGACCCTCTTCCTGTTGGGGTCAGCCTGCTCCGAACCATGGGCTTAATCTTAGGAGCGGAACATGGAGTTGACCTGCTCCCCTGGCAGCCTAAATATCTGGAGCACTTTAAATGTGCCGCTATGAATGATAGTTACCGCCTGCATGAAAAGATTTGAATTATGTTACCGTGGCTTATATATGCAATATATTGGTGACCCAAATACCTTATTGTCTGTTCTGCAGGTTGAAGCCAACTAGATTCCGGTTAGTTTAAATTTGTATGATGAATTTCCACCTTTGAAAATTCCATTTTCTCCCACCAGGTTTCTTCTAGAATTTCACCAACAGTTGAGGTACATCAATTATCAATTTCAACTCAAAGAAGAGCAGTCAGCAGAATCCTCGAATGCTAAGCTAGTGTGTACTTGAAAGGAGCAGTCCTCGCCTCTCAACTTTTGTGACGGATCACAGAGCAATGTACAGATATTATCCCAATCTTGGTGAGTCCTCTCCCCAGCAATGAACGTGTGTGCTAAGTACCAACCTCAACTGAACTGTAACCTGGCACTTTACGCAGATCTCTACCCCTCACCGTGTCCTTTGTGTCCTTTACACTCTCCCACTTCTCATCAAATGCATATATACTTGTCAAGAGATTGTAGTAGCCAACATGGTGATGATCCAGCTTGAGCAGACTTTTTGCTGCTACTTCGCTCATCTTAGTGTTGTTGTGTTCTCTGCATGCAGCAAGCAAGGCACACCAAGTATGGGCAACAGCTCTTCCATCCATATCACGAATGACCTTCATAGCCTCTTGCAGTTCACCAGCCCGACCAAACAGATCAACCATGGCACTTTGATGCTCAGCATTTGGCACGACTCCAAAAACTTGAGTCATGCTATAAAAAATTTGTATTCCTTCCTGAACCAGGCCAGAGTGGCTGCATGCTGATAACACTGACACAAACGTCACACTGTTGGGTTGAATTGATGAGGCAATCATCCTTTGGTACAAAGAAACAGCTTCCTGACCAAGGCCATGGGCACCATAACCAGCAATCATTGAGCTCCACATCACAACATCCTTTTCTGTAGTACCTTCAAATACCCTGACAGCACTGGCTAAGTCTCCACATTTTGAATACAAATCAAGAAGTGCAGCAGCTACAAATGCATTATTATTGAAACCATTTTGAACTAAATAGCCATGGAGACAAATGGCTAGGCGAGTACCTCCAATTTCTGAGCATGCAGCAAGTACCTTCACCATCGTGACAGCATCAGGAACATGATCATCCAACAACATGCATTTGAACACATGGAGGGATTCACCAGGGAGTCCATTTTGTGTGAGGCCATCAATGACAGCAGCCCAAGTGACCACATCTTTCTTTGGCATCCGACGAAATAAGCGCATTGCCTCCACATGACATGAGCACTTCATGTACATATCAACCAGAGCAGTCGCTACACCCACCTCAAGCTCACAACCTATGCTGACAGCAACCCGGTGAACTCTCTTACCTTCCTCCGCATCGACAACAAGTGCACAAGCCTGCAGAACACTCGGTAAAGTCACTGAATTGGGCTGGACACGTGCCTTAACCATCTCCCTGTACATTCTCAACCCCTCGTGTGCGTCTCCATGTTGCACATACCCTTTGATCATGCAGCTCCAGGTGATCACATCTCTATCTGTCATACCCTCAAACAACCTCATAGATGCCTGGAAATCACAGATCTTCACATAAAAACCAAGAACAGCATTTATTAAAGCTAGATCATAGCCCAAGCTGTTCCTGACAACATAAGCGTGGCACGCTTGTCCCTTCCGGACATGCCTCAACTGTGCTGCTGCCGACATCACACTCACAAGTGTGACTGGTGTCAGCATAACGCCCTGACCAACCACATTCCTTGCAAGGAACTCCAGTGCTTCCTCGGCCATCCCATTCTGCTCATAGCCAGTTACCACAGAAGTCCTAAGCACAATGTCCGGCTTCTCAAGCATGCCATACGCATTGATGGCCCCAACCATGTCTCCACACCTCGAGTACATCTGCACGATCGCTGTGGCAACAAAGGCATCTTCAGACGCAGTACAAGAGCGTATGGCGACCGCATGCACAGCACGGCCGTGGGCGAGGGAGGGGAGCGCGGCGCAGGCCCTCAATAGGAGCGAGAAGGTGAAGCCGTCCAGGCGCACTCGGAGGCGCGGACCAAGGAGGATAGCGGCGCGCCACTGCCGCGCGCGGATGTGTGCGCGAAGGAGAGCATTGGCGAGGCGCGGCGTCGGACTGGGGATTTCGTCGAACAGGTCGCGGGCGAGGCCCGGAGGGTACCACGCGACGACGTGCGCTGTGAGGTGGTGCGAAGTGTGGAGGAGGCCCGAGCGGAGAAGGTTAGCGTGGAGATGCGCGGCGGCGAGAGGGGTAGAGGTGGTGGCGGCGGCTTGTAGAAGCCTTTGGAGCGGTCGCATGGATGTGAGGGCCGGAAAACACCCAGCGTCGGCCAGTTGCCGACGCCGGTTATCGGTTGCACACTGTGGTGCCGGAGCTGCTGCCCGCTTCGTGACACCATCGGAGCCGCCGCCCGCCTTGCCGCGAGGGCCACCGGAGCCCTCGTCCTTCTTGCCACGAGGGACGCCGGAGCCGTCCCCCTCGCCTCGTCGGCGTCGTCGCACAGGCCGTCCGCGGCGCAGCGAACCACCCGTCGCCGAGCTCGAGCAGTAGCAGCTCGGGGCTGTCGGCCGCCTCACTCCCATAGAGCTGCGCTGCCACCAGGCAGCCGTCCGCTCGGCCGGCCGTAGCTGCCTCGCCGCGTGCATCATGTGGCCGGTACGGCGGTACGCGAGGTAGAGCCGTCAGCTCATTTTATTTTGGGGAACGATTGGAACAGTTGTTCCCAAGTAAATCTATAGCCTCTCACACGTATGATCCCCACAATAGGGCTAAAGTAAATTTATAGCCTCTCACACGTATGGTCCTATATTCCTAAATAAATCTACAGCCTCTCACACGCATGGTCCTATAATGGGGCTATGACGTCAAGTGAATCACATGGTCCGTATGGTCCTCCACATTGGGGCTATGACGTCAAGAAAATCTATAGCCTCTCCCACGTATGGTCCTATATTTCCAAGTAAATCTACAGCCTCTCACACGCATGGTTCCATAATGGGGCTATGACGTCAAGTGAATCGTATGGTCCCATAATAGGGCTATGACGTGACGTTTCTATCATCTATGGAATTTTCTGATGATCTCTACAAGGACGCGGTTGTCAGTTCTAAGTGTAGTTGTAGGACTGTTTGTACGCGTATAGTGTGTGTGAGTGGGGTGTGTGCGTGTGTAGGGTGGTGCACGTGTGCGTATACGTGTACGAATAGATACTACAGCTGTATCCAGACGAGAGACTAAAAAACTCATTTATTTTATTTTTTAAATAAAAAGTCTAGCGCCAGTTCATTAAACTCTCTGGGCCGTATTCTCTGTCTCTGCTCCTAAACTCACAAATTACATATGGTTATTATTAACTACATGTGGTTGGCTATATCATCTTACTCGCTAATCGTCTACTTAGGTACTCGATGTATGTTCCAAACTAATAGGCGACTTCAGACTTGCGAAGTGCGAGTTTGAAGATTGGGTGTCACATTCGAACTAGTTTGAAGCCGGTATTCTAAAAGCTGAAGTCTAAGCATCTATATGATACGACCGAACAAGTCTCAGCGTTTAAAGGACAATTTATTAGTCTAGAGACTGGGATAACACGGACATATTTGATAATTAAAGCTACGCTGCATGAACATGAATAATAGAAAAATATCAACTTAGCTCTTCATAAAAAGCTAACTACTCGCGTTGGATTCTGTTCCAACAGACAAAGCGAAGTGGGGCAACACACATCGGTAGAATCCTTCTTTCATATTTTTTTAGTTGCACAGATAGAGAAAGATTTTGAAGATGGCTTGTGTGGTTATCGAGTGCTTTTGTTTTCATAATAAGCTATGGTATATTATTATTGCAATAAGATTTATATCTTTTGGGCGTGGGAATAAATGCAATGTCTCATATCTTTGATTTAAAAAATACATTTTTTTCAGATTCAAAATTGGACAGCTATAATGCTATATAGTAGATGGAACCGCTGTCTTTTTACCACCTATCCAAATCTGGCTTCCACATCCATGCACGAAACAAATACAGTAGAGGTATAAGTGACGATGACAACAAATCTGCAGACACCTTCCACAGAAAACAAAACTATAAAGAAAAAAGAGCCAAGAAAATCCACATCGATCACGACTCTGCATCGTGACTAGTGAGGCGATGAGAGAGTGCCAAGAAACCAAAGCGAAGAAGATAACGGGGTGGGGCCGGCAGAGCCGCAGCAAAGAGCCAAGAAGAGGAGGAGAGTGGCAGCAAGGCAAGGCAACGCACCGTCATCTCCTTCTCCCTCGCCCCGAGAAGGTCAGGTCAGACACCTGCGAGTACTACTACAGCCATGGCCCGCATCTAGGCCGGACCCGCAGCAAGAACTTGGGGGCGGATGGGGCGCGCGTTCGTGTACGTGATCCTGGGCGGCGGCGTGGCCGCGGGCTACGCCGCGCTCGAGTTCGCCCGCCGCGGAGGGTACTCCCGCGGAGAGCTCTGCATCATCTCCGAAGAAGCCGTAAGCTCTGCTTTGCTTTCTTTTACTTTCCCCATTTCTTTGAGTCTGGGATTTTTTTCTCAGTATTCCCGTCTCCCTCCCTGCTAAACCTTCCACTGATAGGACCAGTGTCGGCAATGCTTGGGGAACTTGGATTCCTTGTTCTATTATTCTTTGAACTCTGATAGGATTACTATCTACTTCAAATAGCATATATGTCTGTTCAAGTAGAGACTGCGATAGGCAGGGTAGACAAGTAACAACCTTTGAACTGAGCTGAAAAGGAGCAATTTTGGGAGTCATTGTGCAGTTTATAGTGAAATTTAATCGGTGAGGTATTAGTGCCAAAATCATTTGTACTCTCCAGGATTGGACCATGACTTTTCAGTCCGGTGGTCCGTGGTCTTTTGGCCTCACATCACTGATGAATACCAACCAATAGTGCCTGAATGATGTTCTTTTTGGACTATACGAAGGCTGACAAGTTTGCAACCACTAAAAACAATGCTTTTTGGCCGGAGAAGGCATGTAATCTGAATTTTAGGTGTGCATGCTATATGATGAACTATTCCAACAGCATGAAAAAAGTGTTTTGGCATTTTTCATCCACCAAATGCAATATCATAGGTGTTCCTTTTTTCCCCTTGGTAGACAATACACAGTGTGCACCTTTCGGTTTTTGTAAAATCGGATGTGGAGGTCATCGAGATCATGTTCTTTTGCTTGCAAAACTTACTTCAGTATGAGAACTACTGTGTAGTTCTATGTTCTATGATTTTGTTATTCGACAAGTGCTTTGCTAGTTACAATTTTTTCTGTATTCTCGCCAGGTTGCTCCTTATGAACGTCCTGCACTAAGCAAAGGCTATTTACTCCCAGAAGGTAACAACTCTTTGTTTTGAAGAATTACAATGTTTTGTTCATTTTCCACAGCTAAAATAATTTTGGCTAAGGTTGCTCCATTTTTTTTGGAGGCAAATGTTTGTCATTTCGATTTTTTCCTGGTGCAAGCGGTAGAGCTTACCGCCTGTGACCAAGAGGTCCAGGGTTCAAGCCCCAACCTCTGTACATTTATGCAGGGATGGCTGCTGGCTATTTTCCCTTCCCCAGACCCGCAGTGCGGGAGCCTACGGCACTGGGTACGCCCTTTTTTTATGGACATTGTTAATATTACTGACTGTTATTGACCCCTGAGATACTTGCAGCTTCTGCTCGTCTTCCAGTATTTCATACTTGTGTTAGTGCTAATGATGAGTTACTGACAACAAAATGGTACAAAGAACAAGGTAGTTTTTTTAATGTTCTTTACTGGATTCTAGGAATAATTTCATGTATTGTATATCGGCAAATGCTATTGATGATGGGATGTTTCGAGAACATCTTATTGTTCATAATTGATGGAAATTGGATCCATCCATACGATCCTTTTAATCTATTGTTTTTTTCTAACTTTTACTTTATTTGATTAGGCATTGAACTTGTTCTTGGAACAAAAGTGATTTCTGCTGATGTGAGGCGCAAGACATTGCTTACAGGCACTGGTAAAACTATCAGCTACAGAACTCTTATTATCGCGACAGGTGCTCGGGTATTGGATCTATCTGTACTTCTCTTTATGTTTTGTTCCAAATTCAACTCTTCATGGAACCTGCTATCTTTCATTGAGAGAAGATCTAGCACATGATAATCAATTTCTGTGTTTTCTAAATTTCATCTCTTTACATAACATAGGCTTTGAAGCTAGAAGAATTTGGAATACAAGGTTCAGATGCTTCAAACATATGTTATTTGCGCAACATTGACGATGCGGATAAGTTGGTGAGTGCGATGAAATCATGCCCTGGCGGAAATGCTGTTGTCATTGGTGGTGGCTACATCGGAATGGAGTGTGCAGCAGCATTGGTTACTAACAAGATAAGAGTCACCATGGTCTTCCCTGAGAAACACTGCAGTAAGTAGTTGCTTTCATCACCTAAACAAAATTTCACTTATTTGTGTCAGGGCTTCCAGCATGTTTTAATACCTCTCCTGCTGGTATAATTATGAACTTGATTTGTTTCTGCAGTGGGTCGTTTATTTACATCAAAAATTGCAGAGTTTTATGAAAACTACTACACCTCAAAAAGGGGTCACCTTTGTTAAAGGAACTCTGCTTACATCCTTTGAAAAAGATACAACGGGGAATGTGAGGATTCATAATCCCATATCATGAATCTGGAACTGATTTGAGATTTATAGTTCGCAATTTTACCTTTATTACCAAGTAATAAAAAGCTATAGTCGTATAACCAAGAGGTCCTGTTCCAGAAACCTCCTTTTCAGCAATTCCTTTCCAATGGTTGCTAGAGGTTCCTGCTAGTGCATATGGATAACTATTCAAGTCATACATTTTCATTCACCTAAAAGTTATTATATAAAACAGAGCAAGAATTCACTATTTCCATTGACTGCTAGCTATAAAGTAGGTTTCTGCTTTTTTCAAGAGATTTCCTCAAAATTTGTTATTAATTTGGTCTTAATCTTGTCTCTCGGATTCACCTGGACTCGGCCTGTATGTAATGGGGATAAACTATCTAGTTTTTGACACCTTGGTATGCCTTGATTAAATTGTGATAACCCTGGAATATAAATGGTTTGTTTCTCAAATTGTATGCTGTGGCAACAATGATAGTGATGAGCTTACCTGGATTCATCAATCAATGGCGGATCTAGGATTTGGATCCAGGGTATATCTTGCAAAAATATTTTGCCTTTAATATGTTATATAGTCCAATACATAATTTGAACCCAGCTAGGGCCGAGCGCAAGCAACGAGCATCAGCTGAACGGACAGATGCTCTGCAGACAGAAGTACTTAACAACGTTGAACCTTTTTAAGTAGAGCTTCAAAATCTAACTAGTGCTAATAATTTGGCTCAAAATCTAGGGTTGGCCTAGGCCTATATGGCCTAAGGCTAGGTCTGCCCGTCATTAATTCGGGTAAATCTTTTCTTACTGTATCAAGCATATTTAGTCAATGAATGATGAAACGCAACCATATTAGCTCTCCTATTTTAAAGCCTAGTTTGTACTCACAATCTGGTCAATTAGAATCCTCAAGCAGTGTCAGAAATTCAAGGTAGTGCCTTCATTGTTGACATTGATAGTTAAATATTGGAAACAGTTCGATTTTCTCTCTCCATCCTAAAATGTGTCTGCATAACCCCTGAACAAATTTGTGTTCAATTTCCCCCAAAAGATACATTGGTTGGTCCAATATGCCCCTTGATTTTTTTTTTTGTTTCTCCACATTCAAGTTGAGTATAAATTTCAGATTTTATATATGTAGGGCTAATTTATATTAGATGCATAACCTACAAAAATATTTATGAATTTTTTTCTAACACAAGTTATGATGTCACCTATCACCCCAGAAAATTTGAACCTAAAACTCGTATGTGGAGAAACAGAAACGAAAAATCTTGTTAAGGGGTAGATTACTAGATTGGACCTTTTTTCTTACAAAAACTGGAGTTTTTAATATTTCGATGTATGCACAGGTGACTGCAGTAATCCTCAAAGATGGTAGACACCTTCCTGCTGATATGGTAGTAGTTGGTATTGGCATCCACGCAAACACTAGTCTTTTTGAAGGTCAGCTGATCATGGAGAATGGTGGCATAAAGGTAAATGGACAGCTGCAGACAAGTGACAACTCTGTATATGCTGTTGGCGATGTTGCTGCATTCCCGATCAAGCTTTTTGATGGTGTTATCCGCCGGCTTGAGCATGTGGATTCAGCTCGTAGAACTGCTAGACATGCTGTTGCCTCCATCTTGGAGCCTTCAAAAACCAGGGACATTGACTACCTGCCATTCTTCTACTCCAGAGTGTTCACATTGTCCTGGCAATTCTATGGGGATAATGTTGGGGAAGTGGTCCACTTTGGAGACTTCACAAGCAGCAGCCCAAGGTTTGGTGCATATTGGGTCAACAAAGGCCGGATTGCGGGTGCATTTCTTGAAGGTGGAAGTTGAGAGGAGTATGAGGCCATATCGATTGTTGTTCGACGGAAAGCTATGGTCGCAAACATGGGTGAACTTGAGAAACAAGGCCTTGCACTTGCCATTCAGGAGAGCCAGAAGGAGGTGCCTGACAGCGGACTTGCCATTGTTGGAAAACCTACTTACACGTGGCATGCCACAGCCGGTGTCGTAGCAGCAGTGTCAATCGCTGCAATTGGTTATTGGTATGGCAGGAAGCGCCGCAGATTTTGAGGATTTGGGGTGATTCCATTTTGGTCTGTGGTGCTGAACTGTTACTGGTAGAATATCTGGGATGAGTGCTATTGGCTGTTAATTGAAGCAAAGTTTTATACCACATATATGAAAGTATAGTCTGTGGCAAATGTATACAGAAACACAGATGCCTTCATGTATTATTTAGTGATGAAACAAAAGACTGCTTCTAACTCTCAGGGGCCCTCTTGTTGTAAAATTGCAACTCTTTACTGAATGAGATCCACAATTTTGTGGCATTACTGGTCAATGTTGTTAACTCTGTTTTTGAAAAGCTTATGAGTCCAGTAATCAGTGAGGAAGCGAACTGTGAATGGAACTGTGTATGTCCAAGCCTATCTAATCAGCAAAAGCAGATTTTTGTGTCCAAGCTCAATGTACCTTTCATTGCATTGTCGATAATGCTTCTGAAAATGGCATCCATCTGTGGCAGCGAAGAAGCCAAGAACAAAAGCACCAAGATGGCGAACCTTGAGCATGGCGCCCAATCTTGAGAAAAATCGCAGTGTATTTAATCTGTTGACTTGGGGTCGTCAGTACTAATGTTACGACTTAGATTCTTGAATCTTGATACTAACCACCCAATTTTGCCAGCCCAATCCGCTGGTCCTTTCTTAGAACGGCATCGAACTGTGTCAGGGCAGCAAAGAAGAGAAGAAGGATCAAGATTGTCTTCACCAAGAAGAATACCAATATTTCCCTTGGCGAAGAGGGAAAGAACGGTACCGATCTGGTCCCGCAGAAAGTCGGATATGGGCAAGGCATTGTTTCCTGTCTATGCCGGCCCATCTCTCTCGTCATCGGAAGCCAAGAACCGCGCCGGCGGGGCCCAATCAGGCCTGCTGGCTGCTGCCATCACGGCTAGGCGGCTACTTAAGGAATCAAGGGCTACTTAAGGGATCAAGGTCCCATGAACGTTGGGAACAGAGAGAGACGGAAACGGCGCGAAGGAACCAGATGGGCCGCGCGTTCTCTTACGTGATACTAGGCGGCGGCGTGGCCGCGGGCTACGCGGTGCTCGAGTTCGTCCGCCGCCGCAGTGACGGTGCCACAGGCGAGCTCTGCATCATCTCCGACGAGGCCGTATGCTTGCCTTCCATGCTCTGCCATGTGCTGTTCAATTAAGCATGAAAGCTCTGCGCAAAGAACCGCTATTTCTTGTTGCACTACGATTGCCAACCAACCATCTTATTTTCCCATCACTTTGACAGGTTGCTCCTTATGAACGCCCTGCGCTAAGCAAAGGCTATCTGTTCCCAGAAGGTGCGTACGTTTTCAATCCAAGATCAAGGAGTGCCTGATCTAAAGACTAAACATTTCTGAATAACTTCATCACGTAGTCATCAGTTCAACGTCTCAACACATACTGCTGCCAATGGCGATAGCAGTGTTGCTGCTGACAGCGCTTGCTGATTGTGCATCGTTCTACTAAGAACTGCGCTAGCATGTCATGTTGTCCACATATATGTATGCTCAAATGATTTGGGTATTGGAGATCTTGAAATATAATTTACACTGGAACTTTGAACGTCGTCACATTTGCAGGTGGTGTTCGCCTCCCAGCATTTCATACTTGTGCTGGTGTCAACGACCAGTTACTCACAGAAGATTGGTACAAAGAACATGGTATGCTCAGGTTAATGTTTAGTTAATTAGTGTGCTATGTGTTATTTATGCTTTACACATTGTCAATCCCTATGTTTGGTTAGATCACAATAAGAAGTGACAGTCAGTGTTACTGTCTATTGTTTAATTTGTAACGTAGATGCATCGGCAAGTCTGTTTTTTCCTCATATCGTCATCTGTACTTTGATCCTGTAATCAAGTCATTTTTTTTAGTTCCTGTTTCAGCATTATGGATGATATGCATTAGCATTTGGCCAGGTATTGAGCTTATTCTTGGAACGAAGGTAATTTCTGTTGATGTGCGCCGGAAAACATTGGATACTTCCACTGGGGAAACTATCAGCTATGCAACTCTTATTGTTGCAACGGGTGCGCGGGTATGTTGATATTCTATTTGTGGTTACCTATGCTTGTCCGTGCTGTTTTTTTAACTTAACATGTATCCTAGTATGTGCAAATTGTTAAAAGGATGCTAGAGCATGTTGTTTGGTCTTTTAAAACTGTATAGGCCTTGAAGCTGGAAGAAATCGGAGGGAACGGCTCAGATGCTGAGAATGTCTGTTATCTGCGCGATCTTGAGGATGCAGATAAGTTAGTCCGTGTAATGAGATCATGTCCTGGTGGCGATGCCGTTGTCATTGGTGGTGGATACATAGGAATGGAATGTGCAGCTGCTTTGGTTGCCAACAACATAAAAGTTACTATCGTCTTCCCTGGAAAACACTGCAGTACGTAGCTAAAACTACTGTCTGGTGAACATCATGAAGTTTCAATTCTTGGAGACTTGGAATTTGGATGCACTTTAGTGTGTAATAATTTCACACGCATACAGTGGTTTGTTTTCCTACACAAGTTTAACAGATACCAAAATGTATTCTGCGACCTTTTTGCAGTGCAAAATCTGTTTACACCAAAGATCGCTGAATTTTACGAGAACTACTACGCTTCAAAAGGAGTCACTTTTATCAAAGGAGATTCAGTTTCATCTTTGGAGATCTCATCTGGGAAGGTGAGTTTGTGTTCATCCATTCCATGAGACTTTACGGTAGAAGATCAACTGCATGCAGTTTTATCACTGCCAATCCTAAGTTCTGAACAGCTAACTCTTCAAAAAAGTTCAGAACAGCTGATATCTGCCAATCAATTTCAACCACCATCAGCTCTGCTTATGTTTGTCCTCTTAATGAAAAACGGGCCTATATGCCCGATCGTGAAAAAAAATCTGCTTATGTTGAAAGCAATACGGAAACTTAAGCTGTGTTGTGAGTTGTGACGCCAATACGGCTATGTTATTTTGTGTGTGCATGCACAGGTGACAACAGCAGTCCTGCGAGACGGCAGGCGCCTGCCTGCTGACATGGTCGTCGTCGGCATCGGCGCGCGCGCAAACACAGCGCTCTTCGAAGGCCAGCTGGCCATGGACAAGCGCGGCATCAAGGTGAACGGGCAGATGCGGACGAGCGACGCCTCCGTGTACGCCGTGGGCGACGTGGCCGCGTTCCCCGTCAAGCTCTTGGGCGGCGAGGTCCGCCGTCTGGAGCACGTGGACTGCGCGCGCAGGACCGCGAGGCACGCCATCGCAGCGGCTCTGGACCCCTCGGGCGCCACTGGGGACATCGACTACCTGCCCTTCTTCTACTCCAGGGTCTTCGCGCTGTCCTGGAGGTTCTACGGCGACAACGCCGGCGAGGCCGTGCACTTCGGGGACTTGGACTTCGCCGCCTCGTCGTCTTCGTCCACGCCCAAGTTCGGCGCGCTCTGGGTCAGCGCGGGCCGCGTCGCCGGCGCGTTCCTGGAAGGCGGGAGCCCTGAGGACTACGAGGCGATCGCGCACGCCGTGCGGCGCCGGACGGCCGTCCCGGACGTGGCCGTGCTCGCGCGGCAGGGCCTCGCGTACATTGTTCAGGGAGCTGCGCGGTCTCGTTCGGGTGGGCTCTGTGGCTGCGGCAACACGCCTAGCTACGCGTGGCACGCCACGGTCGGCGTGGCCGCAGCCGTGTCCATCGCGGCGTTCGCGTACTGGTATGGCTGGAAGGCGCCGTACCTGGCCAAGCGCGACTTCTGAACAAGGCAGCAGCCTGCTTCGTGGACCAAGAACACAACTGTACACCGATTCAACCACCAATCCACCATTGTTAGTTTACAAACAAACAGATGGCAATAACATTATTATCTGTCACGGTCTCGTGAACCTTCTTTCGGATCATATGACACTACAATTGCCTCTTTTTAAGAACAAACTACTTAAGAGACTGAAAGGTTTGTCAAGTCAAGAATTCGAGGAACGACTGAATCAACAATGTCTCAATTGTATGGACTGGTGAGCAGGGGAGCCAGCCGCCAGCGCAGCGCCACAGCCCACAGTAGGATGGGTTGGTTGCACCAGTCCAAGCTACCGCGCGCATGTGTGCAGAGTGCATTCCGGTAGATCACTGAACCCGCCTCCCCGCTTCAGCTTGTCCCCACTCCACTCTCTCGCTGCCACCGGGCCCCGCGCCACCCAAACCCCACCCTCCCGCCGGCTCGCGCATGTCCGTCGCCATCGCCGGTCGTTACACCGCTCCCCGTACGTCGTTGCACTTGCGCAGCCCATGCGAAAACACGCCGACCCTGCTCCGGCACGGTGCGAGTCTCTATTAATACACAGGCCCGGCACGAACGCTTGAGCAACCGCGAGCTGCCACGCACCGACCATCACGTAGCGTCGAGGAAGCAAAGCCAGGCACCGGCGGCAAGGCCGATCGATCGAGCTCCAGCGCCTCCAGCAAGATGGTGAACTTCATCGAGGCGCAGAAGCCGCTGCTGTCACGGCTGATGAAGATGGCCGGGCTCCGCCCCATCGAGGTGGAGCTGGAGCCGGCGGGCACGACCATGCACATCTGGGCGCCCAAGCACCACGTCGGCAAGAAGGGCACCACCATCAGCCCGCTCGAGCCTACCGCCGCCGCAGACTCCGACGCCAAGAAGAAGAAGAAGACGAAGAAGGGCCCCGAGTCGAAGCCCAACGTGGTGCTGATCCACGGCTTCGCCGCCGAGGGCAACGTGACGTGGCAGTTCAACTTCGGCGTGCTGGTGTCGCGCTACAACCTGTACATCCCGGACCTGATGTTCTTCGGCAAGTCCACGACGTCGAGCGCCGACCGGTCCCCGGACTTCCAGGCGGCGTGCGTGGCCGGGGCGCTGGCGCGGCTGGGCGTGGCACGCTGCGACGTCGTCGGGTTCAGCTACGGCGGCATGGTGGCGTTCAAGCTGGCCGAGGCGCGGCCGGAGCTCGTGCGGTCGCTGTGCGTGTCCGGGTCCGTGGTGGCCATGACGGACGCCGTGAACAGGGAGACCATGGACCGGCTCGGGGCCGGGTCGTCGGCCGAGCTGCTCATGCCCGACAATCTCAAGGGGCTCAAGGCGCTTCTCTCCGTCTCCATGTACAAGAAGATGTGGTTCCCCGACAGGTTCTACAAGGACTACCTCAAGGTGACGATCAAATTTATTATTTTCTATAGGTCAAAAATTTTATCAACATAAGGTTCGCATGACTTTTCTCTAAATGTAATGTAGTACCATTGCTCTGTTTATTCTCTTCATTCAGTGACTATTGGGGTTTGATTTTGTTGATGTTTATGCTGTGCCTGTGGTTTGGTGGCGAGCAGGTGATGTTCACCAACAGGAAGGAGAGGATGGAGCTGTTGCAGGGGCTGATAACCAGCAACATGGACGCCAAAATCCCCGTATTCCAACAGGTGTCGCCTTAATTTCCTACAAAATCATACCAACCCACAGCTAATTGATATAATTTGTTCACCAACTTAGGAAAGTAAGTCAGTTGCATGCATGATGGAATATAGGACCTTCATTCATGTCACTCAGTTGACACTCCTGACAGCTTAGAGCTAAGTTAGATGACTGATGAAAGTGACAGTTAGAGTGCAGATACATCCAAAGAGCTCTTTTTCCTGGACCGCTCGGCTACTTCTTTTCTTGATAAAGGATTCTACCTACTAGGCTACTACCAATGTCGACCCACTGGACTAGACCCACTAGATTTGAGGGCCCATGTTCATTGCGAAATGGTCAAAGCCCTGATAATCTCCAAGCTGGTTGGGCCAACCTAGCCTAAACAGGGCCACCTGAGCTTTTGGAGAAAGAATTTTTTTAAATTTTTTTTTTTGAATTTCTTCTAATAACGCATACCAAAAGTGAAACGAATTCTCACCGTGGCTGCAGAAAATAATGCTGCTGTGGGGCGAGGAGGACAAGATCTTCAACATCGAGCTCGCCAAGAAGATGAAAGAGTAAGCAAGCATTCTTCCCCGCTAATTTGCCTGTGCTGCTGCCAATCCAAATTTGAGAAATTCTACCATATATTCTTGGCGCCAATTAACCATGCATGAGCGATCCAACGACATCGCAGGCAGCTGGGCGACAACTGCTTCCTGTACGGCATCCGCAAGGCCGGCCACCTGCTCCACGTCGAGCGGCCGTGCGCCTACAACCGCCAGCTCCAGAGGTGGTTCGCCTACGTCAACTCCACGGCTGGAGGAGACCAGGCCACCCGATGGATCGATCGATACACGCGTGCGCCCTGCTCCTCTGCTCCTGCTCCTACTCAAGGGGGATCATGCATAAACACATCACGTTTCAGTTGATATGGCGTGCCCGGTTCTTCTCCATGCACCTGTGTGTCATTGCTGTTTGTTATTCATGTTGTTAGTTGTTCCCAAGAAAGAAGACATAGGTGTAGCCAAAGCCAATACACTGTATGCATGTCTTGAGCTGGCCATCGTGCATGGTCCAGTACGTATACTCTCTCAATTGTAGATCTCGGTGGTTGTACGCGTGTCGCCTCATTCGTTTGGATTAAATTCTTTGTCATTCTTGCAATGTAATCAATGAATGTAATGTAACAGAACTGCGAAGTACTACGGAGTACTAGTGCTGCGTCGCAAAAGTTGTTTTGGTCCGATTCTTTTTTTGAAAGGAAAGTTTTGGTCCGATTCAGAATGCCCAATGTCCAGTACCCATGTGAGGGCTGCAGCCTGCAGGCTGCTCGAGTGTCCACAGAGTACGCACACAGGCAGCACAGTCGTCTGACGTCCGGCCGGCCGCGGGTCCAACAGGTGCGATTCGATTCGAGTCCGTGGCTCCGTGCCGTGGTGGTTTCCCCTGCAAAAAGTCACCTCAGCCTCAGTGCGCGCGTGATACTTGGCCGGTCACCACGAACTCACGACGATCGACGAGACCGAGCAAACCGGATGTCACGTCGCCAAATCGGGGCTAGCTTGGACTGTAGCTCTCTGGACACCAACGCGGGAGCCGCGAGTCAAAACAGTGGCCGGCCACGGCAAGCACCGGAGGTTCTGCTGGGGAGCCGTCCGGGCCGGCCAGCACCGGGCAACTTTTGCAATTCCACATTGGATCCGTTCCGTGGATCCCTGTCCGGTGTGGCGATGGCCGCCGGCCGATGCGTTTCGTCGTCGGAGGGCCGGGCCGGGGACGGGGGGCCTCGTATCGTATCATGATTCGGGAAAGAAGGCAGGGGCCATTGGTTGCCCGAGAGAAACCGGCAACTTGTCCTGGATATGTTCGGCGAAAGTGCTTTAAGTACGGTCCGGTCCGGTCCGGTCCGGTCCGGTCCGGTCCAGTCAATACGCCGCGCGAGCGAGCGCGCCACCCAAGTGGATCGACCGGCCGATCTCGCTCGCCTCGCCGTCGTTTGTTTGTTTGACTACCGGCGCTCGGCGCTTGGCGTTTCCTTTACGCAGTTGCTTTGCTCTGCGTGGACCACCGCATGCACGCAGCAGCAGGCCCGGCCCGCAGAGCGCCATCATGTGGAGGTGGAGGTTGCAGGTACGTGCTCCTCCGGCAGCCGGCGTCGGCGTGATTACTGGCGTGGCGTGGCGTGGCGCGGCCTGGCCGCTGGGGCGCTGGCCGGTGACCTCCCTCTGTGCATGTCTGATTCCTCTGCCTCCACGGCCAGCCGGCCGGCCGGCCGGCCGGCGCTTGAGGAGTCAGGCGTCAGGGCCTCAGGGGCTCAGAGGGCTGGGCCGCGCGCACCGCTGAAGGGCCTCGCGCCGGCCCGCACGCTGGTTGGCCGGCCGGTCGGCCCCGGCCGTGCGGCGAGCGCGCGCGTGCTTATTACATCTGACGGTGCGAGACAGCCGGGTCTTGGGCACGGCCCGGCACAAAGGTGGCGTGCATACATCTAAGCCCACCATTCCCTCAAAAAAAAAAAAAAACTAAGCCCATCATTGCTTGTTAACAATTGGGACTAGAACCCTCGGCACAAAAGTGTGGATGCTTGATAATTCAAACTCGGCCATTGCTGCACATGATATATGAGTCATCAATTCATCATATAGAAAACTTATATAAATTTAAGAATGCGTAATTCGTTGTACACTGGCAGCACTGCACTGGTCATCAACACATACATCCAATTCCTTTGCCCTGTGCACTTTGGGCCTAACTACATCAGAGGCCGAGAACACATGTGTCGTCGATTGCTGATTGCACAGCCCGCTACAAATTTCAATAGACGAACTGACCCGTCGCAATCCAATAGACAATGGATCCAGTTCTCCTCCGGCGACATCAAACAGAAAAAAGAATAATCTACCTGTTTTCTCAGCGTTTCTCTTTCTCGCCAGTGTCAGCGATCAGTTCCAATGCTAAAAGCGGGTTCCAAGAAGAAACAAATTCAAAATTGTGCAATCATCTCTTTGCTTTATTTGATGGGATACTTACAGGGTTACAAAATCACACCAAGCGAACTTCCAAAATCAATCCAAAGGAGCAAAAGAACATCAGTGTTCAGTTGTTCACTCAAGGCAAGCCATGAAAAAAGGACTTACGCAACAAAGGGAACATGCACTCACAAATCAAGAAATGTAAAAGGGAGACTTCTAAAATCCGTTGGTGACAGTTTTTTTCACACAATATGATGGTTAGACAAGAACCATGAACAATCTTCAATTCTGAACTCCACAGAATAGCTCTGTAAGAGGAAAGATTGCATGTCTCAAGCTGCCAAAACTATAATCACAACAAGCAGCACGACCCCAAATATGACCATAAGCAAGCAAATCTGCCAACGAAAGGACTTGTTGAAGTGCAGAATAGACACAGCAATAAACCTTCAGTAATTTGCATTAGTCTGAACTTACCAGGGACGAGTTTGATTTCTGTGTCTTCGCTGCTTTGGTTACCTCTTTCTTTGCCTCCTTGGTAATCACTTCAGAATTATCAATGTTCATGTCGATCTCCTCTGAAATAGGACAGCGTACACATTAGCTAAGAAGCAAAAAATCAGGACATCATATGTACAATACAATGTAAAAACTTGCCGATTATAATTCCTTGGGCATGTACGAGGGTAGCAAGATCTTTAAACATTTCATGTACTTCACCAATCTGTTGTTGGATCTCTTCAATGGCTTGCTCCCTTTCCTCAATTATAGCTTCATTGAAAACAATTTCATTGTCCAATTGCAGCACCTCTTGTCTTCAGAGTAACATGGTTCATCAGAAAACTAGAAAAAACAGGAAACATGATTCTACAGATTCTTGCTAGTGATGTCAAAGTTTTTA
>CM041635.1:48859452-48895977 GCA_023333625.1 Bothriochloa decipiens | reverse complement strand
AGGAAACATGATTCTACAGATTCTTGCTAGTGATGTCAAAGTTTTTATCCCACATAACAGGTTAGCATGCAGGTTATATTACAATGTGAGCCTCATTGGATGCAAACATTATATTTCGATCCACTGCCATCAAACATTATTTCTTTGCTAGTCTCTTTATCCCTTGTGCAGACATATATCCTTGTAAATTCACATGATAGGCCACTTGTACCGACTAACATAATAGCCCTATAGCTTCGCCAAAAACTCATGGGAAAATATGCCATGGAACATGAGGCCTAGTTAAACATCCTGCGTATTCAAGTAAATGAGCTAATGCAGCAGTGAACAGATGTATCTAAACATGTATAATTAAAACAACATTTGCCTACTGCACTGCAGAGTTTCAGCTGAGCTTCCACCTGACTACCAGCTAATAGCTCAATACGGACCTTTTTGATTCAGCAAGTAATGCACGCTGCTCAGGCATATTTGCAGATTCAGAACTTCGGTCATCTGTAGTATAGCTGCATCGCAAAGATCACAATAACATACAGAAGATTAGCAGACAGCCCAGCCAAAGACAAAACAGCACAATTAAATCATTAAGTTTAGATTACACCAAGTGAGCCCAAGTAAATTACAAGTCAATAGTAGGGCCATGATATTGGGTCAAAAATAGGGCCATGGTACAGAAGAAAAACATAAGTCAAAGACTTTATAGCTATCTGTGTTGACTTCTGATGATTTTCTCCATACACAAAAAAAGGTTTTTTTTTCAGAGGAACAAAAATAAAGAAGAAGAGCTGCTTCACTCAAATGCTACGGATAATAAACAACTGAATTCCTATGCAAAAGCTACAGAAAATATTTCTTTGTGTGTGCAGGGGTGGGTGGGTGGGGGGGGGGGTGTGGTGGTGTCTTTCTGAGCATGGGGAACAATTTGCCATGAACATTCTAACAAACTATTGAGGTATCCTGCTTCTGTCAGCATGGTTCACTTACATAATTGCACTTTAACCTTACTCTTTTCAACAATTGTGGACTTGTGGTAAAGTATTTATATTAGCTATCAAATAGCAGCAATGCAAGAGTCACATATTGTATCATAATTCCGTATAGCTCAACTTCACATGTTATGAGTAACCTGTGTATCTAATGTAATTTATAAACATAAGTGCCAAACTAAAGCATTTTCATCACAGGAGAGGAAATGGAACACATAAGAAGAATTTCAGCATGGATTGGTTTCATTACGAACAGAATTACTTTGACTGAGCATTCTGGGGAACAACTGGCTTATACGCTGTCTCCCTCTGAATCGCGAGACTCTGAAGTTTCCTGAACTCCTCCATTGTCGCAGCAAAATCTTTTGCAAGCTTCATATCAGCTATCCTCTTGTCTGCCTGTAATAAAACGCCGAAAAAACCCTGAGTACTTAGACAGCTAAGATTGTACTTACATGTATAAA
The DNA here is from genome assembly GCA_023333625.1 of Bothriochloa decipiens. NCBI lineage: Eukaryota > Viridiplantae > Streptophyta > Magnoliopsida > Poales > Poaceae > Bothriochloa > Bothriochloa decipiens. Next base: position 48,894,527 of record CM041635.1, on the reverse strand, counting down.
TGGAAGCAATCATAGATAAATTTCTGCTTACTACAATTGATTACTTCAACAGCTTACGCATACAAAGATGGCAAAGATCAAACTACAAAAATGGCAACAATCAAACTGAAGGAGCTTAGATATAGTTCGAAAAGTAAGAAAACACTACTGACACTTGTATCAGTGCTCTTGTCTGCTTCAGCAGCCTTTTGGAGCTTGTCTTTCGCATCCTTTGCCAACTGAAGAATGTTCTGACTAGTCTTATGCCTGCGAGGGAATCAAAGCATCATAAGGCGAATTAGAAAGCGACATGAGTGAGCAAAGAAAGCAACATGTTGTTTAAGGCATGATTTAGCGATCCTATCGATAAAAGAGCAGACTAATCGCTCCAAGCTTGAATCGGGCAGCGCTAACTAGTACTTCAGCTAGCAAGTGACGCAAGGGTTTATGCTGATCGCTGAATAAGTAATGCATATAAAGAGGGCTCGAGGACAGACAGGTTATCACGAAGCGTGAGGGTGTCCTTGGGCGTGCCGATCGAGTTGAGGAGGCGGCGGTAGGAGGCCACCGCGGTGGTTATCTGGAAGACGAGCGCCCGCGCGTCGTTGGAGCCCCCTCTCGCCTTCCTCCCGAGGGGCGCCCTGAGCGCCCCCTTCTCCAGATCCGCGAAGCTCATCGCCGATCCCTCTCCTTGCTCCAATCCCTTCCGCCTTTATCCACGGCCACCGCGCCGGAACAAAAACCCAGCCGGCGGATGAGGCGCTGGAGCAGAGCGTAGTTGGGGATAGACTTTCGGCTGTTGCTGTCGCCGTCGTCGGCACCGGCCAGCGGGAGCGGGAGTAGTCTATTCCATGGATCGTGCGTGGTGTTGCTACAGGTGGTGAGATGAGGTGGTGGTGGGCGCCACCACGAAGCGGCACGAAACGAAAGAAACAGGAGAGGCCGCGGGCGGCGGGGGCCTCTTCGGTCGTCCGGTGGTCTACGGTCTCCCCCTCGCCGCACTCGCACGGCCGCGTCGCGCTGCAGCGAAAAGGCGACGAAGGGTGACTTGGACCGACGCGGGTCAGAATTGCTGGCGGATTGGGTTTTTGGGGAATACAATGAGCAGGTTGGGCCGGGCCCATAATGGAAAAGAAACGCAAATGGATAGAATTCAGATATCCGTTAGTAACTGACATCATTAGTCGAATATTGAATTTTCTAATTTTCCATTGAGATATCTACTACGTAATGTAAATGTATATAATTTTATTAATATTTTTATAAGAACAATATTTAATTTTCAACTAGGGATTAATGCATGTGGCACATGTAACACATACTAAATAGCATATTCATCAAATAAATATTATACTAATTAAGTACATATAAAAATAAAAACCTATAAATAAATCATTGTTAAAATAATATATAAAATATGTATTATTAGTAATTAAATTAAGGGAGTATCTATTTATCCATTAGATTTTTTATGTGGTCAAATTTATCATATTGTTAAAATATGAACCAATAGAGAGTTGTAGCACAAATTCAGAAGCATAATCAAAGTATAGAAATATAACAGATTTAGTACCTACAAAATCTGTTAATAGATAAATAGTAAAAATTTTAAATAAAGTACAGAAAATAATAATGACATATACATGATATAGAAGGCATATGGATATTCTAGGATATAAAAAATGGATTAAAAGAAAACATTCACTCCTTGATATTATCTGGATAGAGATAAGATATAGATAGATAAGGATACATATATGGCAATGTATGCTATGAAAACTAATCCCTCTGTGCAAAGTATACAAACTAACTGCGGTGGAGAGGTGGGATGAGGGATTTTCTTTCAAGAGAATCCTCAATGTTTTTTTTTCTAAAACTCACTCTCTAAATCATGTTTCGAAGAGTCATGTGCATAAAAAATCGCTTTCTATACATATTCACTCTCTAAAAAGTCATTATATCATCTGCACACTGTAAAAAGTCATTATTGCTCTGTATAAATCCAAAATATATGATAGTTATATTTGGATAATTAATTAACTAAAGAAGTTGAGGGTACTTTTTTAACAATAAAACCTCTATTTTTTATGGTTAGAAAGGAAGTTGCTCTTTTTTTTCCGACTGAAAGGAAGTTGCTCTTAGCATCCGGACTGTGACTAACGCCGCGACACAATACCATATCATTTACGGTTGGTACGTTGCAGAAAGCATCATTATTCTTGTCCGTAGGTACCGGAAAAGGCATCACTAGCCTACCGGGATATAATAGTTTCTTTACAGATGCTTTGCTTCGCTAAATCTATACTACAAAAGAGCGAATAAATCGATAAATATGTGTTATCTGAGAATTTCTACTCACCCTATGTTTTAATCCTTAGATATAATTTAAGATCTTAATTCAAGAGTTATTAGACATCATCACTCATGACAAGTGGGCCACATCTCACAAAAGGTAAGAATCTTACGTTCCTGCCGTACAATTCCATGGTCGTCGCTATTTATTTTTCACGAGACAATAATCTACCCGCCCGTACCTCATCATGCTCCACCTGTCAGCCACGTCTCCCATATCATCTGATCTTTCGATCGATCACGGCATCGCGCGTTCATAGGGTTCCACGGCGTGGAGTCAGGTACACGTCCCTCTCCTTCTTTCTTTGGCGCCGCCAATCTTCCTCTCCTCTCCATTGCGTATGCCTCCTCCCCTCGAGATCAGTCCACGGATGCGCGCTGCAGTCACTTGGCGATGGAAGAATGACGGATGTATCATGTCTCCCTCGATCCACCCCCTTCCACAGCGGAACCAGGAACCAGGATGACACCGGTGTTTCTGGACCAGATCCTGCCCGCAACAACCACGACGCGCCCTTACCCCGGCCCTACAGGCGGTGTCACCGCTGGCACCTCTCTAGCCTGGAACAGTGTACGCGAGCCAGACGCTCTGCCGCTCTGGCGCCGATGTACGTCGGAGATGAGGCGGTTGCTCAAGTCCAGGCACTCTACATCAGGACGACAGAGGCGACGTACAGCAACAAAGCAGATACGTGTATGCATATGCACACTACTACACAAACGAATAACTGTGACGAGGCTATTGTTCATACCGTGGTAGGCGCACCTTTTATCAGCCATGGTTATTCGGTGGCCGACCTTATCCGGCTGGCCACCAACGCGTCCGCTACGGTTAAAGATTAACCGTAGCGGGCAACATTAAGCACCCGCTGCGGTAAACCTATTAACCGTGGCGGGTGCCTTAGGACGCCCACTGTGATAAATACACGTTTACCGTAGCGGACAGTTTATGTTGCCCGCTACGGTTAAGTCTTGGCTATAAATATCCCAGCCAGCCCCCTTCTTTTTCTTCCCCATGGGCTTCTTCTTCCAAATTCGAGGGGGGAGAGGCTTTACTCTAAAAATTACCCAAACCATTAAATTGAGGTTTAGAGGTTGAATTTGGGGGAGGAGGACATCACAAGAGGTATACAAAGGCTCTCTCATCCTCTTTTCTCTCTTTTTCCCTTACTTTTGAGCCCCTCCCCTTCTAGATCTAGATCTAGGAGAGAGAAACCATTGTATTAAGATTTAGATGTTTGATTTAGGGGAGGAGGACATCACAAGAGGTATACAAAGGCTGTTTCATCCTCTTTTCTCTCTTTTTTCCCTTACTTTTGAGCCCCTCCCCTTCTAGATCTAGATCTAGATCTAGATCTAGATCTAGATGCATGTTCGAGAGAGAAAGCGTGTGCCTTTGAAGCTTTTTTTTATGAAATCTCTCATTGGATTGTAATTCCTGTGATGTTTGTGGTTCGCGGCTACGATGGATAGGTCGAAATGGATGTATGGGATCGATAAAGTGTTTAAGTATGAAGAGTATCTCGCCGGTGTGAAGTAGTTCTTGGACGTAGCTAAAGCTAACGCTGAGAGATGGAAGAGCGAGACAATCATTTATCCATGTGGTCATTGCAGGAACTGGAAAGCCTTCAGAGAGCCAGGCATGGTGCAAGCTCATTTGATTTGGTATGGCTTTGAGAAGGATTACACAGTTTGGATTCATCACAGGGAAGAGGCGCGTGGCGGTGCATCTGGAGTGAGCGCGGCATCAACGACGGTGAACTAGAATCATGGAGTGCCCATCTCATCTTCAGCAGGGCCAGCGCCAGCGCTAGCCTACAATGACAGTAGTGGTCGTGATTACATCACGGTGGAGGATATACTCGCGGGGGGATGGACGATGGTTGTGGAGATGGCCAGGATGCTAATGTGCAGAACCCCGAGGATGTGCAGCTATTTGAGAACTTAGTCAACCACATCGATCAAGACGACGTTATGTATGGCACCCCGAAGTGGTTGGAGAATTTTAGAGAGATGAAGCAGGTGTCGATTGATCCTCTGTACCAGGATGGCGGGAAATGTCCGTATGGGTGCACGGTGCTCCGTTTCAGCCTCCACATGCTGATGATGAAGTCCCGGCATGGTTGGTCTGACACAAGCTTCAATGAGCTGTTAAGTTACCTTGCTACCATGTTCCCAACGGGTAACAAGGTGCTAGCCAATACCTATCGGGCGAAGAAGCTGATCCGTCCTGTGGCGATGAAGCTCAGGAAGTTCGATGCCTGCCCTAACCACTGCATCCTGTATCGAGGCACGGAGTACGAGAGTTTGACGAGCTGTCCATGCTGCAGCGCCAGTCGGTACAAGAAGAATGCGGGCTGTCACGGACGATGCAGACAATAATGAGGCCTTGCCTGCTAGTGCGAAGAAGAAGAAGGGGGCCAAGCCTAGCACTGCGGCCAAGTGAATCTCGGCTCGGCAGGACGAGGAAGAAGAGGGTTACACACGGAGGAAAAGTCTGGCACTTTCGGTGTGGTACCTGCCTGTGATCGACCGCCTGCGTGCCCTATTTGGGAACCCAGAGGATGCCAAGCTCATGTCCTGGCATGCATTAGCTGACCGCTTGAAGGACGATGGAATGCTTCGGCACCCATCCGATGACAAGTAGTGATTGGATTTCGACAATGCCTATCCGGCCTTTCGCTATGAGCCCAGGAACATTCGGTTCGCGCTGAGCACAGACGGGATGAACCCTTTTGGTGAGCTTAGCAGCTCGCACAACACCTGGCCGGTCATACTCACAATACTCAACCTACCTCCCCATCTATGTCACAAGTGCAGGTACCTTCTGCTGACTATGCTAATCTCAGGACCTAGGCAGCTAGGCAACGATATAGATGTTTTCCTAGAGCCGGTCATGGAGGAAATGCGGGAGCTATTCGATGTTGGGGTCCTGATGGCTGACGCATCCCGCAAAGAGGAGTTACCATAAAAGCCATTGTTGATGCAAAATTCTTATCTACAAACACACCGGGCTAATACCCAAATTCGATATCCGAAGCGTGCCAGTCGATTTGACCTGTTAATCGACAAGGATGATAATTTGAATAAAAACCAAACGAGACGACAGCGATACGCCCGGACGTCAAGGCTCAGAATGTATTCGGTAACTGTTGAACAGATCAGACAAGACGACAGCGATACGCCCGGAAGTCAAAGCCTGAATCGTGCTCGGTAGACGCGGAACCTGCAAGGTCGTCGGAGATCAAGTTGATGCAGCCCGTCGATTCTTGAAAGAACTCGTTGAAAAAGAAAATACTTGACGAAGTCGTCAAAAAGTAAAGTACTGGTAGAAGTAAATTGTGATAAAAAGTAAATTTGTTTATTGATGCTTGGATCCTTTCTTACAATGCCCCCTGGCATATATTTATACTCCGCTAATCGAAGAGTCCTAATTTAACACGCAAAGCTCAAATATAGAAGAAATAAACTAATTCCTTATACGAACTCTATCTCTTTAAGGAAAGAAATAAAACTCGTATAGGAGTTGGACTTAAACTATAATACAAAAATCATAAGCTCCGTGTGCCGATCCTCTGTCCGCTTTCGTCATGATGAAGTTATCTCTTTATCGGCACATCCCTAGCATCGACAACAACCTTCTAGTCTTCCTGCCTATCGTATCGGCAATAGCTTTTTCGTCTCATCGGCAACGATCCTCTAACAGCTTTTCAGCTTCATCGGCAACGATCTCCTAGCTCTCTATCACTCTCATCGGCAACAGCTCTTTCGCTTCATCAACAATGTACGGAGAGTAGACGGCCGAGAGTATACTGTGCTTGAGGGTCGCCTATTTGCTCGAGGGAATTTCCGTCCTCGAGGGGTCAATGACTCGAGGGGTCGTATTGAGGGTTGGCTCAAGTGCATCGGTAACACGTCTTCAGCCCAATCGGCAATAATCCCGATCAACCTGCCCTTCATCGTCAACTACTTATCGACAACATCAGAAGCAATATCGAAGAAAAACCATCCTCCTTGCCGATTAGTCCAGTCTCCGATCCTTATTGACTCGTGACGAAAAACGGTGTTAACAGCCATCATCTTTGTCACCATCACTGATTACCCCGGACTCTTCTCACTGTCGGGGCAGCTCAAAGGAAAGGCTGGCTGCGTAATTTGCATCGACGGGACCTGCTACACTTACCTCAAGGGATCCGCCAAGATGGTGTACATGAGGAAAAGGCAGTTCCTCAGCGCAAACCACATGTATAGAAAACGTGTCATGAATCAATTCTTTGACAACCAGGACGAGCCACAGCGTGAACCACCGGAGCAGACTAGTTGGGGGGCAAAGGTGTATGAGATGGTGAAGGATCTGGACCAGATTGAGTTTGGGAAGAAGAAGAAGAAGCCACCACCAGAGGAGGGGACAAAACAAACGAGGAAGCGAAAGCGAGACACGACGGAGGAAACGACACCGCCTGTTGTCCCCGTCATTCCTTTCAAGAAGAAGTTGATCTTCTTCAGGTACCTGTCATACTGGAAAGTACTGAAGTCACCCCATGCCATTGACTGCATGCACGTCAAGAAGAATGTCTTTGAAAGCATGATCGGTGTCCTACTGGACATCAAGGGCAAGACGAATGATGGTGTGAAGTCACGGACGGATCTTGTAAACATGGGCATCAGGCCAGACCTTCACCCGGGGAAGCCTGAGAACGACAAAGTCGACCTCCCAGATGCGGCCTACAACCTAATGCATGACGAGAAGGTCAACATGCTCAACATGATGAGGGGAATCAAGGTGCCAACAGGCTTCTCTTCCAACATCAAGAGCTTGGTCAACATGAAAGACCTCACATTGACCGGCTACAACTCACACGACTGCCACGTCATGCTGACGGTGTTCCTTTCAATCGTGGTCAGGGTATCCGTCCGGAGTTTGTGAAGATGGTGATCACTCGCATGTCATACTTGTTTAACCGCATCACACAGAAGGTTATTAGTAAAGCAGACCTGCCTGCCCTGAAGGAATTCACTGCGGAGACCCTTTCACAGCTCGAGATGTGCTTTCCCCTGTCTTACTTTGATATGATGACACACCTAATGGTACACATGGTTGACCAGATCGAGCAATTGGGCCCCGTGTACTTGCACCAAATATGGACGTACGAGAGGTTCATGTCTACCCTCAACAGATACGTCCATAACCGTGCTTACCCGGAGGGCTACATGATCGAGGCATACACCACCGAGGAGGCTGTGAACTATTCATTGAGTTACATAAAAGACGGGAGGGTGATTGGGCTGCCTGCCCACAAGCACGAGGACAAAACCGCAGGGAGGGGTTGCGTGAGCAAAAAGTATGCACTGATATACCAAACAAAGAGGTGGAACAAGTTCATTACAACATCCTTCATCACTTGGCGAGCATGGAGAAATACGTTGACAAGCACCCCGAAGAGATTCGCGCCGCTCATGACTGACAATGTATGGAGGATTGGGTCGAGAACCACCACAAGGCCACTTTCTTAGACTGGCTCAAAGAGCAACACATACCCTTGGAAGGATGCCCGAATGAAGATATAGAGACCGTTAAGAGGCTTGTGCTAGGCCCGTCCAGCCAAGTCACCACGTGGCAAGTGTACGATGTCAAGGGGTACAGGTTCCACACAAAAGAAAAGGACAAGAAGAGTGCATCACAGAATAGCGGTGTTCGATATGAGGGTGTAGATGCGACCATGAACCAGAGGATGCAATACTATGGGTAGGTTGAAGAAATATGGGAGCTTGATTACGGCAATAACGTACGCGTAACCGCATTCCAGTGCCACTGGGTCAACCCAAAATCGGTTGTGGTGAACGATTATGGGCTAACATTGTGAACCTCGCAAGTACCGAATACAAAGATGATCCGTGGGTACTAGCAACCAACATCGCGCAAGTGGCCTACTTCTTATATTGGGATGACCCAAAGATGCACGTGTCGTGTCAGGAAAGAAGTGGGTCATGGGAGCGGATGGGGTCCAGAGCCCAGAATAGTACAACAACTACGCAGAGCTCCAGCTTTTTACCGATCATCCAAAGATGATCAAGATTGTCGAGGACCGTTTCTTCAAGACTCAACTGAATCCGTGGGCCCGCAAAGACGGAGGGAAGCAGATGGTGAAAGCTCCTGCACCAAAAGCAACTGCACCAAAAGCAACTGCACCAGAAGCTCCTGCACCAGAAGCCCCTCCACCAAAAGCAACTGCACCAGAAGCTCCTGCACCAACTCCAACTCTGTCCTGCTACTCCAACTCTGTCATTTTGACACTACTGTCCTACTACTACTCCCAACCACTCTCTCTACTGCACTTGTCATATTGTCCTACTCCTACTCATTTTGATTCAGTAACTGTACTGCATTCAGTTGTGACTGCAGACTGCACTGAATTGTGATTCGGTAACTGAATTGAATCAGTTCAGTTACTTATTTACCGCAGCGGGCAACCTAACACGCCCACTACGGTAAATGTCTTAAGTATTAACCGTAGCGGGCGAGTTAAGTTGCCCACTGCGGTAAATAGCTAACTGGTTTCAAACTGCAGTGCATCAAAATGACAGTGAAAAATTCATCTCATTCAAACTGCAGTGCATCAAAATGACAGTGAAAAATTCATCTCATCTCAGAGGCAGCTCAGACATAGCATCACAGACAACATATGTAGAAGCATACATAAGGACATACATAACTTAGTTCATGCCACCAGTACATAGCATACATAACTTAGTTCATGTCACCAGTACAGTTGGGTGTGCCTTTGTTTGACACTGGAACCATAGGCAAGCCACTGTTATCTACAACAAAATTTGTGACTTGCTGCCATATCAGGTGGGGTGTCAAGGTGATGGGCATCACCATAAACACAAACTAAACCGAACTGCTGATTATCTAAGAGGTTTTTACAGCTAACTTGGAGTGATCTTGCTGATGTTGTCCTTCCAGAAGAGCAGGGTACTACAAAAGCAACAGAAGCATTAAACCTTGAGAACAACAGGCACTACTGGTAAGAGAAGAAATTGACACTGAAGAAGAAGCATACCTAACACTGAAGAAGAAACAACTAATGCTCCACCAAATCTTGGCGCCTTTGAGGCCGGTGCCTTAGCCTATGTAGAAGCAGCACGAGGAGGTCGAGGAAGGTGTTCACCCCCTCACCACATGGCCCTGAGCAGCACAGCGAATTGAATCTTGAATTACAGGACTGGCCTGCTCTCCCTGTACACCATGATGAAGATAAGTGTGTAGACCCACCCTCCGTTGAGGAAGGCTATGCACACCATGGTACTGTAATGGAGCCATCGCGGGGTTGATGTAGATTCTCCCCTCCTGAATAACGCCATCCTCTGCAAGAGGCTGCTGAGCTTGCGCCTCAGTGGCCTGCAGAGCCTATGCCAGAGTGCCGCCCCCAGCAACGCCAAAAGAACCGCAACGAAGGTCTGGCGAGGTCGAAAGTCATCCCCCACCATGACCTGGGTGGCCACCTGCACGAAGCCCCCCATGATGCTGGCCGTGACCTCACCTCCCACGTTGCTGAGAATTTGGCCGAACATCCCAATGTTGAGGCCGAGCGTGACCACCGCAGCCGGAATGGCGCCCACTGGGGCGTTGGCGCCCAGTGGATCTGACAGAGCCACCATCAGTCTGCAGAATATAAATAGACAATTGGCATTGTCAAATGAAAAGTCGTCAAAAAAGTGCATGACAATTGGCAAAGACTTCAAATTAAGTGCATGAACACAATTATATATTATGTCTCTGATTCTCAAAAGCAGTACACTGTTTTCAGTAGAACATGCTAGCTGAACACAATTATATACTTATAATATGTGAAACAAGCAACCAAACTCGAAATAGTACTCAGTTAATCCACAACCACAACCAAGCTGGACTGCTAGACTTAGGATAACCACAACATCAACAAGTACTCTGTACTCGGTTAATCCAAAACCAGAACCAATCTGGGCTGCTAGACTTAAGATAACCACAACATGAAGGCATTGTAGAATGTTAGCCGCAGTAAATCACATATACTCACGACAATACATCCAGAAAATCTCAATTCTTAGATGCTCGATAGAGTTGATTCTTCATAAAACAATATTCTCATCAGGTCTGCAAAACACAAAATAATGCTCTGAACTTGAGACGACTAACAAAAAAAACAATAATATTATTAGGCCACACATGAGAATGCTCTAAGCTGCAGCGCCCTTGCCCTTCTTGCGCTGAAGCTTCTTCATGTAGAACTCAAGCTCTTTACCCTCAAGGATGACACCGGGAGCGGGCGCGGCAGCTTCGACCTAGCACCGGCATTCCCACGGCCACGGCGGGAGGAGCTCGATTTGGCGCTCAGGAAGACAGAGGGAGCAGCGGATCGAGACGGAGAGAGAAGAGGAAAAGAAATAACCTTAGCAGATCCCTGAGGAAGCGGTGGCCGGAGGCGGCGGCTGCGGCGGCGGCGGCGGCGTCGACAGATTCGGAAAGTCGATGCGCACCTCTGGAGAGGCGGAATGGCAGCGGCTTAGGGTCTGCGGGCCTCGGCGGCGCGCGGTCTCGGCGAATCCATCGCCGGAGCGCTGTCTCGGCGCCGCACGGTCTCGGTGGGCTCGGCCATCGACGCCATGGCGAGCCGGTGGTAGAGGAGGACGGGGGGATGGCTGCCGGAGGGAGAAGGAAGAGGAGTGTGAATCGGCTGAGTGGAAGTGAGAAAAGCGGTGGCATAATGGAAGAGGAGTATGTATTGCCATGGTAGTCTGGGCAACATGAACAGTGGAAGTCCCATGAGGAAGACGAAGCAGGCGTTGATTGATCGTCTGTATCTTGAGGAAGATAGAGGAAGTAGATGGAGGAGCAATTGCTGGGCCTGATCCTTCCAGAACTGTCCCGTGGGAGTGTGTTGACTAAATTGCCTCTGTCTTTTTATTAACCATAGTGACCAGCCTAATGGGACCGCTACGGTAAATTGATTTATCGAGAATCCGGGAAAAAAGTACCCTAAACTCTTGATTTACTAACCTCCGAAATTAGCAACGCAAATCCTCCATCGACATCCTTCACTATCGCTCGAAAGCACACAGGCTAAAGCATATTGGGCCGGCCCACGAACGGACGTCGACAGCCCAAAGCCACAGCCTGCTTGACGGGTTACCACGCGGACCGAGACTGTACGCTCGAGGGTACGATTCGGGCGACCCCTCGAGGACGGAACTTCGCCCAAGCGAACGGGCCGGCCTCGAAAATGGAACTTTGCCCAGCGAATGAGCTAACCCTCAAGGACGGAACTTCGCCCGAGCGAACGAGCCCGCCCTCGAGGACGGAACTTCGCCCGTACGAATAGGCAGCCCTCGAGCACAGTATCCCCTCGGCTACCTACTCCCCGTACGGATCCAGGCGCATTCAATGCATTTTACCTGCTCCCGCCTAACCGTATGGTCACAGTTACAGTAACAGTTGCGAGTATGGCAGTCGAATCTTGCTTTTACCGCCCATACCCCAGAATCCCGCGGATCGTACCTCACTGTTACGCTATACCAAGCACTATGCCCCGTCTGGCACCCCCTCGAGACGCGTAAGTCAGCACATTCCCCGCATTTCCTGGGATTCGGTCTTATCCGATGGGCCTCGACCCCCTCGACTCGACCTAAGGCCTCAACCGTCGGCCCTCGGCTCCGTCACGCAAACCCTCGAGCGGGACTTCAACAACTCCGGTCAACACTTCAACAACTTCCGACGCGACGGCTGCAGGACCTCCCATGTCGACGTACACCTCTACAGCGGCACCGACATGATCGGCATCAACGTCATACGCCACCAACCACGTGAACCCTAAAAACATGTACTCCTGTGCCCCTCCTTCGCCTATAAAAGGAGGCGCCAGGACTTTAGCAGAGAGATCGAGAGCATCATACGCTAAGGCTTTAGATCACAGAATAGCACCTTGAGACGGTGTGAAGTAGAGAGCTAAGCGCCCGAAACGCTCGAGCTCAAACTCACACTTCTTACACCCGCTTGTATTCACCCCTGTACTAGCACTTCGGTGCAAGATAACACGAACTATCCCCCCGCTGGACGTAGGGCCTTCTTTGCCCGAACCAGGATAAATCGCCGTGTCCTTCTTGCATCACCCACCGGATTAAGGGAGCACGCAATTATGAATTTACTCGTTGTTGTTGACCCCCGGGGTCGAAACACCGACACGATTGACCAAGTTTGACTTGGTCAAACGTGGTCAAATGAGGTGCTAAATTTTCTCATATGAAAAACTTTTGAATACCAAGTTTGTATAACTCATCAAGACCTATATTTTTTACATAGGTAATTTTTCAACTTGAGCAACCGTTAGTATACACTAGTCACATTTGTGTAAATTCAAAAATTGACTTGGTCAAATTTGGTCAAATGAGGTGCTAAATTTCCTCATATGAAAAACTTTTGAATACCAAGTTTGTAGAACTCATCAAGACCTACATTTGTTATATATGTTATTTTTTCATTTGAGAAAGTGTCACTAAACACTAGTCACAAAATCTTAAATCTCACAAAGACTTTACGAAACTATATGAGATACTTGCCAACTTAGAACTACACTTTTCGAATAATTCCTCATATGCAAAAATGACCCATATATAAAATGTAGATCTCGATGAGTCTAGCAAAGTTGGTATTCATGACTTTTCAAGTTGAGACCCTCTAGGGTTTTGAAAACTTGATTTTATTAGTAAAAATTTTAAAATTCAACATTTAAACTAACCAAACATTGTCAAATGAAAAGTTGTCAAAAACAAAATATGTAGATCTTCAATAGTTTGACAAACTGGTATTCATTCCTTTTCTATTTGAAACAATTTAAAGTGTCATTTTTAAATTTCAAAATGAAAAACTTAACCGTAGCAGGTAACCTAAGGCGCCTGCTTCGGTAAATCTATTTACCTTAGCGGGCCCTTAAGTTGCCCGCTGCGGTTAATCCGCCTATATATAGCACACCCCCTCCTCCGAAATGGCTAAGTCTTCGACCGGTTCCAAATCGACCCCGAAGGGCTGTCGAATTTTTCCCCTGCCGCCACGCCATTGCTGCCGCCGTCCTCCTGCACTGCTCTCGTGCTACGACCGCTGCTGGTCCGGTTCCCCGGAACCCTAGTTGCCACTAGGAGCGTCGCCACCACCAGGAGTGTTGTGGTCACCCAGTGGGAAACCCTAGGTGACGCTGGGACTGGGAGCCCTAGCTCCGGCCATCTGCTGACGCCGAGGAGAGGAGACGCCATGTCCCAGTCGCCATCCTACGCCGGCGTTCTCTGGAACCCTAGGAAAGGAGAGCAGTCGAGCACCGTCGCCATCCTCTGTCTCCCGTCGTTGCTGCGGAGAGCTGTTGGCCACCTTCGTCGGCTTCTTCCCCGACTCTGTTCGTCGTCCCCTACTCCATCTTTCCTCATCTCTTCCTCGACTCCTCCAAGGCTACATGTGACACCTTTGCCTGCCCTGTGATGGAATTTGATGTTTAACTGAATGTGTCCTACTAAAATGCTTAACTGAATGTCACTATTTTACTGAATGTCACTGTCTACTTTGATGCTTAACTAAATGTCACTGTCCACTTTGATGCTTAACTGTATGTCAGTGCCCTATGATTATCTGAGCATAATGGTCAGTGTCCAACTTTGCTGCTTAACTGAATGTCACTGTCTACTTTGCTGCTTAGCTAAATGTCACTGTGTACTCTGATGGAATTGAGATACTATGATGCTATTTAATTGCTGAGCATATATGCCACTCTGACTCCTCCTAGCCTACTGCATATGCTATTTAATTGAGATACTATGATGCTTAACTGAATGTCACTGAAAATTGCTGCCTATGATGCTACTTTGACTCCTCCTAGCCTACTGCATATATGCCGCTGATGCTAATTTGTCCACTAGAATTTGTCCACTGCTCTATGATGCCAATTCAGGTTTTGAGTTGAATTTGTCACTGTCATTTGAACTACTGCTACATTTTTAATTGTCATTTTTAACAGTTCTCCTCTACTCTCTACTACTCTTCTCTATTCTCTACTTCTCTTCTACTACTCTACTACATTTAGCTGAGGCAGTGGCATTTGCAATGATGACTCTTTTCAAACTTGTTTGCTAAGGCAGTGGCATATGCAATGATGACTCTTCAAACTTGTTTGCTGAGGCAGTGGCATATGCAATGATGACTCTTTTCAAACTTGTTAGCTGAGGCAGCGGCGATGATGATGATTGAATGCCCCCTATTGATAAGTTGCTAGACTAGGATGGCTCGTATAACAAGCAACCAATTTAGAAGGACGTGATGACAATAGGGCAAATCTGAGCCAACACTATTTACATGATTCATTTCTTTATTCATAAGCTTGTTACTCGTATTATATATGGTTTTGTGTATATATATACATCTAAAATATCTGCTCTTCGTAGCTTTCAAATGGAGGAGGACCATTTTCGTGAATGGCAGACCCCTACCCCCAGTTCTTCTTCAACTAGCTACGAGAGCCGCGTGTCCGTGACCCCACGACCGAAGAAGCGTCACCTAGAGGAGGACGATGATCCACCCAATGATCCGGCGGAGGAAGAAGGCCACAGTGCACAGTCGACAAGGCAAGAGGTAGTTGCATTGACCCTCATTTGATTCGGCAATTTTAATATAGTGTGCAATAATTGATGTTTGTACCTCTCCTCAACAGCTCCCGCTGGTGCCTCAGTAGTTGGAGTTCAGTGAGGAAGAACAGGCCACAAACGTAGAAGTCCCTCTGCCCTCCACGTCAAACTCAAAGGGTCAGAAGACGAAGCTGAGGAGGGGGCAACATGGGAGGCACCAGCGGGAGTTGAACGACGATGTCCACGTGATCCTTGCGGTTGGGCCAGAGGGAAACCCATTGGAGCCACCTGAGGTCATAGGCCGGTTCAGCAACCAAGTGTCATGCATAGTCAAGGAGTACGTGGACATCACTTGGCCGAACTGGCACTCTTCCCGGATGACATCAAGGGAGTTGTCTGGGGTGCGGTGACTAGGAAATTCTCATATCCCAGGAACACCAACATGGCGAAGTGTGAGGGGTATTCTATGCACGTGGCATCCACTGCAATCCACAACTTCAAGTCCATGCTGACGAAGGACTACCTGAAGTAGAATGAGAACGACCCCTGAAGTAGAGGAAAAGTGTGTCAAGTTCAGCGAGCTGGCGAAGAGGAACAAGACTCCCCACCACTTGGGCATGGTTGGCTTCGCCTGACATATGCCACATTGGCGGAGGATTAGAACAGGCTAGACAAGCGGCCGAGGAGCCTGATCCGTATGAAGGCATCAATTACAGGGGCAAGGACTTCTTTTATGCCCGCCGCCCTAAGAAGCTAAGGCCAGGCGCGACCAAGTTTAACGAGCCACACATCCTTGAGTTGGAGAAGGCTCTGATCAAGAAAGCTAAATCTAAGGACAACATCGAGGTCCACAGGGGCCACGACTTGCTAACTGAGGTCCTAGGAAACCCTGAGCACCGTGGCCGTATTCGTGGATTGTAATCGAAGATGAGCTAGAAGGCGGTCGAGTCATGGAAATCTGACCCTTCCAGGTACAAGTCAAGGTAGGGTACAAGGAGGGCATATATCAGAAAGGCTATGACCAAGGCATGAAAGAAATGATCAATCAGTCGATAAAGAAAGCCTTGACAAACAACGACCCCGAGATAGTGGCGATGAGGTCACAAATGTTTCATGAGGCTGGCCTGCCCTTGCCTCAAGTTCCACAGGTGTAGCCTCAAGTTCCATAGCACCAGCCGGTGCCGATTATCGAGGATCGCCCAAGGCTGTCGAACGAGGAGGTCCAGGAAGAAGGGGTTTGCACGTCAACCTCATGATCCCGTTCGAAAGGTCCAAGAAGTTGTACGTGGGCGAGGCACTTTTAGTTTGGTTGAATCAAATCAGTGAGTTCAACCCAAAAGATCTCCCTCAGGACTATGTCATCATGGTCCCAGCATGGAATATGGTAGAACACAACGACTATGAATTGGACCTTCCCGATTTACAACGGACCAAGTGCCTTGGAGCTGCGATGGGCTTAGAGGTCCTGTGGAATAAGGAGGATATTGAGCCTATTACGTTGACACATACTCCACCCTCGACAACACCATCACTTTCAACGACAACAGGATGACGTCCCTCCTCAGCTGCCGGGTCTTGTCCCCCGGAGGGTGATCCGGGTGACAACGACAGCGATGATGAAGGCAAAGGCGGGAAGGACAAGGGCAAGGACATACCTCGAGCCACGAGCCCTCCCTATACTCCAAAAAGCCCGCCTCTATGCCAGAATAGTGAGGCGGAGGGTTCAGGGGCACCATTGGGGGACAAGACCACGCTGCCAAGCCAGACGAGCAGGAGCGAGCAACCTCCACCTCCCAACACTCAGGCTACGGGCCCTCTCTGGCGGAACGGTATGTACGAAGGAGGAATCAAGGATGCAGACGCTGCCTTCTGTAGCTAGCCAACCAAGAGGTACGGAGGCGAGCACAAGCCACTGTCCTTCCCCGTCAAGAAAGGATTCACACCAGGCTGACTCACCGCCCCCGCACACGACTACATTGGAAAGGAATCATACCATCAAGCATAACCTTATGCTAACCTTTTCATCCAATAGGTTGCTACTAACATTTCTATCCCTGTTTTCCTAGGCATGTGCCTAGGGTTTGATTACCGGGATCTACTTTCCATGATGAATGATTATCCTAGCCATTACATTTGTGGGAAGTTCATGGCAACTATGGTCCAGCTCCTCGATCAAGAAGAATGGGATACAAGGAGGTTCCATCTTTGGTACATGGAAGCGGCAAAAACCGACATGAGCGGTTTCACCGTCAAGATTCCCCCATCTGACTTCCACCTGCCCAATGGTGAAACTTTGCGACTCCCCATGGAATTCCATGACATGCATAATCTACTGCAGGGAACAGACCTTGACATCGTCCCAATCACCCTGTTCTCTCTGTAAGTGATGATTGCGACTTTCATAGAAATTTGGATTCGTATATCTAGGTCAACTCTATACTTATTATGGCACGATGACTTATGCATCCATGATGTCAGCCTATGTAAGCAGCAAAAAGCGCAGTCCTACACTCTTCCTCTCTCCTACTCTTATTGCTGAGAATGTCATCAAGGGTGTCGGTGTATCGACCTTGGGGGCCGAGCACCAATGAGTGAATTTGTATTGCATGCTCCCT
Organism: Bothriochloa decipiens; assembly: GCA_023333625.1. Classification (NCBI taxonomy): domain Eukaryota; kingdom Viridiplantae; phylum Streptophyta; class Magnoliopsida; order Poales; family Poaceae; genus Bothriochloa; species Bothriochloa decipiens. The sequence goes on along the minus strand of CM041635.1, from coordinate 48,876,939 downwards.
AATCTGAATGGTGATGCAAGAAGAATACACGAGTTTTATCCTAGTTCAAACAATAGAAGGCCCTACGTCCAGCGGGGGGTGGGAGAGTTTGTATTATCTTGCATTGAAATGCTTGTACAGGGGTGAATACAAGCGAGCGAGTGAGGTTGGCTAGTACTTGAGCGTTGCGAGCTCTGGCTATCCTCTATTTTTGGGTGAGCTCCTCATCTATGCTAGCTTGGTGCCTCCTTTTATAGGCCAAGGAGGGGCACGGGTGTACAGCGTAAGCCTAAAAATGGTGCTTGTAGGGCTGGCGTAGGCGGTGACGTCGAAAGTGGATGCCAATCATGTCCGAGAGACTATAGCGACGTGCGTCGAAGCGAGGTTGAGCTTTACACACAACATGCCTTGCCATCCCACGGTGTCTCGGCAAAGTCGGTGGCTGACTGGCCAAGATGATGACGCTACCGTACCTCAGCGGCATGGCAAAAGACGTGTTCTCCTATTGGGAGCGTATGACTCGCTATAGATGACACAGTGGGGTTGTCGTAGCGCTGACTAGAACTGGCTAAGGGCTCAGTCGAGGGGTGCCCGAGGGGGTCATGGCCGGAACGGATAGGAACGGCCCCAGGAAATGCGGGATTTATGTTGACAAATGCTTCTCGAGGGGGTGCCGAATGGAGCACAGTCCGCGGTATGGAGACACAATACGGTACGATCCGCTAGTTTCCTGGGTATGGGCAGTAAAAGGAGGATTTGATCGGTGTACTATCCACTGTTACCATGGTTGTATCCATGAGGTTTGGCGAGAGCAGGTAAAATGCATTAAATGCCTGGGGAATCGTACGGGAAGTAGGCGGGTCGATGGGGTGCGCGGTATTCGACGGGTGATCGTTCGCTCGGGGGAGTTCCGTCGCTCGAGGGGTTGATCGTTCCCCTGAGTAGACAGCCTTGAGTCGAGAGGGTCCCGTCGAGTGAACATTAGCCTGGTTCATCGAGACCCGTTCGTGGGCCGGCCCAGTGCAGTTTGATACTTGGATTGGATATTTTATGTACTTTTGGGCTGAGGGATAATAATGGTGGTTTTGGGTTTGTTAATGTAGGGATTGAGTTGCTTAGTCAAGGGTTAAGGGTACCCCTTATTCAGGTACCCGACAGTAGCCCCCGAGCTCCCGTGTGAGTGCTGGGAGTCATGCGGGGGGTCTTGAATCGAGACCGAGGTGTCGACCATAATTTTTCGGAGGGTGCGCGTGAACGTACCCTTCGGGGGTAGCCCCCGAGGCCTCGGAGGAGTGGGGAGACTCCTCTGAGGGCTTTACTTGTCTTTTGCTGAAAGGTGTTTCTATCCAGTTGGGTGTAGCAGGCGTTCCTGAAAGGTTAGGATAACATGAACTGGAGTCACAGCGCCTAGTCAAGTGGTATCTCAAGTCGTCGAGCCCCCGGGTGTATTCGACCCTCTTTCATCGAGGGGTTCCTGGCATAGTTGAGCCCCCGAGCCTCATGCGGCTAGGGTATTGCTAGCCTCGGGCGTCCATCTCACAAGTCCTTTCGATCGAATGTGAGGTGAGAAGCACTGTACTACCCTCGATTGGGAGAGTCTTGATGTTCTCTTTGAGCTGATAATGGGAGATCCAAGTGAGAGCTTGTGCCCCATTCGATGGGGTCGACTGGTGGCCCTGAGTCATTCTCATTCACTCGGCAGCTCGATGCCTCCCTCCATGGGGATTCCATGGTAATCATTTTGTTTTGCCTTAGATGCGTCTAAGGGGATCTCGAGGGTTCATCCTCGAGCTAAGCTTCGTGTTGGCTCACCTTGGGCGTCCCTGACTCGGGTACTTGAGGGCGGCTGTCGAACCCTGATCGAGGGTCAGCTTCCATTCCCTCGAGGATTTTGGTGTGGGACCGGAGTCTGTTTTACTTCCCGTAGAAGGAAACATCGTGGATAACTTCTCCCATCTGTTGGGCATGTCTTTTTAGGCACGAGCTGAAGTGGCGTGGTCATGGTGGACCTGGGTAACGACTAGAGATCTTGCGGGCGACGTGTGTGCCTATTTTGGGAATCGAGGAGCGGTTAAGTGAGCACATTAAACGTGGGGAATTACTGTTTCATTGCTGGATCCGCCCACTGTTTCTCGGCCCCATTCTCTTATAAATATGAGGGGTAGGCTTTCTCTGTTTCCCATATTGCCATCTTGCCTTCGCTGTCTGTGCTAGAGAAGAACTGGTGAGAGAAATCAGGTTTTGAAATTTTCCCGGTCACCCATCCGCCGCACAGATTCGCGCTACGTCCATGGCGCCCACGTTCCTCCCTCCGGAGGCTTGGCCCCATTCCGATGTGTCAAAGCAGGAGCTGGAGAAGCTAGTGGACGAGGGACTCCTCCGTCCCGCCACTTCGGCTGAGCGACCGGAGTGGATCGTGCCATCGAGGGAGCATCGGGAGCTGCAGCCACCGGAGGGCTACGTAGTGAGCTTCGTCAAGTTCCACCAGTTGGGATTTGGTTCACCTCCGAGCCGCTTCATGCGTGTGCTACTCCACTTTTATGAGGTCGAGCTCCAACACCTCACCCCAACGCCATCTCCAACGCGGTGATATTCGCCGCGCTCTGTGAGGGGTACATGGGTATGGAACCACATTGGGAACTGTGGCTCCACCTTTTCAAGGGCGAGCACTACACCAAGTGGATCTCGGAGGGGAAGAGGAGGATCGTCCACATGGGTAGCTGTAGCCTGGCACAGAAGAAGTCCGAGGTCTATATCGGGATCGGCTTGTCTACCAACCACGGCCGTTGGTAGTCCAGGTGGTTCTACATCAGCAACGACGATGGCCTGCTGCCTACCTACACTAGGTGCGTCCGGGGCACTGGCTCTGGGGCGTGGCCCAGCCCTTTCAGCGGAGGCTGAATCTCCTCCTCGATGCACTGCACACCATGTTCGAGCAGGGTGTGCATGCCATGTACGTCGTCGCGGGCTTCCACAGCCGAAGAGTCCTTCCTCTGATGGCGCGCCCATTGCACTTTGATCAGATGGGGCTCGAGGCGCTTCCCGAGCATCTCGAGGGGTGCCGGATGCTGCCCGTGGACCTGCCTCCCGAGGACATCACAAAACGGGTTAGGAGCTCGATCGCCAATGACTTCGGGCCAGGGGACGTGGATCATGTCCTGATGCTGTTGGATCCTTGTAGCATCATCTTGGTAAGTCCCTCAATTTCACATCCTCAAGTTTCTTCCCTATTTTTTTGCTTGTCTTGACATTCTGGCTATGGTTTCAAGCAAAGGGTAACATCGACTACAGGGTCTCGGTGCCTCCGGTTCGAGAAGATGACCCCGATCGCCAGGTGAGGCGCTTTGACGCTCAACAGGCAAAGAAGTGGAAAGACCCGGAGAAGAAGGAGAGGAAGAGAAAGAACCTCGCACGCCAGGCGCTCGAAATGCACTGGGCTAAACAAAGGCGAGATGGGCTTCCTATCGAGGAGTCCCCCACTAAGGAGACAGACAGGGAGGATGATGACGATGATGATGTCGAGGGAGTGGTGGGGCATCTCGAGCCCCATCTTTCCAGCTTTCCTGAAGCTGACGCACCTCCTACATAGGAGGATGTCTTGGAGCAACCGTAGGAAAGAAGTCAAGGGGGTTCCTCGATCCACGCAGGGTCCTCGTGTCATCGCTAGTGTGGCGGCACTCTGCCGACCTCGTCCCAGGGTCCGTCCAGCGCCTTGCCACGCCAAACCAGGTCCTTGACGCTCGAGGTGAGGACCCGGGGCCGGACGGGCTCGGAGGAGCAGGCGACACCATCCTCAGTGCATGACTCATGGAAGGCAGCCCCGGTGGAGCTCGAGGTGCCGAGGTCCGAGCCGGTCATTCCGCGCAGTTCTAGCTCCAGACAGGATCTAGCTCGGAGGGGGCCGTCGAGGTGCCAGGTAACTTGAGGGGGCCCGGGTCGGTCATCATTCCTCTAGGGTAAGCTTTTGCCGTCTGAAATTTTCTTCCCTTTTCCTGCGATTTGTAGAATTTGCTTGATGTTCCTGCCTTTCCCTACATTGCCCATGCTCAAGCGTCAAGTGGAGGAGGCGAACCCTTCATCAGCCACGCGACTCAAGGTGGACGGGGCCGTGAGGATGGCGACAGGAGGGGCAGGTGTGATCCCAAGGCCCCTGTAGACATCGGAGGTGGCCTGGCTATCACAAGCCCAGGCGACAATTATTCGGGGCAGACTGATGAGCTCTGTTCTCGTTGCAGGCTCGAGCGGTGCAGGGGCCGTGGTAGGTGGCAGCTCTGACTGGGGGCAGATGCCGGAGAGCGGGGTTGGTGCCTTGGTCTCGACGTCCACAGCCCCTACACCTGGCCAGGTCGAGGGCCCCACAACCGAGGAGGGAGCCCTCGACAGCCGCAAGCCTGGGTCAGAAAATGCCCCGATCATCCTTGGGGACGAAGAGGCCATGGTTCCTTCTCCCTCCATCGAGGAGATGGTGGAGTGCCCCCAGGAAGCAGGAGTGCTACCTTCCCAGTGAGAGGGGTGGGAGCCGTGGCCAAAGGGCCTGCATGAGGTGGAGGTGCAGCGAAAGTGGGAGCAGGAGAGCCCACAGAAGAAGGAGGAGGAAGACTGGCTGCAGAAGCGGTAGGAGGAAGAGGGGCTGGCCGAGAACCAGTCGAAACACAACGAGAGGGAAGAGGCTGGCGTCGGCCAGTCTGAGCACCAACGACTACAGCAGCAGCAGCAAGAACAGCAGCATCACCAGTAGACGCTGCTAGAGGACGCGACGCCTTCGGACCCGCGCCTCAGTGGCGGGACGAGTCCTTGGGGGAGCTGGCGATCTCGAGCCTCACTCGACATCAGGGGGACATCGCGGTAGCCTTGAGCCAATAGCTGTTGCAACAGAGCATGGCGCAGGAGGCGTTGGTGGTTCTGCTCGTCCCGCGAGAACAGCCCAGGGAGGTGACTTTCGAGAGATCGCGGCTGTCGCATCGGCTCGAGGAGGAGGGAGACACCCTTCTTCTTGCGGGAGCGGCAGTCGCTCGTGGTGCCCCTCGCAGCCTCGGCTGGTCCGACCCTGGCTCTTTTGCCTTGGCGGGGTAGGTGGGCGGTGAGGCTGAGTCATCGGCGGCCAGAGCGGGGGTCGAGCCGCCATTGCCCACCTTGGCCGATCGGGTGGCCCGTTACGGTGGTTCGCCAGACGCAATGGAGCGCATTAGGTTGTCGGTGCGAGAGAGGGTCGAGGCAGCTATCTCTTCTTGGCATAGGAGCGCCTCCTGCTCCAAAATCTGCTGGAGCCCAGTACCCCTATGATCTGGATGGATGATGTGGCAGAGATAAACCGCTGGGAGGATGCGGAGGAGTATCGGGCATGGATGGCCCATGCTCTGAAGTTGTCCGTTGATGTCACCGCCAAGAATCTGGGCCGGGTTTTTTCAGTAAGTGTTTCTCCGAGTGTGTTAAGCTTGGATAACTTCTTGATTTGATGCCTGATTTCCTGCTCTTTGTCCTTAGGACTTGAGGAGGTGCTCCTATGTGAAGTCCGAGTTCCTGCACTCAACGCATGATGGGCGGGAGGAAGTGTGGCGCCAACTCGAGGCCGGCAGGTCTGCCTGGGATAGGGTGGCCCAGGCTGAAGAGGAGGCGAAGAAGGCAAAGGAAGAGGCTGCTAAGTCCAGAGAGGATGCTAACACATCTCGAATGGAGGCGGCTCAATCCAAGGAGGACAATGCCATGGCGGAGGAGGAGGCTCGGAAGGCTAAAGAAGAAACCACTTTGGCCAAGAAAGAAGCCGAGAAGGCTATGAGCGACGTTGGACGGGCCCTCGAGGAGGCGCGATTGGCCCTTAAGCGTGTAAATTCGCTCGAGGCGGAAGCTTGAGACACCGTAGAGCGCATCAAGGGGCTCAAAACTGATGTCGCTCAAGTCTCGGAGGCCTGCGACGCCCTCAGCATCTCGGCCGGGTCAGAGAACGTTGCGCCGATGCGCTTGCTGTCAAAGTTGTCGAGCTGAAGGTGGCCCTTCAGGAGAAGAAGGGGTCCATCACTCTGGCGGGCAGGACGATCAAGGACCTACGGCTCGAGATGACGGAGGCGGTCCGCGCTTTCAAGGAGGCCCAGAAGGAGCGCAACGACGCAGTGGACGCACGCGCGATCCTCGACACCCACTGCACCAGTGAGTTCTCTTTTCTAGCTCTAAGCTTCTTGTCTCCACCTACCACTATTAACTCCCATTCTGCCTGCTAGGTCTTGAGGCCGAACTAATCTCTGTCCGTACAGCTTCGAAGGCACTTCAGGAGGGCCTTTTGGCCGAGGCGGCATTGATCGACAAACTCCGCACCATGATTAATGGTCTTTGTGACTCTTGGGGGGTCGAGCCCATGGAGGAGGTCAGGGAAGAGGTGCGTGGGGCCGCTCTCATCGACCGGCTGTACTACCTTGGGGCCGCCATGAGGGATCGCGTCCGAGACACACTCTATATTGGCGTGAAGCGGGCGATGGCGGTCGTCTATTCTGGCTTCACGTACGACATGGATGTCATCTCCCATGGCTTTGTCTCTGACCTTACTAAGATGAATGCCGAGGTGTCAGGGCTTGATCGATGCTGTTGAGGAGCCGGGTGAGAAGATGGCAAAGCTGTTCGAGCCCGAGGTCCTTCTTTTCGAAGGTGAAGAAGGCGCCGGCGATGAGGGTGGTGGCGATGATGGGGACAAAAGCCTGTGAGCCAGATGTGGGCAAGGAGGCCCACGTAATAGACTAGTTTTTGTGAATCATGACAACATGGCCCTGGTGGCCTTGAAACATTATGCATGTATATATTTTGCATTTTTAAGTCCTTTTCTTTCTTGCATGCCCTGATTGTGTTTTTTACTTAGTAAACTCGATGCACGGTCATGTCCCTCGAAGGGGGGAGTGAGTGGAGGTACTATAGTGCAGAGGCATAGGTGAGCTCTTGGCACAACAGCCCTCGACCCTCGGGACACTCATGGTGTTTTTGGCTAAGCGATGACACATATCGAGGCGCGTAAGAAAGAATAGACATTGAGTTTCAAAAAAAATGTGCGAGTTTTTTGAGGACTTCGGGGGGTTCCCCCATTGTAGCCCCCGAGGGAGGCTCAACTCTGAGGGAGCAGAGTCGAGGCTACTTTACATGAATAAATAAGAAAGTATGCTGAATCAAAGCCATTTTTTGTTTATTCATTCATGATGCCATAGTTGTACAAAATACAAGAAATGTACAAGGCCTCAAGGCCCTAGGGGTAGAAGCGACATAGCTGTTCGATGTTCCAAGCATTGGTGAAGGTTTCACCTTTTCCATTCGATAGCTTGTATGTTCCATGTTTCAGCACCTCAGTCATGGTGTATGGTCCTTCCCACGGTGGTGTCAGCTTGTGGCGCCCCTTGTTGCTCTGTCGTCAATGGAGGACGAGATTGCCAACTTGGAGATCCCTCTTGCACACGTGTTTGTCATCGTAGCTTCGAAGCTTCTATTGGTACCTTGCAGAATGGAGGAGGGCCATATCTCGAGCCTCCTCGAGCTGGTCAACGGCGTTTGTGAGGGCCTCCTCATTCGTCTATTCATTGTAGGCCTTAAGTCGACGGGATCCATACTTGAGATCAGTGGGGAGGACGGCCTCGAACCCATAGAACATGAAGAATGGAGTGAACCCCGTGGCTCGACTAGGTGTTGCCCTTAAGCTCCATAGGACTGAGGGTAGCTCGGCAGCCCACTTCTTGCCATACTTCTTCAACCGGTTGTAGATTCTTGGCTTGAGTCCTTGAAGGATCATGCCATTGGCGCGTTTGACCTGGCCGTTGGTGCGAGGATGACTGACTACAGACCAATTCACACGAATGTGATTGTGGTCGCAGAAGTCCAAGAACTTCTTTCCAGTGAATTGCGTGCCGTTGTCGGTGATGATGACATTGGGGACCCTAAAGCGGTGGATGATGTCGGTGAAGAACAAGACTGCTTGCTCAGAGCGGAAGTTGGTAATGGGCCGAGACTCGATCCACTTGGTGAACTTGTCAACTGCTACTAGCAAGTGCGTAAAGCCCCGGTTATCTTCTTCAGAGGCCTAACGAGGTCGAGCCCCCAAACAGTGAAAAGCCACGTGATGGGGATCATTTGCAGAGCATGGGCGGGTAGGTGCATTCGCTTGGTGTAGAATTGGCACCCCTCGCATGAGCGAATGAGGTTGATGGCGTCGGAGACGGCGGTCGACCAGTAGAAACCTTGCCGAAAGGCATTGCCGACGAGGCTCCTCATGGCGGCATGATGGCCACAAACCCCCGAGTGTCTGTCCTCGAGGAGCCTCCTGCCTTCCTCGATGCTAATACAATGCTGGAGGATCCCTGACGGGCTTTGTCGGTAGACTTCCTTGTCATTGTCATAGATGATGTATGTCTTGGCCCGTTGAGCTATCCGTCGAGCCTCGGTTCGGTCTTCTGGGAGCTCCCCTCGAATAAGGCAGTCAAGGAAGGGAACGCGCCAGTCTGGTGCTGGCTTGATGGTGGAGGTGACCTCTCAATCTCCATGACCTCAGTCCTGTTCAAGGTGGCCTCGTTCGAGGAAAGGGGATTGAGTGTTGATGATGTGATGCTAGCCCCCGAGCCTAAGTCAATAGAGGGCTCGAAGAGGTCCCTCAAAAACACGTCAGGCAGGACAGTCCCACGAGTAAACGCGATTTTGGCGAGCTCATCTGCAGCTTCATTGTACTATCGAGCAATGTGGTTGAGCTCAAGGCCATGGAACTTGTTCTCCAATTCACGTACCTTATTGCAGTAGGCTTCCATCTTGGGGTTGTGGCAGCTTGAGGCTTTCATTACTTGGTCGATGATGAGTTGTGAATCACCTCGAATGTCAAGGCGTCGAACCCCAAGCTTGATTGAGATGCACAGACCATTGATGAGGGCCTCATACTCCACGACGTTGTTGGAGGTGACAAAGTGGATGCGGATGATGTAGCGCATATGGACTCTGAGGGGCGAGATGAAGAGCAGGCCCACGCCTGCTCCTGTCTTCATGAGCGACCCATCGAAGTACATCGTCCACAGCTCGGCTTGAATCTGTGCTGGCGGAAGTTGGCTGTCGGTCCATTAGGCAATGAAGTCCACCAGCACCTGAGACTTGATGGCCTTGCACGACGCATAAGTGAGGGTCTCACCCATGAGCTCGACCGACCACTTGGCGATCCTTCTCATGGCCTCCCAGTTTTGGATAATCTCCCTGAGGGGAAAGATGAAACCATGGTTATCGGTGACTGAGGAATTAATGCTGGAGCTTGCGGCGTGCGAGCACGATGGCGTAGAGCAGCTTCTAGATTTGTGGGTAGCGAACCTTTGTTTCCAAGAGTACCTCGCTGACGAAGTAAACCGGCCATTGGACAGGCAGGGAGTGTCCTTCCTCCTTCCTCTCGACCACTATGGCTGTGCTGACCACATGGGTGGTTGCGGCGATATAGAGGAGAAGAGGCTCAGATGGATTGGGTGGCACGGCCGGTTTAGGAGATACGAGAATCGGAGAAGAGGTCAGCATACTTTTGAGTTTAGCGAGGGCCTCCTTGGCCTCGGCGGTCCATGTGAAGTGCTCGGATTTCTTTAGAAGACTATACAGCGACAGGGCCTTTTCTCCTAGGCGTGAGATGAAGCAGCTGAGGGCTGCGAGGCAGCCCATGACCTTTTGTACACCCTTCAGGTCTCGAATCAGCCCTATCTTGGTGATCAGGGTTGGCCTCAATACCGCGCTAAGAGAAGATGTGTCCTAAGAGCATGCCTCAAGGCACGCCAAAGACACTTCTCAGGGTTGAGCTTGATATTCTTGGCCCGAAGGCACCCGAACGCGATCTTGAGGTCATCGATGAGGTTGTCGACCTTCTTAGATTTGACTACGATGTCATCAATGTAGGCCTCGACCGTCATCCCTATATGTTCACCAAAAACATGGAGCATGCATCGCTGGTACGTTGCCCTGGTGTTTCGAAGGCTGAAGGGCATGGTAACGTAACAATGCATGCCAAAAGGGGTGATAAAGGAGGTCGCGAGCTGGTCGGACTCCTTCATCTTGATTTAATGGTAACTAGAATAAGCATCAAGGAATGAGAGGGTCTCACATCCCACAGTTGAATCAACAATTTGATCAATATGTGGTAAAGGAAATGGAACTTTAGGACATGCTTTATTTAAACTAGTATAATCGACACATATCCTCATTTTTGCTTTCTTTTTCTTAACTAATACAGGGTTAACTAACCACTCGGGATGATGAACCTCCTTGATGATCTCGGCCGCCAAAAGCTTGTGCACCTCCTCGCTGATGATCCTGCGCTTCTCCTCATCGAAGTGGCGCAAGCATTGCTTCACCGGTCTAGACTCGTCCCGAATCTCCAATGCATGCTCGGCGACTTCCCTCGATATGCCTAGCATATCTGAGGGACTCCACGCAAACATGTCAGTGTTTGTGTAGAGAAAGTTGATGAGCACTACTTCCTATTTGTTGTCGAAGTGGCACTGATCATCAGTGCCTTCCCATCGGAGCTGCTTGGGTCGAGGAGGATCTTCTTGGTATTTTCTGCGGGCTCGAAGCTGCCTGCGTGACGCTTGGAGTCAGGGGCCTCAGCGGCGAGGCCCTCAAGGGTCAAGGTTAGCTTGGTGGACTCCTCGACGACCTCTTCATTCTAAACACACTCGACGTCGCAGTCGTATGCATGCTCGTAGGAGAAGCCGATGGTGATGACGCCCTTGGGTCCCGGCATCTTGAGCTTGAGATACGTGTAGTTGGGGATCGCCATGAACTGCGTGTAGCCAGGTCGACCAATGATGGCGTGGTACGTGCCATGGAACCTGACTACTTCAAAGGTGAGGATCTCCTTCCTAAAATTTGAGGGGGTGCCGAAGCAGACGGGGAGGTCAATGCGATCGACGGGCAGGGCCTTCTTCCCAGGTACGACTCCATGGAAGCCCCTAGCGCTGGGCTGAAGCTGTGACCTCTTGACCCCCAGGAGGTTGAGGCTACTACCCCCGTCCATGAGCACCTTAGAGAGGCGGGTGTTGATGATAATTGGGTCGACGACGAGTGGGTAGACTCCGGGGTTGACAACGCGATCCGGATGGTCATCACGGTCGAACGTGATGGGCACATCGGACCAGTCGATGTACTGCGGTGTAGCGACTAGGACGGAGAAGACCTCTCGACGCTCCCTCTTATGTTGTTGAGATGTGAGTTGGGTCGAGGGGCCGCCGTAGATCATGTAGCAGTCAAAGACCTCGGGAAACTTATCGTCTTCCTTATTGTCACCTTTGTCACCGCCTTTATTCTTCTTCTGGTCATCCTTCTTGATGCCCAAAGTCTCGTAGTAGTTCCTGAGCATGCGGCAGTCCTCGAGGTTATGATTAGCCCCTCCCTTGTGGTAAGGGCAGGGCTCCTTCAGCATCTTGTCGAAGACGGCCCCCTTGGGGGACCTCGAGGCTTCTTGCGCTCGACCACAATGACAAGATCATTGTCCGCAGCCTCGCACTTGCCCAGCTGGGTCTTCTTCTTCTTGTTGTTTCCCTTCTTGGGGCCCTTGCCCGTGCCCTCGCCATCGGCTGCCTGCGCCTTCCCCTTGTCCTTCTTGTTGCCGAAAAGGGCTCCGACGCTTCCTCGCCGGCTGCGTAGTTGGTGACGACGTCCATCAACTCATCAATGGTCCTAGGGCGATTTTGTCCCAGCTGCCATACCAAATCCTTACAGGTGGTACCCGAGATGAACACCAAGATGATGTCGTGGTCAGGGATGTACGTGAGCTCGGTGCGTTGCTTAGAAAAGCGTCGGGCGAAGTCCCGGAGGGACTCCCTGCGCTGCTGCTTGCAGTTGTGAAGGTCCCAGGAGTTGCTAGGGCACATGTAGGTCCCCTTGAAGTTCCCTCAAAGCCTGCACCAGGTCGGTCCAATTACGGATCTGACCGGGGGGAGCTCCTCGAGCCATCTTCGAGCGGTGTCAGAGAGGAACAGGGGGAGTTGGCGGATGATGGCATGGTCGTTGCGTGCCCCACGCAGCTGGCAGGCTAGTTGGAAGTCGGCCAACCAGAGCTCGGGCTTGGTCTCGCTGTTGTACTTGAAGACACTCATATGGGGTCGGAAGGGGTTCGGCAGCGGCGTGCTGCGGATCACCCTGCTGAAGACTCGAGGGCCTGGTGGTTCTGGGGCCCGGTGGTCCTCATCGCTGTCATAGCGTCCCCCCTTGATGAGCACGGTATCCTCGATCTTCAGCATCCCCACTTGCATCATCGGTTCTCGATGGTGTCATAGCGCGCGTCTTGGGCTCGCGGTTGTCGACGATGCGGTCTCGGACGAGGGTCATCTTCTTTGCTCGGGGGGGCACTTCCTGGTGAACCAAGACCTCCCTCTCATCGCGGGGGGCTCGATAGGTTGATCCGAGGCCTCCCCTCGACGCCTCGAGGTTGAGCTCTCAGCCTGCTGTGTGGCCACGACATTGAGGAGGCCCTTGACTTCGTCCAATATCCGTCGAGCTTGAGGGTTTGATGGCACGAGCATGTTACAAAGAAGCATGGCGGTCGTAATGATGTTCTGACTGGCTTGAGGAAAACGGTTGATGACAGGGTGCTCGGGTCCCCCGCCTTCAACGATCTATCGGTTGACCTCTCGGGCTCTAGCTCGGGCCCTCCCGCCAGGCGGGGGTCGGCGCTCCTGCTCGAGGGTCCACTCGAGCTAGCGCAGGCGCTCTCGATCCTCATCGAGCTTGGCTCGTATCTCCCGGACTTGCACGAGCTGAGCGTCTTGGTCATCCAGATGCAGGCGTTCGTCATGGGGCGCAGCCGGCGACTGATCCTCCTTGTTCGCATGACAAGGGCCCCTCCTGCTGCGGCCGTGGCCGTTGGGTCGACGGTGTCGTCGCTCAACACGACTTCGTCCTCGATGTGGAAACACTCGTGGGTGGGGTCGTAGTGGTCGGAGTCAGAGTCGGGGTTACCGGAGTAGAAGATAGGGAACTTCCCACGCCGCTCCTCCTCCAGCCGATGTCGCATCGTGCCGAGGGTGTACTACCTTGGGCCAGGTGCTCACGAGAAGCCAAGGTCCTCGAAGGCTGGCAGGAGCGCTGCCAGGTCCATGGTAGCGCGCAAGAGAGCCCCCGGGTGGTCCTCATGCGCGCTCATACTGGAGCGCATCGTGGCGGAGTACGTCTTGGTGGCGTTGTCCAGACCGAATGGGAACTGGCGACGAGCCCCAAACAGTCCATGCGGCAGCAGATTGGGGAGTGAAGGAGCTATGCCCGTCAGGGGAACCTCGTCGAGCTCCCCTGATGAACACATCGCGAAGGTGAATTCGGGGTCTCCATAGAGCCCTGCTGGCTCATTTTCATTCCCAGGCGTGGGTCAGGCAGGTCCCCAACCAGGGGCCCTGCGTTGCCCACCAAGGACAGAGGAAACATGGAAGACGTCGACCTAGACGCGGGCTGATGATGACGGTGGCACCGGTCGCGCCTCCTCCTGGGCATGGATGCATGGTGACGAGACTAGCGAGCGGCCCCTCCTGAGCGTGGGGGCTCGCTGCGGCCTCCGCTCGGATCTCCGACCGAGAACAGATCATGTCGTAGTCACGGCCGAGTGACATGAACTCCAGGCTCCCGAACCAGATCACCGTGGCTCGCAAAAGCGGTGAAGCTAAGTCTGCCATCCGAAGAAATGGCGGGAATTCATCGATGACACGCAGACCCTCTACCCGGCGCGCCTACTGTCGGTGTATCGACCCCGGGGGCCGAGCACCAACGAGTGAATTTGTATTGCGTGCTCCCTAATCCGGATGGTGATGCAAGAAGAATACACGAGGTTTGTCCTGGTTCGGGCAATAAGAGGCCCTACGTCCAGCGAGGGAGGGGAGAGTTTGTATTATCTTGCATCGAAGTGCTTGTATAGGGGTGAATACAACCGAGCGAGTGAGGTTGGCTAGTACTTGAGCGTTGCGAGCTCTGGCTATCCTCTATTTTTGGGTGATCTCCCTCATCTATGCTAGTCTGGCGTCTCCTTTTTTAGGCCAAGGAGGGGCACAGGTGTACAGTGTAACCCTAGAAATGGTGCTTGTAGGGCTGGCGTAGGAGGTGACGTCAAAAGTGGATGCCGATCATGTCCGGGAGACTGTAGCGACATACATCAAAGCGAGGCTGAGCTCTGCACACAGCATGCCTTGCCATCTCACGATGTCTCGGTGAAGTCGGTGGCTGACTGGCATAGATGATGACGCTACTGTACCTCAGCGGCGTGGCGAAAGACGTGTTCTCCTGTTGGGAGCGTAAGGCTCGCTATAGATGACGCAGTGGGGTCATCGTAGCGCTGATCGGAACCGGCTAAGGGCTCAGTCGAGCGGTGCCCGAGGGGGGTCGAGGCCGGAACGGATAGGAACGACCCCGAGAAATGCGGGATTTATGTTGACAAATGCTTCTCGAGGGGGTGCCGAATGGAGCACAGTCCGCGGTATGACAACACAGTGCGGTACAATCCGCTGGTTTCCTGGGTATGGGCAGTAAAAGGAGGATTTGACCAGTGCACTATCCACTGTTACCATGGCTGTAGCCATGAGGTTAGGCGGGAGCAGGTGAAATGCATTAAATGCTTGGGGAATTATATGGGAAGTAGGCGGGTCGATGGGGTGCGCAGTATTCGACGGGTGATCGTTCGCCTGGGGGAGTTCCGTCACTCGAGGGGGTGATCATTCCCCCAAGTAGACAGCCTCGAGTCGAGAGGGTCCCATCGAGTGAATAGTAGCCTGGTTCGTCGAGACCCGTTCATGGGCCGGCCCAACGCAATTTGATACTTGGATCGGATATCTTATGTACTTTTGAGCTGAGGGATAATAATGGTGGTTTTGGGTTTGTTAATGCAGGGATTGAGTTGCTTAGTCGAGGGTTAAGGGTACCCCTTATTCAGGTACCCGACAAAGGGTTTCATGTCAGAGGATTCGGAATTGACCGAGCGCCAGAGGGAGCACAAATATAAGGAAGATATGAAAAAGGAGAAGGTGAAATTGACAAGGTACATATACGAAGTAATGAAGAAGACCAAGCCGGATGGTCCTAGGTGTATCATGGATGCTTACCACTTTGGGTAAGTCGAGAACATGTATGTAGAGCTCAGTGGCTAGGATCATGCCTTCTCATTATCGTAACATGTATCTTCTTCTAATTGTGTAGCAAGGACAATAGCGGCGGCCACTGGGTTGCATTCATCATCTTACCGCACCTAGGCAGGGCCTTGGTATTGGACTCATTGACGGTGCCAAACACAAAAGGTTCCAAGATCTTCGAAGATTGCTTGAGAAAGTAAGTCACCTTTGCTTTTTGATCATTTACGGTTTTCCTACGTATATTCAAATTGTCGCTAACACTATTACTTTTCATACAGTGCTTATAAGGCTTACCTAGAGGATTCAGATTGCTGGGATGAAAGAAGTGACAAGTGCAAGCAGAGGAACAAAAATCACATTAAAATATGACGCGATTACCCAGTAAGTATTTTAGATGTCCAGTCGTGCTATTCATACATAATATGTATGCGTTCTAATGCTTTTGTTTGATTCGTGCAGTGTGCCAAACAACCTATGGGATCCAATGCATGTGGCTTGTACACTTGCATGTACTTAAGGGAGTGCAGGAAGTTCAGCAACAACTGGAAGGTGCTCAAGGAAGCAGTGAAAGGCCAGAACTCACTGAAGTGTACCCCACTAACCTTGAAAGATGCCAAGGCTGATATCTACAAGTTCATCATCCAGAATTGCGTGAAAGAAGGAGAGGAGTTCTTTGACGAATTAAGTGATTTGGCGGTGTTACCGGAGCACGAGCACCTTAGGAACTGGCGTACGCCGCCGGATTACAAATACCTCGTAGACTTATTTTGATATGTATCATGAACGGATTCGGTTGGTCTCTGTTGTATCTTGAACTAATTAATGGATTGTATGAACTATGTCGTGCCTTATGCATGGATGCTGTTTATATATATATGTATATGTATATGTATATATATGTATATGTATATATATATGTGTGTATATATATGTATATATATATGTATATATATGTATATATATATGCAATCATCTGTTTGCTTCATATATAAATTCTGGATTTGATTTGAATTTGAATTTAAATTCTGGAAACTGCTTCTGGTGCTGGTTTATTAATTTTTTTAAATAAAAAACATTAATCGTGACGGACTTCTTAACCTGTCCGCCACGGTTAATGCAGTTAACCGTAGCGGGCCACGTAAAACGCCCGCTGCGGAAGTTCTATTTACCGCAGCGGGCGACATAGGACGCCTGTTGCGGTTAATGTGATTAACCGTAGTGGACGCTTATGTCGTCCGCTACGGTAAATGGAAGTTCCGCAGCGGGCAAAGGCGCCCGCCACGGTGGAGGCCACGATTAACCGTGACCTTCCATTCATGGCGGACGTCGTTGCCCGCTACGGAAAACCCAAGGCGCCCACCACGGTTAAGCCTGCTATAGTAGTGGCAGCAAGCCTTGCTCACATCTTTGCCTTGTTAAAACCTCAACCTAGATTAATTATAGCTTGCACTGCAATATCAAGTTCGCAAGTGAGAAATAAGGCAGTTGACGTGGAAGAATCCGGTATTTTTTTATAACAATTCCAATACTTATTTGGTTTAGATCAAAATTAAAATTTAAAAGGTCACACATAATAAGCTTTGATGAAGATTACTTTTCTATCTGCATAATTTTTTTTATTTGAATGCAAATTACATACGGTCATGTAAGCTATTTCGGAATATTTACTTCTTGGTTAATGTGCATTATTCAGTTAGCCCATGCAGATTTAAACTGAATGCCCATTATTCAGTTAGCCCATGCAAGTTAAGACTGATTGCAGATAGTACTTGCTCTGTTACACTTCCTATTTTTATGTTCTGAGTATGCCTTTCTGTTATTTGTGTTGGGTCATAGAACTGAGAGTTTGCTGATGCCAACAAGCACAAATACCATTTACAAAAATAAAAGTAAACAATAACTATTTGGTGGTGAAGCTTGACATTGCAAAACATCTACAAAACCAAGATAGAGGACATTGGATTTCAAGCTTAACATTACTTTTCCATCTTTGTGGTTTCATATGTTTAGGTCAAGGAGGTCATAATTGTGCATGATGTATGCTATCCAGGACAGTGCGTGTTGCCGGCTTTCATGTTTGTGTTGCCTTGTGTAGGCCCTTAAATCTTCTATTTTAAATATCAATTAGAGGTAATTTTTGGGATCTATGAATAGAAGTTACAATATGATGATCACAAACCTCTGTTTGGTCTAATTGCCAACATGGAAAACCATAAGATGGTAAAATTGGAGAGGAAGGTCATGAAAGGTACGCCTCTGTCTTCCCATTCAATTAGTAACTGAGTCATTGAAACTATACTTGTAGATGTGTGTGTATGGTATAAAGTGAGACCCCTTGTGCATGGTGCAGAGCAAGATGCTAAATTAGAAGTTGTTGTTGATGCAAAATTATATCTGCAAACACACCGGGCTAATACCCGAA
>CM041635.1:48820774-48849452 GCA_023333625.1 Bothriochloa decipiens | reverse complement strand
AAAAAACGGTGTCAACAGTTGTGGAGGAGACCATTGCCCGGAAGAAGCACATTGCACTAGCGAGGTGAATGGAGAGCCAGACCTACAAACTTGGCTCATTGTAAGTGTCACTTCAAGCTGTCCTACCAAGTGTGGTTCCTGAAACAGATCTGCACCCAACTTCTGCTTTTTAGTGATACCTGGTTCTGAATCACTTTTACTTGAATATTGCAAGATAATTTTGATGAGCTTGAAGATAGAAGCAGCCATTTATTTTTATTATAGGTTTGTGCATATTAGAGATCAAAGTTTTATTTGATACGGCAGCAATTGGTGTGAACTATTAATTATTGCATCTATCGCAAGCTGTTTTTTTAATAAGAATGTTGTGGAATATGAATTTAAATCCTGATGCGAATGACCAAGTAGACTTTCAGTAATGACGGGATGAAAAATTTATCCTATCAAAATAGGAGATGTTATACTTGTACACAATTTTTAAATATAGATTTTCCCCTCACTCTTGTTATTTAAAATAATGGTTTTCTATTCGATTTTCTACTAAATTGAAAACAATCTGGATGTCTTGTAAACAAGATAATTTGTAAATTAGATTCTTTTTATGTATCTTACGATCTCAAATTCTTTTCTTTACTTATAATAGGACGTTGTTTATCAAATGAATAATAATAAAAAAACTTACACATAATATTATATAAAATGTTGGATTTAAAAATGTGCAATATATAAAATGTTGGATTTAAAAATGTGCAAATAATAGAAAAGAAGATAATGACAACCATGCTAGAAAATGGAAAATAAAAACAAGATCAATTTTCTACGCATGGGCGACAAGTGCGTGTCGCACGTGCACGGTAACTAGTAAACCTCAAACGTGCACAAACTTTTCACAAACAGGGCACTTTCAGTAATAATATATCAAGACAAGATCATGCTTCTTGCGGCAGACGTGTCGCGTACGATTCCACCTTCTTAACATCGCGTATAGACCGGCACCACGTCTGACCAACAGAGACCCAGACGGACTTCTGAATTCTGATCAAAACCCTCCGGGGACGAATGTTCAACCGGGGTAAGGTCCATCCTTGGAGACCGAGCGATGCAATGGTGGCGGGCGGGCCTGCCGGCCGACGGTTTCGTTGGCGAGGATAAGCAGTCCATGTCGGACTGCGGCTTCGCTTACAAGGAACACGATTTAGAGTTTTAGACGGTCAAGTGTCAACCGTAGCATCGTCCGTTCATGCAAGCGCAATCATTCCGCTTTTCCGCACCGCGTGCGATCCTGCCGCGCCGCCCGTCAGCGCCAGGCCGCCACTAGGATCGGCAAGTCAACGGCAAGCGACGGGGAAAGCGGTGCGCGCGGCTTTCTGCCCGTCGACGTGACGTGCGGTGCGCGGCCGCCGGCCGGGGTGTCAACGGCGGATTCGGACGGATCGCTGGTGAATAGAATGCAGCAGCCAGTTGCCGGTTGCCGTGGCCCACATGCGCACTCCCGTAATCCGCACGCGGCGAAGTCCAAGTCCAACGAGGAGGCCGGCGGCGCCCGGGGACCCACCCGAGAGATGCCGCAACTGGTAGCGGGGCCCAAGCGCAGAGAGCAGACCTGGCATCCCCGCATCTACTGGGGGTGTGTGGGCCTAGCCCGTGCCCAACCGCCGAGAATGGCCGGGGGGACGGCGCCACCCGACGTCGCAGTCACGTTGCTGCCTCCCCGCGGACGCAAAGACAACGGCAAAGAGAGAAGGTGCGCTGCCGAATGCCGATTCCTCGCAATTCTATTCTGTCGTCCTCCTCCCGGTCTTTCTCAAGATTTCTCCGGCTTTGGCCACTAATTCATGTGTTACCTGCCGATTACGGGCGACTCGATCATGACACGACCACACGGGTGGCTTAAAAAAGAAGGCGACGCTAAAGAATTGCATCAGGCATAAGGCATTGGCACAGCATCGCGGTAGTGGCAAGTGGCTGGTGCGGGGCGATTCGAGAGCGCCCCGGCGAGACCACGATGACGCATGATTCGTTCCGTGCAGGAGGCTTTCCTACCTCTCTCGCCTCCCTTCCTTCCTTCCAGAGGCAGGTCCTATCTGGCTGACCAAGCTAACCCGCCACCCAACCAGTCAATTCGTCCAGCCACTCCATCAGCATGCCGGGATCCGAATTCGGAGCCTCTCCTTTACCGATTCCCTCCTCTTCTTCCTCCTCCAGTCCCCCCTCCTCTCCCCGCCTTCGGTTACGCCTCCAGAAAATAGCTAAACTAGTCTGCGAGTGGACGTGTCCATGTGGATGTGGATTGTTTAGCATCCAGGCCAGGCCGTATCTCCCCTGCGTCCCTCTCTCTTTCCTCTTCTATCATCGTCTTCCGCAATCCACCAACCCTGGTTGATTCGACGTCCTACTATTCGCCGTCTCACGGTGACCTGTTCTTGGAAAATTCCTTTCATTT
Organism: Bothriochloa decipiens; assembly: GCA_023333625.1. NCBI lineage: Eukaryota > Viridiplantae > Streptophyta > Magnoliopsida > Poales > Poaceae > Bothriochloa > Bothriochloa decipiens. The sequence goes on along the minus strand of CM041635.1, from coordinate 48,847,009 downwards.
ATACGTAGAGATAGAGGCTCAGATAGTCAGATGACACCAGCAATTATCTGCGCCAGTGCTTCCAAGGAGACAGTGGCAGCCGCGGCAGACAGCCGAGAGCCGAATTACTAGTCGAATTAGGTGGGCAAGCACGGAGCGATGGAGAAGGGGAGCAGCGGGCCGTCCTGCCGCGCCGCAATCTGCGGCATCGTCGTGCTCCTCAGCGTCATCGCCTTCTCCTGCTCGCTCGCCGCGGAATTCCACAAGGTCAAGGTACGTACGGTGCCCTGCCCCCTCCTCCGCGCTCTTCTTGGTCTTGCAATTCGGCGAGAAATCCGCGTTCCCGGATCTGAGGGGTTCGTTCGTCTGTCTGTCGTGTCGGTGTGCGCCGCAGGAGAAGGACATAAAGCTGGACGGCAGCCTCTGCTCGCTGCCCAGGAGCTTCGCCTTCGAGCTGGGCGTGGCCGCCATCGCCTTCCTCTTCGTGGCGCAGCTCGTGGGCACCACGGCGGCGGTGACCACCGCGTGCGCCGGCGCCAAGCCCAGGAAGAGCTCCGCCACCAGAGGACGCGTCGCGTTCGTCTCCCTCCTGGTCCTCTCATGGTACGTACTCGTCCGTATAAAAAAAATGACCGTGGCGATGGCGGGGAATAATGCATACAAACACCGCCCGCTACGTGATTGATTCCAGCGACAGGAGTGAACTGAATTTCGTCTCGGCCGGTGTTGTGTTGCGCGGATGATCATCGATGCAGGCTGAGCTTCGCGGTGGCGGTAATCCTGCTGGCGACGGCGGCGAGCATGAACCACGGGCAGCGGTACGGGCGCGGGTGGATGAACGGCGACTGCTACGTGGCCCGGAGCGGCGTGTTCGGCGGCGCGGCGGGCCTGGTGGTCGTCACGGCGCTCATCACGCTCGGCCTCACCTTCGCCACCGAATCGGCCTCGGCGGCCGCGGGGGCCATGGCGACGACGCCCGCACCGTCGTCGTCGTCACCAGCCACATGCACGACGAGGACACATCTCGACGCGGCGTCGGCGGACGCCGAACAGCCCGGCGGGCGATCCAAGCAATGAGGCAGGCAGGCTGGCTTGCTGGGGCGGACCAACCGGAGGCGGCTGGTGAGCGGCAACGTTCGTGCCGGCCGAAAAAGGCCGCGCCGCGTGGGGCGGCTGGTGGGCTGGCGGGGCAACGGAAAGCGGCTGGCGGCCGCCGGACCGGACGGGTGGGACCGGATGGGTTATGGATATACCGCTGGTTGGCGGGATATTTAGCTGCCGCGACAGAGGTACATACATTACTGTTTAGTGTTTACCGTCCCATTATTACTGACTCTGACCGTGTAAATGTAAATGACACTAGCGGTCATTGCAAAAATGCAAACATAAATCATAGGAAAAAGTACCCGGTTTTTCTTTCCTTAGAAAGGATACTAAAAGGTTTGCGCAATTTGCGAGTTTGTGTGCATGTGCACCTAATTTGGTGCTAGTGGGCATGTTATCTTGTAGCCTTGATTGGCTGAGCGCCTGAGCCTGGACGCTGTACTGTGACTGATTACAATAATACATTCGAATGAACATTCTTTCATGAACCCAGCAACTTCTGACAATTGAGTAAGAAAAAAAGGATGTTCATTTGCAGAAGTATACTATGACAATTAAGATTGAAGCTAGGCCTTGTTTAGTTCCTCGCCAAATTGGCATTATGCATAGTGCCGTGTCACATCAGCGCACTGTAGTATTTTATTTGTATTTGGTAAAAATTGTCTAAATTTTGACTAATTAGATTCAAAATATTCGTCTCGCAAAGTACAACAAAACTGTGTAATTAATTTTTAATTTTATCTATATTTAATACTTCATGTACGTGCCGGTATTTTGATGTGACGAGAAATAGAAATTCTACATAGTGAATTTGATGATAAAATTGAGCATCTAAACAAGACCCCAGTATAATGCTGATAGCTTAAGCACGGCACATTACAGTACCTAGAGTAAGAATTGTTGGGAGGCTGTAGAAAGTCTAGCACTAACATCAATGCAATGCAATAACTCGCAACGCAAGGGCAGCCAAATTCTTGTCGGATAGCTCATAGCTGCAAGCTTCAATTTTGTCCAAAAGAATTCGTATAGTCCGCTGAAACTTGAAAGCAGACAGTTTTGGAAGCGAGACGGCAATCCCGAAGTTAGAATCGGAGGCGTCTGGGCCTCGTTTAGATTATAAAAAATTTTTAACCTAATAAATAGTAATTTTTTATCTTATTTATTAAATATTATTTAATTATGGACCAATTAGATTTAAAAAATTTATCTTATGATTTTAAACTAAACTGTATAATTAGTTATTTTTTTATCTATATTTAATACTCCATACATGAGTCTAAAAATTAATATGATAAAAAAAGAGTGAAAAAATTTAGCAATCTAAACAAGGCCCTGGTGTCCCAGGAACCAGGTCCAACGAAGCGGGCGATCTACGCGATGCAGATGCAGAAGAGTCCATGGCGAAACTACCTGTGCACTTCGTCCGGTTGTAAAGCTGCATGCAATGTCATTGCAACGATGACCTGGTTCTGGTTGGCAAAAACGACGCGATTTGCATCTGAAGGGCATAACAGAGGTATGTAACGAGTAATTTACAGGTGTCAAATCAGATGATCATTGCATGCACGTGATTCTGCAGCCCCGCTGAAACGTGGATAAACGTGGCGCGTGGGCAGCATGTGCGTGTGCTTTGTTGCAGCCATCCAGGCTGGCTTTAGGCGTTAGCAGCAGTCAAGGTTTGCCTGACCACACAACTCTCTGAATTTTGAGCAGAAAACAACATGAACGGAAGCAACACACACTGGGCCAAAAATTGATGAAACAAGTCGCACGCTAGCCCAGTAAAACCCGTCCGTGTCTCCAACGCGAGCCGCATCTCATGTCGTTGTCTGATTCTAGTGTGGGCTGCGGCCCAAGCTCGTCTTCGCTGTGCGACCACTTTCCGGGAGATTGACTCACGAAGCAAATGAGAAACGCTGTGAAGGGAACATACTGTTGCACCTTTTAAACTACTTTATTCGTTTTAAATTATAAGTCATTTAAAAATTCATGAAGAGTAAAAAACATCCCAAGTTTAACCAAAATTATAGAAAGAACTACATAAATTAATGAAATCAAATAGATACACTGTAAAAATATAATTAATGAAGAATCTAGTGATACTTATTTGGCATCCTCAATGTTATTTTATTATATAAATTTGATCAACCTTGAAATGATTTGACTCTCCATAATTCTTACATTTTCTTATAATTTAGGATAGAGGTAGTATTTTTTAGAGTAAAATGCACTCTGGTTACTCAAACCATTGGCCTCCTCTCATCTAGATACTCAAACTACGAAACCGACTGTCTGGGTACCTTATCTATTTTCTATACACCTAAAAGTCTAAAATCTGCCACATTAAGACTAACTTTGCAAAAAAGACCATATCTCTTTTCTCTTTCCTACTCATAGCTCCTTCCTCTTCTTCCCGGTGACCGACGCTATAGACTCGATGGGGCACGGCACGCGAGCGCGGCTAACGTCGCCTGTCATCCAGGCACGGCACGCGGGCGCGACCGGGAGAAGGCGCAACCCGGTCCAAAGTTTTCCCAGCACGACCCACTGTCCCAGGATGACGCGCTGGAGCTCATGGCGCCAGAGAGGAGCAGGGGAGGAGGGAAAGAGGAAGGAGTAGGCGGTGGCGCGCCGCTTGGGCCGCCACCACTGCTCGCAGGTGCGCGAGCGCAACCACGGCCGCGGGCCGCCGCCACGGCCTCGACGCAAGCATGACGCGGAGGGCGTAAGCCGCCAGGCGCAGAGCCGGGAGGGGCTCCTCTGCCGCTGCGGGCAGGCGGCCGGGCGCGGAGCCGGGAGAGGCTCCTCCGCCGCCGAGGCAGGCCTCCGGGCGCTGAGCCGCGAGGGGATCCTCCGCCGCTGAGGCAGGCCGCCAAGCGCGGAGCCGGGAGGCGCTCATCCGCCGCTGAGGCAGGCCACCGGGCGCGGGAGCCGGGAGGGGCTCCTCCGCCTCGCCTCTCTGTGGACGCACGGGCTCCGTCGGTCATAGGGGAAGCCAGACGTGGCCTCTCCATCGGACGCATGAGAAGCCGCGTCGTTGTCCGTTCCTCCCCACTACGAGGCTGGAGAAGAGGCCGGAGGCGGTGGCCGAGCGCCCCGTCCCCATCCGCGCGCACGGCAACCACGTTGCTCCATCTCGCGGCGAAGGCGGCGGGGAGGAATGGGGAGAAGGAGAAGATGGCGGCCGTGGCGTTCGGAGCTCGGGGGGCGGCTTGGGCAGGGCCAGGGCAGTGGTCCGGTGGAGGATGCGGGGCAAGGCGGGCAAGGCACGCAGAGCTACGATGGGGTCACGACGGCCGGGGCTATGGCCGACATTGGTGTTGGACGGCCGGGGTGGAGATGGTAGCCGCCGATGGGCAGTTAAGAAGAGGAAGGAGTTAGCTGCGAGACCGAGAAAACGAATAGGGTCTTTTTTGCAAAGTTATTCCTGACATGACAGATTTTAGACTTTTTGTGTGCATAGGGAATAAATCAGGTACCGATATAGTCGATTTCATAGTTTGAGTATCTAGATAGAAGGAAGACAATAGTTTAAGTACCCTGGATGTATTTTACTCATTTTTTAGTTAGATTTTAATTCTCAAACTTTAAATCATACATTTTACCCCATGAATTCTAAAAACCATTTAGGCGAACTGTATTTTGATAATATAAAAAGGTAACCTTTGATGGAGACTGTTGCAGCAATTCAAAATATACATAGAGCATTTCATATATGATTAAGTTCAGTTTTAACCCCTCAACTATCACGTCGGTCTAATTCATACCGTCAACTATAAAATCGTCTATTCTTGACACTCCAACTATTAAGAAGGTTTACTTTTGGCAACTGGGCAGAGGTAAAGCTGTTTTGACCGACACTCGGTGGTTTTGACCATGTGGGGCTCGCATGTCGATGACTCATGACCTCCCTCTCCATCTCCACGGCAGCGCCGGCGAAGCTCGTGCCTGCGCACGCGGCCGGACCACGACGGACCACGCCGGCGAAGCTCCCCTGCTGCACCTCCGCGCACGCGAACTCCGCCGCGCCACCACGAGCTCTATACGCGGGCTAGCTCCGCCGCCGTGAGCTCCCCCACACGTGCTTCTCCGCCGCCGCCCCGCCGCGCCGCCACGAGCTCCGCACGCGGCTGGGAGCGGCCGCGAACTCCATCGCGCCGCCGTGCACGCTCCTCCGGCGACGCTCTGCCACCACGAGCTCCGCACGTGCTCCTCCCCTGCGCCCGAGCTCCGGCTACGGCCGCGAGGTCCGATGCCGCCGCGCGCAGGCTCCCTCGACGGGCCACGCGGCTTCTCCAGGTGCAGGAGGAGGCACGAGCTCTCCAGGCGCAGGAGGCGGCCCCTGATGCGCCCTGAGCCGGGCGCTCGCGTGCTCCTGCTCGCTCGCGCGCTGCGGCCGCGTCCGCCGTCGTGCTCCTCCTCGTGCCGCCACCTCCTGCGCCGCTGCTGTGTCACCTGTGCCCACGCAACAGCCGCGAGGCCGCTGTCGCAGATCCCCATCCTTGCCCTTGCACCTCGGCCGCTTACCGTTGGCGGCGACGAACGGCTGGCAGCCATCTCTGCGCGCGCCACAGGCAGAGTTCCATCCGACGCACGAATTCGTCCAACTCACAACACTCCAATCCAATTCCTTGCATCCACAGGTGGACATGGAAGCTACCTAGCCGCCCAGTACATATTGAGAGCCAATAGGGTCTCGTCGTCGGCCAATTTCCGATTTCCACGGCCGCTTGACTTCTCCCCGCCAAAACAGAGCACCATTTGGTGTAAAGCACGTTCCATGATTTCCTTCCAATTAAATCGCAGCCTTGCACAGCTGCTGTGTACGTAAGCTTTGGTTGCTCACCCCACCCCTTCGCTTGTTCGATGGATGCTCTGGTTCGCCGGAACGCCGTCAGTCCGTCACCATGGTGAGAACGCAGCTGCCATCGCCGCCGTGCATGGTGAGAACGCACTTGCACGGACCTGCACTTGCGCCTGGACCTGGAGGCACAGGACAGCGTGGGGCAGACCTGCACGAACGCAGCAGCTGCTCGGCCTCGCGTGCGTCCACGACGGTGGCTTCCTGTTCGCGCGTCGTGCGGCCGGTGGGGCAGCCCCTGGTCGACTACTGGGAGCGGTGCGGGGGCGTGGTACCGCCGTCCGCGAGGCCGACGCTGCCGGCTGGGCGAGTTCGCGGGCCGGGATTCGAGCGGCCGTCGCAACTTGCTCGAGCGCCGACGGTAGCTGCTCGTCGCTGGTGACGGGAGGAAAGAGAGGGAGGTGATAAGAGTGGCTGACGGGAGAGCCCCACGTGATCAAAACCGCTTTGCCTTCGCTCACGTAAGGTGTCTACGTCAGGCGGTTTCAGAGTTGGGGTATAAATGAGACCAAGACTATAGTTCAATGGCAAAATGTAGACTAATCTTTTCATATATATTACTTGCATAGCAAAAATACAATATAGATCATTTCATGGATACTGTAGAACAATGAGTACCAAGTACAAAAATAATTTTTTTTGAGACAAACCAAGTACAGAAATAAATAAACTTGTTTCTTTTGTGAATGATGAAATGGGCCGAGTGAACAGCCAGATGAAACACATCAGCAAGAAATAGAAGTGCAGGAGGGGTCGAGGGGATGTTCATCGTTGCCAAAAGCAACGCTGGGCCTATAAATCTTAAGGCTCAAATGAGGCACGTCGCGTTATCATGTGGCTGCTTTTTTTTTTTGAGGGGATATCATGTGGATGCTGAGCATGTCGTTTCAGCGATGGACGCCCGGTGGGCCGTTCTCCTCTCCACCAAGCACGTGTCCATTACGATCGACTTAACCGAAAAGGAAACTGTGGGATGTTGCCTTCGCAGTCAGGCCCGTTAGGCCATTACCATGTCCTTGAGCATTATATTTGCTGCTGATCGAATGTTCTTCTCGTCACATGATAATAAGTAATTGTCTCAAAAAAAACATGATAATATGTAATTTGTTCTTATAATATGTTTAAATAATTTAGATGATGCATGGCTAATTTCCACTCCAAACTAACAGATAAGGTTATAGCTTACAATTTCCCTTTTGTAAAAAAATAAAAATTGTTGCAATATTGTATCGCTCAGAATTGTGTGTCTTTGTAGTGGTGGGTATTCCTTTCTCGTAACTTTTGGCCTGTTCGGTTGAGGTTTCTGCAACCGATAAGTCAACTAATGTAGATTTGATAGCATGGCTAATAAGTCAGGTTAATAAGGCCAAGACTCAAAGAAAGAACGAGTAGTGCATTGATTTAGAGTTATCTTGGATTATTGTTGCTATGCATAACAAGTGAAAGTTTCTTCTGCAGAAAGAAGAATAGTTTTAGGTAGATCATGGAAAGCAGTTAGTCCCCTCATCAGAGATGCATGGGCCCTTTGCTTTGCTGGAAGTGGCACATAGCTAGATCTAACAGGCCCCGCACAACATCTTGGTACGTACCAAAGTGGCCCTATCTCACGAAATGTGAGATCACACGATCGATTCACATGTAAAGATTTCCTGACGTTTTGCGCACCGGCCAGCCATCCCTTAACTACCAGCTAAAAAGCTGCGGTCTCTTCAATCATCATCACTGGTTCCATGATGAGGTCTTCCATGATATGTATGCAATCAGCTGCTAGCTTTTGGTGTGCGCTAGCTGCCCCCCTGCATACACTAGTGACCTAGTGTAGTCCCAGCTGCTACTGTGTCCGTCAGACAGGCACACAAAGAAATTCGCTGTAAAGCAGATTACGCCACGTACTATCTATCCTGGGTCTGATCGGTATCGGCCCGTGGATCCATCGGTAGTGGAAGCGGCCGGAGCCCTCAGTTCATCGTGACTGTGATCTCAAAATCTGAACTTTTCCTGAAAGCAACGCGTATCCAGCTGCGAGCCTGCAACATTGTTCGATCCTGTCTGGGTGCACATCACTATGCATCATCGCACTGCTCCTCCTTTTCGTCTTTTGAGCCGGCGATGGCCGACATGGCCGGTGTTTTGGCGACGCGAGTGCGCGATGCATTAAAAAAACAAAGTACGTTTGGAAAATCCTGGCGCATTACCTTGCATTTGATCGCAATTCTCTGCTTCCAGCTGACAGAATCTCCCGCCAGCGATTGCATGGATGGATGCGCATACAATCTCTATCCCCTGTACTATGTTGTGACGATGACGTGTGACGGCCGTGCGCTAGTGGCCTCTGACAGTGAGGGAGGCATCGTTGGAAAATAATAAAGCGAGGAAGGATACTCTACTTCTACTAATAAACAGGAAGAAAGAGTGGATGATGGCGCAGCGCATGGGCCTGAAGCACCGATCGAGTCCACCCAACAATTAACTGGACTCACTGGATCAGGACAGCGGCAACCTCTCGCTTTTGATTCCGCTAAATTTGTTAATGAAAGACCTTGTTTGCTTTACAAGGCAGAGAGGGTGCTATTTTGGGAGACAAAAGGGGATCAGAACAAGGATGATCTGTCAGGAGAGAGGCGCGTCAGCATACTAGTGCCCCGTAGTAGCAAATAGTGTTTTCCTAAATAAAGAAGAGTCCGAGACCGGTGGGCGGCGGCAGCTGTACCCCAATCTGTAGCGCCAGCCATCCGTGCGTGCTTTCATTCGCCTTTTGGTTTTGGATGGATGCCATTGATGAGTAAGGAAGCAACCAGGGAAGGCTCGCATGGCAACGCAACGGCATAGATGATGGCAGTGGCGACTGGCGATGCGTTGGAGGAGTACGTGCGCTGTGCACATGCGGTACGGTTATCTTCTCCTAGTGAGCTACTGTAGAAAGGAGATCGGGCGCGGTCGGCGGTCAGGTCAGGTCAGGGGGAATCGACATGGATCGACCAATCCGATTGATGCGGCAGGCGCACACGGGAGTACTCGTACAACAACGGAAGAAGGTTCAGTGCACGGCGAGGAGTGACAGGGGAGCAAAGCCCGAAAAGGCCAAGCAAAAGAGATCCCAGAACGGGGTCGGGGACGACGGAAAGCGAAAGCGACGGGGTGGCCGGGTGGGCTGCATTAGATTACTGGTATCTGGACGGCCGACCAGGTACGCCAACCAACCAGGCAGCAAAACCGCGCCTCCCGTCTTTCGGCTTTCAGGTTTCCGTTTCGCGTGGTTTCCCCCTGCGCGCGGCCTAATCAGTCGGTCACTTACTGCTGCTGTACTTGGCCTCGTTTTGCTCGAGGGTCGGCGGCGACGGCCGCGTCCAAGTGGCAAGTGTCTGCGGGGCCAGGCCAGGTCCAGGGTCCCGCTCAGCTCACGCGATCCGGGCGCCAGGTACCGGCGTCGCGACGCGTAAAAACTCACCCGTCGCGGTCGGTCTCGCTCGCATGCCGCATGCGCCGCGCGGATGGCGATCGTCGGAGCCTCAAGGCCGGGGGCGCAGCGAATAAAAGCGCGCGCATGCGTTCCCTGCTCCGGCCGGCTGAAAAACCAAAAACCATTTGGCCTCACGTTTGCTGGATCATCTGGATGGGTGGGCTGTTTTTGTGCTGGCGCCTGGCGGATCATCAACGAGAAACGGATGATGATGTGCCGTGTGCGTGGTGTCACTTTCCTGCTGCTTCTCGCGGTGGAAGCTATTGCGGCAGCGAGCTGAAAAGAAAGTAGAAAACCGATGTGATAGATCGAAATCGAATGGATTGGATGATGACGGGTGGAACCTTCTCTGACCGTGACCATGCCACCCGCGCGCTTTGCAGCCCGTGGCGAGGCTACTTTTACGTGTGCGTGCGTTGTCTAGGCACGCTAGGGAGCTGAGGAATTTATTTAATTTAAGAATGCAAAATTACAATCGGTAAATGTGCTTTTTAGTGGTCGCGGACTTACAGCAATTCTACCAAGGCCCTTTTCCAATTACTGCTTGATCTATTTTTAATGATATGGGCGATCAATACACTTGTGCATGGCTTCTGCTCCGGCTTCAAAATAAGAAGCTAATCAAATCCTCCGCTCATGCCTACATTCTTAGATGCTCTAAATGGCCCTTTATTTTTGTTTTCCTACCACTGCCACCCCACGCCTCCACGAGCTATATGGATTTTTCAAGTTTGTTCGCTCCCTTAGGGTGTCCCCAATAAAGATGAGTTAGAGGGTGTTTAGATTGTGGTATTTTTTGAACCCGATGAATAGTACCACTTTCGTCTTATTTGATAAATATTGTTCGATCGTGGACCAACTAGGTTCAAAAGATTCATCTCATGATTTTGAACTAAACTGTGTAATTAGTTTTTTTACCTATATTTAATGCTCCATACAAGCAGCTAAATATTGATGTGATGGAGAGAATGAAAAAATTATAACTTTTGGAGAGAACTAAACCAGGCCTTAGCTAGCTATTTGAGTGTACACATCACCATGTATCTTATGTGGAAGAAAAAAAAATATGTATAGAAAATCAAGCTGACTATGTGCTCGTCGCCCGTCTCGCACAGAACAGGAGAAACACTGTGTGTATGGCCTGCCCTCGAAGCACTATTAAAAAATGAATAGGTAGCAGCAGTAGATAGTACACTTGATTGCTACTGTAGGTTTTAGCATGCCAGCTTCAAGCTAGCAGTCGTCTAGGACTGTTGTGGACGCCCTTACCAATCGGACATGCTGCCACCAATCACTCTAGCTATCCCCGTGCCTCAGTTCCATTATCGGCCTCCATCCTCCGTGGTGCGAGCCCTCCTCCACCTGATATTTCTCTCGGTGCGGCTTGTCCTCATCGACTCCTATCCCATTTAATTCGGCCTCGCTCGCGGCACCCTCCTCATTGGCCAGACCTAGCCCCTAGCGCGACCTTCGTCTCCCTAAAATGGCTCCACTGGCGCCGCCTCATTTTCCTTCTTTGGTTCCCTAAGCACATCCTCCCTCTAGCAACACACAACAACGACAAAAGTAAAGGAATATATAGAAGATGGAAAATAAATTTTATATAGACTAAGAGTTATGTGACCAATTCATGGGGCACGAAAAAGTAAGAGCCTTGATTTGAAGGCTATTGTTTGAGTCAGTGGCGGAGCCAGCAGTTTTGAAGAGCCCGGGCGAAAAATACGCAAGTGATAGTGTAAAACCATATTCTAGTTTGGTAATGGGAGTATCAAAGCGTCGCTGGAGCTAGAAGAGTTCACGCCGCTCTCCCGCACGCATGCGTCGCCAAAGCCGTATGGAGTTTGCCGTACAGAGTTTTACATCCAAAAACTATTATTACTCCGTGCGTATTAGTGGAAGGCTGGCAGGGGAGCCCGGCCTGCTGCCCAAGATGGCCGGGCCCGGGAGTTGAGTCTAGAGGACGTACAGGATCCTCAAAAGTCTCCAACCCGTCCTGGTTTAGCAGTCATTTCTAGCTCGAGTCTCGTTACAAAATCATTATTGAGGGTAATATTGTCTATGCGAAAAATACCTGTCCATACGAAAAATAATTGTAAATGCTGTCCTCGTTAGATGAATCGTAATCACACTTCACCGAGAATGTAAAAAAAAATGTGCCGGTAATTGGAATATATGGACATCGTACCACAAAGTTAACAAATTAAGGGCCAAACGGGAGACCATTTCCCTGAGCGCAAAGGATAGACAACTTAACTCATCACAACTTTTTTTATTCTTTTTCCTAATTCTCTCTACTTATAATGATTTTTTCTTACTAGTCGGCACGGTGACCGGAATACTGTGTCCGAAAAGGAATATGGTGTGGTCCAACAGCCGCGCGCGCGGTGCGTTTCACCGCCCGCGGAGAAGTATATGCGAACCCCTTATCCCGAGAAGATGAGACCAGGTGCAAGTAGATAGGTTCACTACGAAAAAGGCGCGCACAGTAACCGATATGACTGACAAATAGTAGATTCGCCAATTATCGCAATACTGTTTACTAGGATCGGACGACATCCACCGGGTCCGTCGCTACATCCATCCGCACCGCAATATTTCCGTGTGTAGCGTAACTTATTCTACACCCGCACCCAACCAACGGACCCAACCAGCTGCCCGGACCGGGGCTCGAACCCAGCAGTTCCCGACCCGCCTCGGTCACCATCCCGCGCTTCCGATTCCACTGCTCGTACGCGCCCAGCCGCCCAGCCGCCCAGCATGCCCGATTGGGGAGCGGTCCCCCGCACTACACCCACGCTGGTGGAGTTAGTGGTCCCCACGCCCAGCTCCTGCTCAGCCCAAGCCATTCCTGGCTTCCTGCTGCACTTTTTTATTTTTATTTTTCAAATCTAGTGACGCAATGCAGTGAGCGCCACTGGCCGTGGTTTTTTATTTTATTTTCTTTCAAAAGCAAGTGACATTTTCACCACGTGGTGCTTTTTTGGCCGTACATGTTTCTGGGCATGCGAGCTTTTTTTAGCCCATAATCTTGAAATGGCTAACACGCCATGCTACTGCTTGCCTCTAGTGGGTCAGTAGCTCATACATCATACTCTGTATGCTAGTGGAAACTACTACTTAAAAATACTGGTAACAAATAAAAGAATACATATAAATATGATAAATACTTGAAGATACTTTCGTTAGTATTTCCAAATATATCTTCAATATCTTCATAATTTAATCTATATTTTGTCATTATTTCCTAGTATCTCTAGTATTTTATCCTATTTCGTCAGTATTTTATCAGTGTCTTCATTATTTTTTCTTGTATTTTGTCAGTATTTTATCCTATGACTTCAGTAGTTGCTAGTACATGTTAGAGTGTGTCAGTATCTTTAAGTATTTATCAGTATATCCAGCAATTGACCATTAAGTAGTTAGTTTTTTGATTCAGTAACATTAAGTTTTGGCTAGTATCACTAAGTACATTTCAATAACATTCAGTAATGTACTACTATCTAGTATAGTATCACTAAGTACATTTGAGTAACATTCAAGTAATATACTATTATCTAGTATATGTCCTTATTTGTTTAGTATTATCCAGTATTTTTGTTAAATTTTTTGTCAGTATCCTTTGGTAATAGTCAATATTTTTTTAGTGTTACGTCAGTATCCAAGAATACTTTGTTAGAATTGTCAAGAATTTTGTCAGTATTTTTGTCAATATCCTTCGGTAATTGTTAGTATTTTGTTAATACCCTTCAGTACTTTTCAATTTTGGTCTTACCACCTAGTATTCTTTAGTATTTTGGTCAGTATTAAGTTTTCTTAAGTATTCTACTGGTATTTTGTTAAGTATTTTTTTTTCAAAATATTTTGTTAGTATCTTAGTACATCTACTACTATAACTTTCAGACTTTCAGTAGTTGCTAGTATATCTCAATATTTTCCATCACTCAATAATCCTTTTGTTAGTATTTTCATTCAGTATTATTAGTATTTTTCGGTATTAGTCAGTATTGCTTCAGTATTAGTCAGTATCTCAGTATTTTTCATCACTCAGTAATCCTTTTGTTAGTATTTTCATTCAGTATTATTAGTATTTTTTAGGATTAGTCAGTGTTGCATCACTATTATTCAGTATCTCAGTATTTTTGATCACTCAGTAATCCCACCAGTAATCCTTTTGTCAGTATTTTCATTCAGTATTATTAGTATTTTTGGTATTAGTATTGCATCAGTATTAGTCAGTACTGAACTGATTTTAGCAGCACAATCACTTTCCTTTTTCAGTATAATCCTTCAGTAGCGTTAAGTATTGGTTAGTACTCCCTCCGTTTCAAATTATAGTTTGTTTTGACTTTTTTGATGCATGTATTTTACTATGTACCTAGATAAATAATATGTCTAGATACATAACAAAATACATGCACTAAAAAAGTCAAAGTGAACTATAATTTGGAATGAAGGGAGTATCACCTAGTATATTTCAATAACATATTCACTATAATGTAGTATCATCCTTTTTTTTCCTCCGTTGCCAGGCCAATCTCGGTGCCATGGAGAGTTGCTAGGCCACTCTCGATAATGAGTATCGCTTGGTATTTGACAGCGGTATTTGACAATATTCACTCTCCGCTGCCATCTCACTCTTCAGGACCTGCATCTGCATTCAGTGTTAGAGCATTCAGTATTTTTGGCAGTGTCGAGAGTTCAGGTTTTCAGTAGCATAGTCTTTCAGTGGTGAGATTGACGTTAGTGATTAAGTAGTGGGCTAGTAGCATAAAATATCGCTAATACTACTGAAAGACTATGCTAATACTGAATGACTACAAGCTACTGAATGGACCTAGAGGAGATAACTGCACTGAATCTCTTAGTTTTTGCATTCAGAGAAACACTTTGTCAATCAACTAGCACAGAGCATTGTTCGGTATGGCATTCAGAGGCATCTAGAGAAACACTTGACGGCATTCAGAGGAATCTCAGCGAACAAGTCCTTGTAGCGCCCATCTGAACTGGACGACGGCAATGACCATTCATGCGAAACTGGCCAAGTTATTGTTAAGCCATAGCCGCACAGTATCGCTTATCCATATCTGAATTCATGCTCATGCCCATGTATCTAATAATAGCTCTCCAATCCCAGCTCCTACTCGTGTCTAAGTACCCGAAAATCACTCTCAGTACCATGCGCATGCCCAAGTATCTAATAATAGCTGAACTGGGAAAGTCAGGTCCAGATCAACCATTCGCTGATTCGCATGCACATCTCTCCTGCTTTCTAGACGAGCGGCCATGATCGAGGTTTTCCCTGGCCAGGAAAATGGCAGGCAGGCCGTGCGCACAGCCTCTGCTGCAATGGCGCAGCACCAGGGGGGCCTCGAGCGGCGGACGACTGCCACCATGCCCCTCGCGCCGGCGCTTGTGGCCAGGAGAACGCCGGTGGATGGGATTCGAAGCCGCCTGCAGCCAGGGAACGCCGCGCCCGCCGGTCGGCCGTGCACTTCGGCGGGCAGGGAGCGGAGGGCCGGCGAGTCGAGGGCGGGGAGGTCGCGGCTTGCGGCTGGATGGAGGTTCGGCGGATGTTCTGGGCGGCTCCGGCGGAGGACCTCCTGCGGGCTCCGGCGGAGGTCCTGGGGGAGGGGGAGGGCCCAGATGGCCAGCGGAGTTGGGGCAGACCTGGGGTCGCGGAAGGCTCGACGCCGAGGTGGCCGGTGGGGGCGGCCTCGGGGGTGGCGGGGTGCTCGACGCAGGTGCCCGCCGGTGAGGTGGGGCGCAGACGCGGGATAAGGGCGGCGCCGAGGTGGTCGGCCCGTCGGGGTTGGGGTGGGAATCGGATACGGTGCGGGTGGAGGTCGGGTGGGGCGGGACGTTTGGTCCAGTCTGACCCGAATCGTGTGGAGGTTGGGGCGCGCACGGCCGGTACAGGCAGCTGGTTGGATTCGGTCGGTTGGTTCGGGTGTAGTATTATGCTACACCCGGACGTAGAATAGCATCTGGGTGTATTCTCTATGCCAAATACACCCAGGCCAAACCGACCAACTGGTTTGGACCGGACCGACCCGACCACGCACCACGCACCCGCACCCGCACCCGCTCCTTCTCACGTACGCCTACCACCCGCACTCGCCCGAGACCTGTCAGTACACCCCTTCGTCGGGCCCGCTCCCACACTGTTGGTGTATGCTCCTGCCCTCCTTCCTTCGCCGGGAGACCGGAGGAGGGAGGTCGAGGGTCTTACCACACAGGGATAGTGGGACGGTGAGAAACTAAGGACGAAGGGCCGCGGCGCCCGCTAGAAAACTTACATTAATCGGCACCAGAATAGGAACAGTGCTCTCTGCCCAACAAGTGCCTTTACCCCTGGTATTTATAGGGGATACCAAAGGTCAATGGAATTTTACATTAGGGTTACACTCTGTGTTACACTGCATACGGGCCCCACTGAGGGCTATATTGGTACAAAGGTCGACTTGTCCAACCGCCCCTGTGGTCTGCCTGCACGCCACGTGTTGGCCCCTCGGCGCGCCACACGTCAAACCACCTCGACTCCACGTTGACATCGACTCTCGCAGCTCCGACGCGCTGCCCAGACCACTGGCTGGACCTCCGGTACCTGCAAAGTCTGAGACCGGACAAGAGTGCTTGCGGCGAAGCTTGCATGTAGCACACGCTACTGCCGATGCTAAGAGCGCCTACGGAGGTTAATACCTCCGCTGTCGGAGTCTTCGCCGGAGGTGGTCAAAACGTTTGACGGAGGAGCGCGTAAAGAGCGAGGGTTCTCGTCTTCCGCGATGATCTTGACCCTTGGCTGGGCCGTGGAGCTGCATGGGGGCTTCTAGCGGAGGTTGCTCCCCCCAACAGCAGCCCCTCGATGGTTCGGCCGGCTAGCAGAGTCGGAGCAACGCCTTTCAAAAGATAGAGGGAGCCCGGCCGTCGTGTATGGTGGTGGGCCGGCCTCCGACAGCGACGCCCCGGTGTTGTTTGCGGCCCGTGACAGATGGGCTTTGGTGATGGCGGGTTTTCTTTTGTTGGGCCTGGGTATGGGCTTGTGTATTGCTTGGTGATGTGACCGTTAGGGTTTGCGTGGCTTGCGGGGGGACGTTGATCTGGTTCCCTTGAGATGCGGAGGCGGGAGTTACCGCAGTGAATGATGCCGGCCTATAAATAGGAGAGGGGGGTGAAAAGGACCTGTACTTGCCTTAGCGCTTTTTGCCCAGGGAGAGATGTTGCCCTGACTCTCTGAGAGCGAAGGTTGCTCGATTTAGGGCTCAAAGCTTTGGTGCGGAGGTGAAGCGGAGCTTGATGTTTGGAGGTGGGATTGCGATGGTTAAGGTGGGGATGGGTACGGTGAATGCCGTGCCAGTGTATGAGTTTGGGGGAGCGGCGTCGAGGATATGGATCTCGATACCTTCGCGAACCATGGCTGGCTGGAGCGAAGCCGAGCGCGGTCTTGCCAAGGCGAGGCGACGCCGCTACCACATGACGACGAGGTGGTGGTGTTCGAGGGCTTCTTTGAGGCGGGGCTTCGCTTTCCCCTGCCTCCGCTGGTGGTGGAGGTGCTGAGGAGGTTCGGCGTTCAGTTCCACCAGCTGATGCCGAACAACTTTCCGAAGCTGTGCGCTTTCGTATGGGGTTGCAGCTCGCAGGGAGTGGTGTAACAACCCTAGAAATCCGGTCACCAAAAATACGGGCTTTCAAAATTTTTTTTCTAAAGTTTACCAGTGTATGGTGGATGTCATGTAGGAAACCCGCCAATAGATGCACAAATAGCACCCGACGTTAGCCCGAGCATTGCATTTAATTACCAGAGAATGTTTTGCCTCTTATTCGATTTTATGTGATGTTAATAAAATCGAATAACCTTTTAATACATATATATATATGCCCGCTAACTCCGAAAATGGAGCCATCATGACCTAGAGACCCTAGTGGACCCACCATGGTGTATACATCATGGTCACTAACCTCACTAACCTAGGGTTGTGGCTAAATGAGTAGCTTCGCAAGAAATAGAAATAGAAAAGGTTTTGAAAATAAAAGGAAAAGGAAAAAGGAAACCAGCTCAGAGCAGCTTGCAGCCCAGCCCCGGGCCGGCCTGCTGCGCTGCCGCCAGCCCGCTCGCTCACGCCGGCCTGCCAGCCCGCTCGCGGCCCGTCCAGCCTGCCTCGAGCATCGGCCCAGTCGCGCTCGCGCGTCGCGCCACGCGTTGCCGCGCCCCATCGATCGCTTGCGCGCGCGCTCGCCCGTCCGTCGACCGCCAGCCCAACAAGGCGGCCCACCAAGGGCCTGCCACCGGTTGCGCCCGCGCCCCCTTCCCTTTCTCTCACTGACGCGTGGGACCGTGCTGTCAGCTCCTTCCTTTTTCCACTTCTGGTCGACCGCGCGTCGCGTCCGTCGCACCATTTTTGTGCACCGCGCTCCTCCGCCGTCCGCTCGAGTACGGCCGCGTTCCGCGCCGTCCGTCTAACCGCCTGCTTGCACCGCGCCTCACCCTAACCCTAACCCTAGTCGAGGCCGCGCACAGCTGCCCGATGGGCATCTTCTGCCTCCACCGTCCGTGGCCGGCCGCCGTGCCTATTTAAGGAGAAGCCCGGTGCGCTAGGGTTTCCCCCATGCCCAGCCGCCTTGCTGGCCATCCTACACCCACCCGTCGACGTTGAAGGAGTCGGAGAGGGAGGGGTGAAGAAGGCGGGGAGGAGCCAGACCAGAGCAGAGCGCTACCTCCGCCGACCGCATCCGTGCGCCGGAGAAGCCCGACGGACCGCTCGGCCTCGACTTACCCCTCCGACGCTACGGCACTGCTACTCCCCCACCAGGCCGTTGCGTCGACCTCAGCCGCGAGCCACCGGGACAGCCCCGCGCAGGTAAGCTGCCATACCCCATCTTTGGCCGCCACCAGTACATCATCGACATTCTCGCTCCCCTTATCGCTGTTTCTTTCCTTACCGCGACCAATAGCTTCGCCGTAGTCTAGAGCACGTTTTTGGCAACCTCTTGGAGCCGGCACGGGCCACAGTTGGAGCCACGCACTTTTGCAGCTCCGGCCTCCCCGGACTCTGGCCGCCGGAGCGTCCGCCGTGGCCACCGAGCTGCGCACGCCCCGCCGTGCCTCGACTAGCCCCGGTAGCTAGCTCATGGAGATCCCAGCTTCTCCAATCGAAAGGCAAGAAGGAAGATGGAGACCAACGCCCGGCTTCGCCGGCAAATTTGGCCTCGCCGTCGCCAGACGCCGCTGCCGTGCCTCGCTGACCGCCACCGGCTTGAGGGTCGATTTCCCCAAGTTGGAGCACCTAGCTGAACAGCCACGTAGCTTAGCTAATGAGCCAACATTCGTTGAGGGTCCGTCCGACGAAGTCGAGGGTCCATCCGACATTCGCCGAGGGTCCACCCGATGAGTCGAGGGTCCGTCCGACGAAGTCGAGGGTCCGTCCGACATTCGTCGAGGGTCCACTCGATGAGTCGAGGGTCCGTCCGACATTCGTCGAGGGTCCACCCGACAAGTCGAGGGTCCACCCGACGAAGTCGAGGGTCCGCCCGACAGTCGAGGACCTGGCTCCCATCGAGGGCCTGCTCGAGTCGAGGATCCGGTTCGAGGCCAGGGGGTCGAGTCTCACCGGATAACTGTTCTCGAGGGTTTCCCCTTCGTGCGAACAGAGTTCCGTCTTCGAGGACATGCCCGTTCGCCGGGCGAAGTTTCGTCCTCGAGGCCAGTCTGTTCGCCCGAGCGAAACTCCATCCTCGAGGGGTCGCCCGGATCGCACCCTCGAGTGTACAGCGGCCGACCCAACCTGACCCAGATCCAGCCCTGTCCAGGCCCTCCGAGGCCCGGTCGAGACCCGTCAACATTGACCGTTGACCTGGCCCCACCTGTCAGTGACCAGATCTGTGGTCCCCACCTGTCAGCCACTAACTGGGACCCGTCGATACTGACGTCAGCATAACGTCAGCATGACGTCATCTAGCCCCAGACCCGCGTCAGTGCTGACGTCAGCTCAGCCCCGGCTGCACTATGCCTGCACGCCACATAGCCCAACCAGGAGCTGCCACGTGTCAGCACCAGGTTAATCCGCCCTTTTTCTTTTTCCAAAAAATAGAATAAACTTCGGAAATCCATAACTTCTTCATACGAACTCCGAAAAATATGAACCAGGTGTCCAAATTTTCATAAAAATGAGCTCTACGTCATAGGCTTGTGTATGAGTGCATTTGGAGTTATTGAATTTTATTGCTTCCTTGTGTTGACTCTATAGGAGCCGCTAACGCGGCTATTATGTCCCGTTTCAGAGGAGGAGCAGCTTGAGGAGGATGACTACGAGTACGAGGAGGAGCTCGGAGATGACTTCGCAGGTGCCACACCCCACCCAACCTCGTAGATCCTATTACGCATGGCATAATATCTAGTTGCTAGCGCTTTAATTATGAATATCACCAGATGATAGGTTGCATGGTAGCGCTGCTTGATGAGCCTCTACCTTGTCGCAACCATACTCCTGCACACCTGCTAATAGGCTAGACGCTTGCTTGTTTACTTATGATGCCTTACTTCTACTACGCTTATATCTATGTGATGATGATGCGTGGTGGAGAGCATGGTTATATGGTTAAGGCACGTGGTGCCACTTTACTCGGGGAGAGTGCTGCGTGCGTCTTGGGTGTGTGGTGAGGGTTGAGTCGATCGGATAGGATTCTACGATGAGCCATATGGGCGAGTCTTGCCGGGGAATGTGTTCTGGGCATTCCCGTGTGAGGTGCTTGTGGCGGGCACATGGAGAGGTATAAGGAGATCCCGGGGGTGAGAACCTTCATGGAGCGAAGCCTCGGGTAGGAGGTGCTGTTGTAGCACGGACTGTTGTAGTCCCAAAAGAGAAGATAATCCTGTCTGATCCCCCCTAGGACCTGATATCTCTTGAGGACCAGAACCTTAGGACTTACGTGCTCACCACTCGCTCTTGAATGGGCGAGAGACGGATGTCTGACTAGCTAGGACGATGCCACTACTACTAGGTTGTTAGCAGAAAGTGTCGGGAGGTACGGGCGTGGAGACCCACACCCTCCTTAGACAGCATAGTGACCACGGGGGCCCAGTACTATGTCTCACAGTCTCAGTGTGCCGGTGGTACCTATCCGGGATGTCCCAGTACTGAGTGGTAGGGTGGCATCGCACCGGTTAGAAAGCAGCCGGAATCAGCTTAGACGGGGCATCGCCGATGATAGTGATCTTGTGGTTACGGGAGTACACGCTCTGCAGAGTTTATGAATCTATATATATAGTCCGTGAGCCACAGGTATGGCTTTTTCCTAAGACCTACGCTTCTCGGGAGTAGTGAGAGGAGTCCTTCTATTTCTCCCCCTGGTGTTACCCTTCTGGCTATGAGCCGTTGAGACAGGCTCCGAGAGGGAGTTGGACCTGTCGACTGAGTGCGAGAGGGTGAGATGTGTGTGATGGAGATGGAATGGGTTTGGATGTGTGGATGAGATGGGTTAAAACTTGATGAATTATACTATATAATACTGGTCACTGTTTGCATAGGAAACTACAGCCACATTTTAGGTCGATTTGATTATATCCTTTGCATCCCACTACATAGCGAAAGCAAAGCATAGGGTGGGAGATGTGGCCAGTACAAACCGTACTGAAAATTATTTAGCAGGTGAGCCCGACTACGACTATGACGATGAGGAGGAGTAGACGTCTCGTTCCTACGCTCAGGCTTCTTTTGGAGATGTTTTGTACTTCCGCCTTTCGCAGCCGTTCCGGAGGCTGCTGCTACTCTGATGACTCCGCCAGTGTGGCGATGAATTATTTATGTAATTTCCCCTAATTGTAATCTTTTGTACGATATATGGATCCTGTATCGACTACTGCGGGATAATGAGATGGTTTGATGCTTCGAACTATTATATTATCCGCCATTCTGTGCATTTTCCCTTCGTAGAAAATTGAGGATGTTTCAAGTGGAACCGATCGTCGAGGGTTTTGTCAAGTTGCATCGGATGCATACGTAGAAGCGCACGAACAAGGTGAAGGTTGACGGGAAAGAGGTGGTGGAGGAAGGGCAGTTTGGGGTTTACACTTTCTGCCGCCGGAGCTCTGCCGGTAGAGCAGGCGGTGGTTCTACTACCAGCTCGCAGGGGTAAAGGCTTGGTGGGCGAATTGGCTCCGCTGAAAGAGGTGACCATGGAGGCGGTGGAGGATGTTGGGTCCCGCCATTGTGAGGATGCTATGTGGGTCCTGTCACGGTGCATGGCGGCCCGAGACCTGTTTGAGGAGAATCATTGCGCGAAGTTTGTGCCACAGTCCCCTACCTAGAATTGGGAGGGTCTTGTGAAGGAAGGTGATCGCTCGTACGAGGACCGGGGGTACGAGGGGTTGAAAGCGTTAAATGTTGGCGCCCATGCTGCGTGGGCGGAGGTGCTGGGTGCGGCGCCTAATGAGGCGGAGGGTTTGAAAAAGGTGTATGCTATCATGACTGTGGAGGTTAATGAGCTGGTAGGTAGATTGGATGACTCGGAGCTGGACAAGATCAGGAAGAGGCTTTCTGACGGGACCCGGGTGAATCGGGTGTTCGACATTCTTGGGATAGGCTATGGAGTGCATGCAGTGGTGAAGGATGATTGGAGGAGGAAAAGGCAGACGACGGAGGCGGTGTCGGAGGAGACCTCAGCCGGTGATGGTGTAGGCCGAGGTGGTCGTGGAGGACAGGGGGGTGGTCAGGCGAAAGCGCTGGCTAGCAAGCTTCGCTGGGTCTCCAGCGATGGTGGTGGCGATGCTGACCTTGGTGCTACGGTGTGGTAGAACCTCCTAAATCATATGGCCCACACGCATGATTATTGTCTAAACAGACTCCAAATAACCATGACTGTGTTCCATACGACTTAAAAAGTCTGTCGGGTAAATCCCGAATCATCTACGATTCTCCGAGCAGGATCAATCGTTGTAGAGAGACATTGCAGTATTACAACAGTTTAATATAAATAATATACATCGGAGTAAAATAGCGGAAGACTTACAATAACATAAGTTTACAAACCTTTGAGTTTTAAATATTTACAACTATAAAATTTAGATTGTACAAACCATAATAGTAGTGGGGTAGCAGTATATAACTTTATTACAAAACCAAATGAAAAGCTCTGCCCACGAGCTAAACACCTTACTCGTCGTCACTTTCCTCGACGACTGTCATGCAGCAGGATGCAAAGCACTCCTGCCCATGAGGCTCACTTGCAACAAGGGTTCAACAAACCCTGAGTACAAAAGTACTCAACAAGACTGACCCAACGAAAAAGAGGGGTGGAGACTCTAGAAATGTAGGCTAGAGGGACAAGGTAAGGTTTGTAAGAGATAAGAAATTTTGCGAAAAAGCTCAACAGAAAGAAAAGGTTGTTTGGACTAGCTCCAATTATCAACCAACTTCATTATTGATCCTTAATCTTTGTTCAAGTTGTTACTACGATGATGAACAACGATCGAGTCTTCTTCTCCGAGAAGCAACGGCGATTCGAATCCATTTTCATACCCAGCTGGGACCTAGGTCACTGGAATACCGGAGACTTTAACTTCGATGCACCCCAGATGAACCGATATACCGAGATAACAACCGCAGCCGTATATCACCACATGGCACCCGTGAGCTCTGCGACCCAGCGTACCGAGATACGTGGGAACTTAAACCCCACAGTAAAACACACTATGACACAGATGGGATCTCTGGCCCCACGCTAGGTTACTCCATGATATACACGGCTCCAACCATCCGTATATCACTTCATGCATGTGGATTTTCTAATTTCTCGATATCAACAGATCACCATCGATACGGGACCTAGGGCATCAACAGACGGAAACACTACAGAGCGACTCCATTCCCAATGCAAGTTAACCGTCCGGACTCGATTTATTAACTATCATCATGATTCCAACGAGAAAACCAATCTCATCTTTTTTATTCTTTTGCCTTTGAACAAATAATTAAATAAGCAGGGCTAAGCATTACTACTTATCTTTCTAAGCAGGTAACAAGGAATAAGGAAATAAGACAGGTAATGTAATTGGTGGGTTTTCACTCAACTCCTATTACTTAATGCAACATATCATAGCTGAAGCGGTAAAACTTTTATAAATAGAATAGAGTTTGAATGCATTCGGGGCTTGCCTTGATATTCAGGGTAGACGGTTTTAAATTCTAGATCAACTCCCGATTCCTGAAGCTGCTCTTCCTTGGGATCTGGTGCGACAACGTTAACTCTCCGTTAACGGAAGCTATTCGATAATTATTATGCTTTAACATGATGGAATAGTAAACATGATGCTCGATGGATGCATGATCAAATTAAGGGATTGAGTACGACTTTTCTTCACGATAAAGTTGCAAGCCAACAAAACTTTGCTTATAAAATTCATTAGGGTTAACTACGCCATTTAAGAAATTAATTAAACACATAAAATAACGTTAATTAAGCCCTAATGACATGATTAAGGTAAGCACAACCAATTAATTAAAGTGCCAAAGGTCATTAAGGTTAATGACCCAAGGTCATCAATCAATCCCAAAGTCAAACAAATCCTATAATGATTAGACTTAACCAAAGGGGTTAATTAAATATTTAAAAGCACAAAATAAAGGCATAAAATTAAAGTTATCAAATTAAGCCCAAAATTTTATTTTAGAAAGCTCTTAGCCTAATTAGATGGAAAAATAAATTACAGAATTAAAAGCCAATTATTTTATTTATTAAAAATCATTGAAGGTCCATTTTTTAATTAAAAGGGATAATTTTAACATATGCAAAAAGTACTCAATTTTGGCATCTCATATTTTTTCTAAGTAGAGAACATCATGAAGAACATACACAAAAATTTCAGAATTTTTGGAGCTATATATGAATTACTATGATTTTTCAAAGAAAATGGCATTTAAATTATTTTCTAAAAATGGAAAAAGAAAAGAAAAAGAAACAGTGTTCCTAGGTCAACAGTCGACCCCGTCGGAGTTGACTGGCGATATCTCGCCGTCGGCGAGGTTTCCAGTGATGAGGTTTGCTCCTATGTGCTCATCTTGACACGGCGCATACAACGGATAGGCTAATGCAACGACGGAGCGATGGCAGCATGCACGCCGGCGGCCATGGCGGTGCAGCGGCGCGGCGGCGTAGCTAGGAAGCTCACCGGAGCGTTGTTCGGTGGCGGCGAGCACATGGTCAGGTGCAGGACATCCTTACGAACGCACCTAGCCAACTAAAGAAGCCGGTCCTATTCCCTAACTCAAACGGCACTGCGCGCGGCGGCGCTAACATGCCTATGCCGGCGGCTATGGCGTGGTAGGAGTGAAATTGATAGCGCAAACAGCTGCAGGAGCTCACCCCGGTGCTGATGCGCACGTTAATGAAGGTCCGGTGTACTTGAATCGAGCTGCGGGAGACGGCGGTGATGGCGGCGGCGGCGCTCCGATGGCAAGACGGCGTCACGGCGGTCTCTGGCGACGCGCTACTCAAACCAAGGTGCGCATCAGGAGCAGTGGAACACGGAGAGCACGATTAAGAGGTTAACAAATAAAAATACTTCACCTCGGCGATGGCAGACGGCGGCGATGGCACGGCGGCTCGGCTTGCCGGCCACGGAGAATAAGGCGGCGTGTGGGTGGCTCGAGCGAGAAGAGCAGGCATTAACTGGAGTAATAAAAGCGCAAGGAAATTACGAAGCTGGTGGCAAAGGCAATTGAACAACGGTGGAGCGACGGCAGCGAAAATGCACGGCGGAGCTCGGTCGTCGGTGATGGCTGCAGGGAGAAGAAAAACGAAACACGTCGACGTTCGACCTCCATTTATAGCCCAGTGACGAGGAACGGGAAGGCGACACACGGGCGGTGAAGGTTCGCGCGGTCGGAGCGAGCTGGCGGCCGAGATATTCGCGGCGGTGGGCGGCGGCACGCGTTGAGAAGCCGGCCATGGCGGTCGCCGATAGGGTTAGGTACTGTTTGAGATAATTACAGAAATACCATCCATTTTAGAATACAAATTACTCCAAAATTTATATAAGAACTTAAAAATCTCCAAAAATATCATTTGCATAACTTTTCAAGAGCTACACTTTTCCTTTAACTGGCATCCTCAAATTCTATCTAGATTTTGAAATTTGAATTTAGATTTGAAAAGAGGATAAAACCCTAGAAACAAACATTTAAAATTACTTTTGATTTTCAATAAAACTTGAAAATCTTCAAAACTATGAAATGTTTAAATACCCAGACCAAACCTTTTTCATGTACAAAATTTTCCAAAATTATGCATAATTTTTGAATTATGGTTTTAAAATCAAAAGGGGACAAATGCTGAAAAACTGTATTTTTAAATTCATTTGAAATTTCTTTTGGAAACTTGAAAAACTTTATATACCAACTTTGTAGCTCTTGTCATGATCTACAAACTATATTTTTAGAGTATCTCCAAATTCTTTATAGATTTTGAATTAGAGAAAAGGGGGTAAAACTAGGTTTTGAAATAAAGGGTTTTTGAAATAGAATTCAAACTCGATTTGGTTTCTAACTTAATTGGTTGGTCATTAGTGATCACAAACATCATACAAGGACATTTTTAGGTCATTGACCCAATGACACCCTTGGTTGACCAAGTTGACTTTTGAAAAACCTTATATAGTATTCCCAATTTGAATTTAAATTTGAATTGCCAGACTTAGAAGTAAGCTTTGGAATCCAAATTCAACTTCAAATGTGGAAATCATTTTTAGTGTTGGACTTAGACTTATACACTATGCTTGACACTAGTGTAAACATAGTTTACACCTCAAGTACATAGAGTATAAACTAAGCATTTGCGATGA
>CM041635.1:48791905-48815774 GCA_023333625.1 Bothriochloa decipiens | reverse complement strand
GCTTAAGAATGCAAATGATTATGCTTGCTTAACACCAGAGTGTTACAGCCCTTCCCCCCTTAAAGAAATCTCATCCCGAGATTTGAGTAGACTAACCATTCTTTATGAAAATCGGGATATACTTCTTTTAAATAGTCCTCGGTTTCCCAAGTGGCATCGTTATCATCATGATTGCTCCAAGAAACCTTATATTGCCTGACCACACGATTTCTGGTCACTCTGTCTTTGACATCTAAGAGTCTCATAGGTTTCTCTTCATAAGCTAAATCTGAACTCAGCTTAATGTCTTTCACTTTAACGGCTTCCTCAGTTGGAACATGTAGACATTTCTTGAGTTGGGATACATGGAAAACAGGAAATACTGCACTCATCTCTTCAGGCAGTTTGAGCTTATAGGCCCACAATCCTTTTCTTTCCACTATCTGATATGGACCAACATAACGAGGTGCAAGTTTTCTTTTAACACCAAAACGTTGCACTTTCTTCATAGGAGAGACCTTCAGATACACATAATCACCAACATCAAAAGTTAGAGGTCTTCTTCTCTTATCGGCATAACTTTTCTGTCGAGATTGTGCAGCTGCTATGTGTTGTTGAATTGTTCGAACCTGCTCTTCAGCTTCTTTAACAAAGTCAATACCATAGTATCTTCTTTCTCCAGGTCCTACCCAATTCACAGGCGTTCTACACTTTCGGCCATACAGTGCCTCAAAAGGAGCCATCTGTATACTCTCTTGGTAACTATTGTTATAAGAGAATTCTGCCAAAGGTAACCATTTCTCCCATGAGCCCTTGGATGATAAGACACAAGCTCTCAGAAGATCTTCAAGAACTTGATTCACTCTTTCTGTTTGGCCTGAGGTTTGAGGATGATAAGCTGTACTATGATTCAGCTTTGTCCCCAAATCCTTCTGCAAATGTTCCCAGAAATGAGCAGTGAACTGAGATCCTCGATCAGATACAATCGTCTTGGGAATTCCATGCAAACGGATAATCTCCCTGAGATAAATATCAGCATATTGAAGCGGTCGATAATCTGTCCGAACTGGAATAAAGTGCGCACTCTTGGTAAGTCGATCCACAATTACCCAAATAGAATCATGCCCTTTTTGAGTGGTGGGAAGGCCAGTAATGAAATCCATACTGATATCTTCCCATTTCCATTCAGAAATCGGCAACGGTTGAAGCATTCCGGCTGGCTTCAAATGAACAGCCTTTACGCGACAACAGATGTCACACCGTGCGACATAAGCTGCAATCTCCTTTTTCATTTTGGTCCACCAATAGCGAACCTTCAGATCGTGAAACATTTTACAACCGCCAGGATGAATAGATAACTTTGATAAGTGAGCTTCATCCATAATTTGATTTCTGAGTTCTCTATCTTTTGGTACGACCAGACGATCGTCAAACCATAAGATTCCCTTCTCATCCACTCTGAAATGCTTGAGCGGCTGTTTCAACATCTTCTCCTTGATATGACCTATACCCTTGTCAGTTTTCTGACCTTCGATAATCTTGCTTTCAAGCGAGCAACTAATTTGTATGTTACGCAGCACAACAGGATGCATGAGGCTAAAATCATCTGCTAACAATGGTTGAATAGCATGGCAATGTGATTTTCGACTCAACGCATCTGCGACTACGTTTGCTTTGCCCGGATGATACAAGATCTCCATATTGAAGTCCTTAATAAACTCCATCCATCGATGTTGTCTCATGTTCAACTCGAGTTGAGTGAAGATATACTTCAGACTTTTGTGATCAGTATAGACTTTACAGAAGTTACCCAACAAATAATGCCTCCAGATTTTTAGAGCATGCACAACAGCTGCTAGCTCCAAATCATGGGTTGGATAATTCACTTCATGCTTCTTTAACTGACGTGAGGCATAAGCTATGACTCTTCCTTCTTGCATAAGCACACATCCCAAGCCTATTTTCGATGCATCGCAATATACATCAAAAGGTTTTCCCAAATCTGGTTGCGCAAGAACAGGAGCAGTGGTCAACAATTCCCGCAAGGTACGGAAAGCTGTTTCACACTCCTCTGTCCAGACAAACTTCTTCTCTTTCTGCAACAGATTTGTCATGGGTTTGGCAATCTTCGAGAAATCCGGAATGAAACGACGATAATACCCGGCTAGACCAAGAAAACTCCGAACTTCATGCACAGAAGTCGGCGCTTCCCAGTTCATAACCTCTTGTACTTTGCTCGGATCTACGGAGATTCCCTCATCAGATAGGACATGGCCAAGGAATTGAACTTTCTTGAGCCAAAACTCACACTTGCTAAACTTAGCATACAACTTATGTTCCCTAAGCCTTTCTAGAACAATCCTCAGATGCTCGACATGATCATCTTCGTTTTCTGAGTACACCAAGATATCATCAATAAACACCACCACAAACTTGTCTAATTCCGGCATGAAGACCGAATTCATCAGATACATGAAGTATGCAGGAGCATTTGTTAAGCCAAAGGACATAACAAGATACTCATATAATCCATATCTGGTAGAAAAAGCGGTCTTAGGCACATCTGCTGGTCTAATCTTGATCTGATGGTAACCAGACCTAAGATCAATCTTGGAAAACACTCTCGCCTTGGACAACTGGTCAAACAGAATGTCAATTCGGGGTAACGGATACTTGTTCTTAACGGTGACAGCATTGAGTGGACGATAATCCACGCACATCCGTAGAGATTTGTCCTTCTTCTTCACAAAGATAGCAGGACAACCCCATTCTGACACACTAGGACGAATAAGACCCTTATCCAACAAATCCTTCAACTGATTTTTGAGCTCTGCCAATTCGTTTGGCGGCATCCGATATGGTCTCCTAGAAATTGGAGCAGTGCCAGGCAATAACTCAATGCGAAACTCAACATCTCTATCGGGTGGAAGACCCGGAAGCTCTTCAGGAAAAACATCCGAAAATTCACACACGACAGGAATTTCGGGAAGAGGGGTCACACGAGTAGAATAGGTCACACTCTCTAGCTTAAACTTTCGAGGTAATGGCACTTGAAAAGTACCCTCCCCAAGAGGATTTCTGATAGATAGCATCCTATTACCTGTATCGATCACAGCACCCCAGAATTTCATCCAACTCATCCCCACGATGACATCCACTCCTAAGCCAGGTAGAACTATCAAGTTCAACCGAAACCTCCACTTATCTAGGTCTAGGGTTGCACCCTGAACTATCTGCTTAGTAGTTATATCAGCCCCAGCTGAACTAACTTTGAATTCAATACTCAATTCAAGTATCTTTTGATCATGCTTCTGTGCAAATGCTTGACTCATGAAAGAATGCGATGATCCAGAATCAAACAAAACAGCGGCAGGGATTTGATTCACAGAAAACATACCCGCAGTCACTGGTTCACCAGCAAGAATTTCCTCGATTGAGGTGTTGTGCACACGAGCTTGATATGGGCCCTGCTGCTTCCTAGGAAAAGGGCAATAACGAGCAAAGTGCCCTGCCTGGTTGCAGTTGAAGCAAGGTCCATTGACAGGTGTCTTGTTAGCACCGGTCAAGTTGCTCTGTACTGGTTTCCCCTGTGGAACAGGAACTTTGAATGCGCGAGGATGCTTCTGCGGATTCTGAGCTGGATAATTGTTATGCCTTTTCTGCTGCGGGGGCCTGAATCTCGCACCAGACATTGGTGGACGAAACGGCGTACGGAAAGCAGTTGGGGCTCTTGACTGAGAAGAACCACCTCCATCATGAGCTCTCTTGCGATTTTTACCGGCAGCATGAACATTGTTACTGTTTTCTTGCATAATACAATCATTCAAGAAGTCATTGAAAGTAACACGGGCAGAAGTACTCATAGTTTTCATCAACTTGGAACTCAAGCCTCTCTTGAAACTAGCTATCTTGTTCTCATCAGTGTTGACAAACTCAGGAGCATAGCGACTCAAATTATTGAAGGCGTGCAGATACTCCTTCACATTGCGAGTTCCCATAGTGAGCGACAGAAACTCAGTCTTTTTCATAGCCATCAGACTGGGAGGAATGAAATTTCCTCGGAAAGCATGTGCAAAGCGGTCCCAAGTAATTGGAACACCCTGCGGAAAGGTGGTGCGATGTTGCTTCCACCACGTCCCTGCTTGTCCCTCAAGCTGATGGGCTGCATACTCCGCTTTCAGCTCTTCTGTCAACCTGAGAAGACGAAATTTATCTTCCATGGTATTGAGCCATTCATCTGCCTCAAGTGGCTCAGGAGCATCCTTAAACACAGGAGGTTTAGTATCCTGAAACTCCTTGAAGCTGCTGTATTGATTTTGTGGAGGACCCTGACGAACATCGCGGGCCAAGCTCTCGCGAAGAAGCTGCTCTACATTGCGCTGGCTGCCCAAAAATTGAGCAAACAGCTGCTCCGCATTGGTCAAAGGTGGGGGTGGCACACCACGAGCAGTGTTATCAGCACCCTCTTCAGATCCACCATTGCCATTAGCACCCGAACCACTACGTGTAACCGGCATCTGCATATTTCAGCAAGAAGTATGTATCAGGTGAATGTTGTCATGTTGAGAGGTGAATGTAAAAATCATGCCAAACTGAATTTATCGAGGGAAATAAATTCGCACAATAAATAGAGGCACAATAATTCCAATTTTTCACATCACAACACCACTAATAATATTACTGCGAACCATCGCAAAGCGTCTTACAACATCCATAAATTTGCCAGCATACATACACTGGACTTTTTAAAAGTTGTACGGACATCACCACCTCAACACCATGTTCCAACATTACATCAAAGTCTCGATAGCGAGCAAAAGGGTTACATGACCACCTGACAGGAACGCAAAAGAACAGCTAGAGACTAACGATCCTTAGCAAGGCTACTCTCCATTGTTGCTACTCTCACTGGAAGCACTGTTCATAGCCCTCCTAGCTGCTACTAAGGCTGCTCTCAGCTGACGGATCTCCTCCTGCTTCCTGTGCACCTCCTCGTGAAGACTAGCATTGTAAGCACGGACCTCCTCCACGTCCTCTAGCACCTGCTGCTGGCGGATGCTAAGACGACGGAACTCGGACCAGGCCTCATCCCTAGCCTGAGCCATCTTCTGGCTCTCCAGCACAACCTTGTCTCGATGGTGAGACACACGGGCTACCTCCTCTTGGGAGCGCTGAAGCTCACGAGTCAACTCACGCTTCTCCTGGCGTGCATCAGCTCGAGCATCCTTGAACTCCTCATTTAGACGAAGTGCCTTAGTCTCCATGTTGACATAGGCCCCCATCACGGCAAACATAGCACTCATAGCAGGCGTGCTGCTACCCTGTGCCTCCTTAGGACCAGCCTCTAATGGGTTTCCCTCAGCATGTGGCCACCTAGAGAAACGGTGAGCAATGGGGAACACTCCAGGAAAAACCTCGGCAAGCGCATGAGGTATCTCCTCCATCAGGTGCTCCACCACGGCAAAGGCTGCAAACGTGGCACCTGTCTTGGCAGTCTTGCCCGCACCAAAACAGCGACACCCAACCCAGTGAGGGTCACCATCCAAAGGTGGGACTACTACCTCCACACGTGCCTCTCCATAGTTCACCAAATCATCCTTGTCCCAGTAGTAATGAGGCTCCATGCCCACCGTATACCCAGCGTTGGAGAGAATCCTCCAAAGAAGGCTAGGCATGGCGTGCTCCTCTAGAAAAGTGTCCACCTCCCTTGGTGCCGGCTCACGGACAGCCAAAGGACCACGGGGCGCTCTTCCTCCAGTGGACTTACGAGCAGTCTGCTTGGTTCTCGCCATCTGTTCAAAAGTTGTATATCCCATAAGTTATAATTTTAAAGAAAAGAGACAACTTAATTATAAGGGAAGGAACCATGAATGTATGAATGAGCAAATTTAACCATGATGCATGCACGTCACATACGTCCTCACGACTAATAATCTAACGCTCTATGCGGTGGCATACATCGTTCTCTCATTATACGTAACTACTTCGTTCTACCGTTCGCGGTTAGCGTACCTGCAGAAAATTCATTTCAGCCCATATCCCATATGAATGCAATTCGACGTAAAAATTCATGCACCTTCCGAACAAGGTGAAAACACCGATTACTTACTACCCCAAAAGTCGCGCAGAAGACGACACCGCCAGAAGACGGTCCCAACATGGGATACCTTCATATAAACATGTGTGCAACATGTAAATAATCCGGCATCAATAAGCACTCCCCTAGATTGGCATTTGCATCCAATCATGCTCTCACAACTCACACTTACCAGGGCGTAGAGGCAATTTGATCCATACATTACCATTCAAGTGAATGGCACCCACACGAATCCGCCATTGTATGGGCAACGGCAAAATAACAAATATGATGCAATTTCCCCCAAGTCAGTACTTAATTAAGCCACCTGAATCCTATTGGGCATAAAGGATATGACCACTGGCACACTCTAGTTTTCAAAACCATAGATTTGAACACCAATACACACCTATACTTTTTGTAAATACTTTTCGCAAACCAAAAACTCTTTTATTTTAAATACTTGTGAACAGTAAAACGCTAAACATGCTCCGATGCCAGCTGTAACAGAACCGACCAATTTATTAGAGCACAAGCACATAATCCGCCATTAATTTAGCAAATCATATGATTGAGACCTAATAAACCCGGTAGTCCGTGAAATCTCGAAGGATTTCAAACTTTTCCGACACGACCAAGATCGTAATAGTTTAGCGGTTCCATTCACAAGTACACGGTTCGCACATAGTTTTAAAACATCATCGGAGTACGAAATAGAGTTATTACAAACCAAGTTCAAGTTCAAACAAAAGCGGAAGCGATTTAAGTTCAAATACCACACACACACAGTTGAAATATAGTGCCAGGTCCTTGGTCCATATCCAGCAAAAGCATCAAGTAGAGAAGAGTGACCATGCCCAAGGTCTAGTCATCGCCCAAGGCGGGATAGAAACAGTTCTGACAATAACCATAAAGCATCTCACCATCTGCAAAACATGGGAAATAAAACCCTGAGTACGAGGATGTACTCAGCTAGACTTACCCGTCATAAACTAAAATAAAAGACTCCAAGGAGTATGCAAGGCTGTATAAGTAGGATAGCTGACTCATTTAAAATTTGCGGAAAAGCTCGCATGAAGAAACAATTAATAAGAACCTTCTAGCAATGTATTTTAATCTGATTATCTCTATCATGCTACATTAGCACCTGTACTAAACAAGCATGGTAATAATTATTCAACAGAAAGTAACCATTTCCGGTTGAGTATCTTTCAGTCTCAACAGCTCAACCATCTCACCTCTTGTTCAAGTTCTTACTACGATGCCGCTGCTCAAGTCAAGTGTTCACTGTCCAGGAACGATGGCGATTATAATCGATTGCAAACCAGCTGGCGGGTACTCCTCACACAAACCACACTCACCAGCCACGGTGAGCTACAGGTCACCGACATCCAATTCAGGAAAAACGCGAGATCAACAGGTACCATCACATCCGGGCACCGTCCGGCTGCCAGCAGGGCGCACCATGCTATATTCAGGCCTTACAACCGCGTAACCCGTGGTCCCCCATCTTCACCAATGCGATGCGTACAGCAGGTCGACTCTCGGCCCAAATCAAAATTAGGCTTCGCGGTCGGAACGACTTATCCTTCCAGCTAAATGTGAGGCATAAATTCAATATGACTTGAGGACGTACAACGGACGGGGTCCTAGTTCGACACAGATGGGATAAACCACATTGAACCTCCAGTTCATTCTCAACTCCAATCCCGCCCGGTCTCGATTTATTATCTCCACATGGTTATCCAAGATAACAATGTATTCAACCATCCGAGTTACCACCTATAACTCGCGGATGACAGGAAATCACCCGACTTCTGCCGATCTAGTTAAGCAGGGCTAAGCATATAATCGTACCTGAACCTAACAGGGTTGAAGTATAAACAGTGGCAAGGAATATAAGTAATGCATCAACGGTATAAAACAACGCCTATAACTTAATGCAACAAACAAGTAAAGGACTCAAGTTAGATATTTTGCAAACCACAGGGAGAATGCTCCGGGGCTTGCCTTTCAAGAAAGCACTTGGCTGATGGTCGGGACACTCTGGAAGATCAGCTTCGGGATCCTCTTCGGCTGCTGCTTCCCGAACCAAAGCTTCCTGTTGGTCGTCCTCTCCTGGTGCTCCGGGAACTACTGTCGCGAGCTCTGACGATCCTGTATGATGCATAGTGCGTATGAATACCGTGCATACATATAATTACAATGCTGATGGTGATGGTAAATGAATGCTCAGCTAAGATGAATGATATGATATTTGAAAACATGTATGATAAGCACATATCATCCGCATTCTCTTCTACCGATAAATCTCCAAAAAGGCCTCGCATTAAAATTTACTCGCACACTATAAAGAATTATAAACAACCATTGTTTTGCACACTACCCTCTACTGAACCAAAACCAAAAGAAGATCATACATATCATGAATAGCATAAAAAGCATTTTTACACACATGAAATGATAACTCTAAAGCATTATTTATAAATGAAAGAATTCAGGGTATAACTACAACATGGCTTTAGACTACTCAGAAAATTCTGTAAAAATTACAGAAGCTTAATCATACCAAACAAAGATTACCATCAAAATTTCAAGTCAAAACAGTAAGTACTTTATCCTGCACAAAAATGACAAGGCAGCACAATTTCAGGGGCATAAAATACTTTGTACATAAAAGTATATCAAACAACAGATCTCAGAACATAATTAGCTCTAGATTGACATAAAAACACTCTCCAAAAAGTTTCATGCACAAATTCCTTATACATTATTTATTATGAATTATTTATCCTCACATGAAAATAGGCACCATAACTAGACATAGAAAAATTTACATATGACATAGCCTAATAACATTTTTCACAGATAGAGCATGACATAAGAAAACCAACAAACTTGGTCTCACATTTTTCTGAGCAACAGAGAATTAGTTATGCATTTCCTAAGATAAATACAATTAATAGAGATAAATAAAGCTATACAGAAAAGTTTCAAAAATTCCACATTTCATATTTTTCATGCATAGATCATCTCATAAGAAAAATACTGCAAGTTGAACCAACTCATTTGGATGAAAAATGAGCAAGTTATGAATTTTTAAAGCTTTAAACCAAATCTGAAATCTATTCTGAAAAAGAAAAAGGAAAAACCACTTTACACCGGGGACCCTGACATTTCCAAAAACTAACCAGGCCCTATTAAGTAAACTGCTGTGTCTGGCAGATTTACACCGAGAACCCTAGCTTTTTCCTCATTCTAACCCGAAGGTCCTCGACGGCGGTGAGGTTCGGCCGGCCATCCTGGCGGCGCTCGGGCTTCACCGACCGGCGGGAAAGAGAGAGGAGAGCAGCGCGCATCGATCAAGGGTACTAAAGATGGGAGGGATCGGCTCAGGGCGGTCGGAGCACGGACGCGGCGGAACGGCGACTCACCCCGACTCCGGCGAACCCTAATCCCGGCGATAGGGGGCTCGACCAACCGCATTAACCATGGCTTTGGCTCGAGGGGACCCTAGCGCATCTCACTGGCTACTCAGAGCAGCGGGAGCTCGACTACGGCGGCTCGGCCACGCACGCGCGGCGGGGCGGCGACACTCCGCGCGGCGGCTCGGCGAAATTCGGCCGCTCGAAACCCTAATCGAGGCCTCTGAGCATCGTCCTAGCAGCTATCTACCACGACGCGTCTGATGAGCACCCTAATGGCGAGGGAGGATGGCCAGAGCGGCGGGACCACGGTGAAGCCGAGGTGCGGCAATGGCGGCCGGAGAAGAAACGGAGCGATTCGGGTATACCTCGACGCGAGGGGCCGAGGCGAGGGCGGAGGAAGATGGAGCGGGCTCGGGCGCGTTCGGTTGCGGGGTCAATCGAGTGGGGGCGCAGCTGACGGCGACGAATTTCGAACGGCGGCGAGGCGGGCTCGGTGCTGCGCGGCGACGGCAGAGAAGAAAATGCGCGGGGTGAGGGAGAGAGTGAGGGAGCCGAGAGGATGAAGGAGCGGGCGGCTTCGGACGACGCCCACGCGGCCAAAACTTCCCTCCGGACGACAGACCCCGAGCGCCACGCGGCCGTCGCATGCTGCCGCGGGCGGCCACGGCGTTTTTCTGGTCGGGGATTTCCCTGACGGCCAGGACCCAACCGTCACCGAAAAGCTATTTTCACTAATTCAGAACAAACTTTGCTGCTTAATAACTTTCAAACTAAGCCGAATTAGCAAAAACTCAAAATAGATGAAATGTAGCTTTTGAAGAGTAGAACATTTCATCTTAAAGGAGTTTTACCAGATTCTGCCTAGATTTTGAATTACAAAAATCCAAATAAAATACCTTTTAAAATTTCCCAAAATAGAAAATCAGCCCCCATTTTTGCCCTTTTTCAACATTTTTGAACACCTTCCAAGCATTTTCATGAAAAGTGGTAAAAACAACTTTTGTTCCTTATAAAATTCTCTACAAACTTCATTTAGGGCACACACACATGCAAGCACTCTAGCTACCACTTCCAATTCAGTCAAACAAAACTACTCTAATGGTCCACCTTGGTCAACCATGACAACAAAACTTAATTAACCAAAACCATGAACATAAACCTAGGTTAATTTGGTGTCCTAAACATGTCCAGGTTACCCTAGAGGTCATCCAACACCAAACACTCATATCACATATGCACTTCATGTAAAAGGCAGGCATAATTTGAATAAACAAGCATGAACATGAAATGACGATCGATCTTTTCATCAATGCTATGCATAATGATGCTTATGCTTAAGAATGCAAATGATTATGCTTGCTTAACACCAGAGTGTTACACATATGATGACATGGCATGTTTTAGTTAATATAACACCAGAGGTGTTACAGCCCTTCCCCCTTAAAGAAATCTCGTCCTGAGATTTAAAGTCTTGAGTGAAGTAATGGAAAAGGAAATGTGTCAGGAAAACACACTTTAACTAAATTTATAAGGGAACGGAATTGTACCACTCACATAGATAAGTTACAACTCGTAGAAGGAATTATCACTTAGATAGAAGCATAAAACTTCGGGAAGTTTTCTAATAGATAATCTTTCGATTCCCAAGTGGCTTCTTCCTCTGAATGTTGATTCCATTGTATCTTGTACCACTTGATTGTTCTGCTTCTAGTAACACGATCCTTCTGATCCAAAACTTGGATTGGATACTCAGAGTAAGTCAAGTCAGGTTCAAGTTCAATTCCTTCCACATCAACAACCTTATCCGGCACTCGAAGACACTTCTTAAGTTGGGACACATGGAATACATTATGTACGGCCGATAAGTGCTCAGGCAGTTGCAGACGATATGATACCTTCCCAATTGGTGCCAGGATTTGAAATGGTCCATTGTAATGAGGGGCTAACTTGCCCTTAACTCCAAATCGAGTAACTCCCTTCATGGATGACACCTTTAGATATACATAATCTCCTTTATGGAAACATAATGGTTGACGTCTTTGGTCCGCATAACTTTTCTGACGAGATTGTGCCACTTTTATATTTTGTTGTATCTGCTTAACTTTTGCTTCAGTTTCTTTTACAAGATCAACTCCGAAGAATCTTCTTTCTTCGGGTTCAGACGAACTTAACGGAGTTCTACATCTGCGGCCATACAATGCTTCAAATGGTGCCATTTTGATAGTTTCTTGATAACTATTATTATAAGAGAACTCGGCTAAGGGTAAACACTCATCCCATTTCTTTGGAAAATTAAGAACACATGCTCTCAACATATCTTCAAGTATTTGATTTACTCTTTCAGTCTGACCCCCTGTTTGGGGATGATAAGCAGTACTGTGCAAAAGTTCAGTACTCATTGATTCGTGTAAGTGTCTCTAGAATTTGTTGATAAACTGTGTGCCTCTATCTAAAATAATGGTCTTGGGTACCCCATGAAGACTAATAATACGTTCAAAATATAGTTTGGCATATTGCGAGGCTGTTGTTGCATTTTGAACTAGAAGAAAATGTGCGAACTTTGTGAGTCGATCCACTATAACCCAAATTGAATCAAAACCCTTTGCTGTCCTGGGTAGACCCACTATAAAGTCCATACTGATATCTTCCCATTTCCAAGCTGACTTCAAATGCACCGCTTTGACTTTCTGACAGGTATCACACCGGGCTACATACTTAGCAATTTCTATTTTCATCTTGGTCCACCAAAATTTCTGTTTCAAATCATGATACATCTTATTACTTCCTGGATGAATAGAAAATTTTGAAAGATGTGCTTCATCTAGAATCTTTTGTCTCAACTCAGGATCTTTTTGTATAACCAGACAATTCTTATACCATAAGACATCTGCTTCATCAATTGTGAAACAAGAAACCTTTTCTTTTCTAACTTTCTTTTTAATATGTTTAATGCCTTTATTACTCTTCTGTGTAGCAATAATTTGATTTCTGAGGGTTGTCTCCACAGCAATGTTAGACAAACTTCCTTGTTGCACCATCTCTATACCCAACTTTTCTATGTCATGACATATAGAGATATCCAAAGGCTTCACTGTTAAACAATGATAATGACTTTTTCGACTAAGTGCATCAGCAACTACATTTGCTTTACCAGGATGGTAATAGATTTCCAAGTCATAATCATAAATTAATTCTAACCATCTTCTTTGCCTCATATTCAAGTCATCTTGAGTGAATATGTATTTCAAGCTCTTGTGTCACTGTAAATATTTCATTTATTACCCCACAGATAATGTCGCCATATTTTTAGGGCATGGACAACAGCTGCCAATTCCAAATCATATGTGGGATAATGCTCCTCATGTTTCTTCAACTGTCTAGAAGCATATGCAATAACTCTCCCCTCTTGCATCAACATACATCCAATACCAATACCAGAAGCATCACAATAGACATCAAACAACTTTTCAATATTTGGCTGTGCTAGGATAGGGGCAGTAGTCATAAATTTCTTTAATTTCTGAAATGCCTCTTCATAGGCAGGTGACCAAATAAACTTAACATCATTTTTCAACAACTCAGTTATTGGCTTTGATATCTTTGAGAAATCAGGTATAAAAAGACGGTAATAACCTG
Source organism: Bothriochloa decipiens (assembly GCA_023333625.1). NCBI lineage: Eukaryota > Viridiplantae > Streptophyta > Magnoliopsida > Poales > Poaceae > Bothriochloa > Bothriochloa decipiens. The sequence continues at coordinate 48,802,655 of CM041635.1, read as the reverse complement.
CCATTCCCAGAAAACTTCGAACTTGATGCACGGTCTTTGGTGGTTCCCAATCAAGTATATCTTTTACTTTACTAGGATCAACGGCAACACCCTTGTCTGATAAAACATGTCCAAGAAATTTCACTTCCTTTAACCAAAACTCACATTTGCTAAACTTGGCATACAGTTGATGTTCTCGCAAACGTTGCAAGACAATTCTGAGGTGTTCAACATGTTCTTCTTCACTCTTAGAATATATTAATATGTCATCAATAAATACAACCACAAACTTATCAAGTTCTGGCATGAACACTGAGTTCATCAAATACATGAAATAAGCCGGTGCATTGGTAAGTCCAAAAGACATAACCAAATATTCATACAGACCATACCGAGTAGTAAAAGCAGTCTTTGGAATATCTTCTGGGCGAATCTTAATTTGATGATACCCAGATCGAAGATCAATCTTAGAGAACACCTTTGCTTCTGCCAATTGATCAAAAAGTAGATCAATGCGGGGTAGAGGATACTTATTTTTGATTGTTACCTCAATCAAGGGACGATAATCCACACATAACCTCAAACTTTGATCTTTCTTTTTCACAAAGAGGGCAGGACATCCCTAAGGTGACGAACTAGGTTGGATAAAACCTTTATCCCTTAACTCTTGTAATTGAGTTTTGAGTTCTGCTAACTCAGGTGGTGCCATCCGATAAGCTCTTCTGGATATTGGAGCGGTACCAGGCTTCAAATCAATTCTAAATTCCACCTTTCTATCAGGAGGTAAACCCGGTAACTCATCGGGAAATACATCAGGAAATTCACAAACCACTGGTATCTCCTAAATTTCTTTTACAGAAGTTGCACATACCTTTTGAACCTTCCTCTTAAGTGTCAGAAGTTGGATAAGAAGTGAAGTTTTGCAATTGGGTATGTTTAACCTCACAGTTCTATTCAGGATGTCTATTACAGCACCATGCCGTTTCATCCAGTTCATACCTAGGATCACATCTATATCTTGATCCTTTAATATTATCATATCAGTGGGAAAAATGTACCCACCTAAACTTACTGGCACATCATGTACCATTTCTTTAGTACACATACGCCCCCCAGGCGATTGTATAAAGAACTGTTCTTTTGTCCCCATTATTGGAATTTCATGTGTCTTAACAAATGTACCATTAATGAATGTATGAGATGCACCCGAATCGAAAAGCAGAATTGCAGGATGATCAGCAACAGGAAACATACCCATCATGATGGGCTCTCCTTCTGGAATTTCCCCAACTTGAGTGTAGAACAATCTACCAGATTTCTTCTCATTCTTACTATTCGATACCTTCTGATTTCCTGCCTTATGCTGATTCTGTGGTGGTTGTTGTGGTGCAAAAGTCCTGGGGACATAAGTGTTATACCGCTTTAGATGCGGGCAGTTCCATGAAAAATGGCCAGGCTTTCCACAGTTGTAACATGGGAAGATTGGTGGCTGGAAATTGGGATTATGAACACCAGGGGCATTCGGCTGTCGTGGATATGAAAGATTAGCAGCAGGGCGAACAAATGCCTGTTGCTGGGCTTGGTATTGTGGTGGATGATAAGGCGGACAGAAATGATTCTGAGGGTGATAGATTATTTTCTGGCGTTTTGGGTTGCCACCAAAAAATCCAGAGGGTACACTTTTCTTGTTTTTAGTTTCTAGATGCTGACGATTCTTATCTTCATAGGATATAGCAATATTCACCGCCTCATGAAAAGTGGCATTTGGATTTCCCGTCATCATTCTTTGAATTTTACTATTCAAACCTCTGAGAAAACACTCTTTTTATGGTCAGTACTAACATAATCTAACGCATATTGAGACAAGTGATTGAATCTGCCAAAATATTGCATTACCGACATATTACCTTGCCTCAAGGAAAGAAATTCTTCAAGCTTGATGGTCATGATTCCCTTAGGAATAAAATGTGCTTGAAAGGCTTCACGAAATTCAGTCCAAGTAATACGATGGCCTTCGGGCTGAGCAGCAACAAAATTTACCCACCAAGCTCCTGCAGTTTCTCTCAACTGTTGTGCTGCAAACATGGGCTTCTGATACTCTGTGCACTCGATCAGCCTAAACTTTTGCTCCATTGTGCGGAGCCAATCATCGGCCTCCATGGGTTCATCTACTCTGGTGAAAACCGGAGGACGGGTGTCTGTGAAATCCACATATGTGGTTTCATCTCTATTGTTTCGACCATGATTTCCCTGTCTAGCATTCTGATTCTGATTTTGAGCCATCATTGTTGTTGTAGTGACTAATGCTGCAACTGCATCAGCTAGAGTGTGTGGAACTGGTGGAGGATTTGGGATATCACCTCCACCATGAGATGAGCTAGCAGCATCACAAGAACGGGTGTGACCAGGCATCTATGGATACACAAACTACACTTTATTCACAAAACCTTATTGGATTTCATAAGGAGATATTACAAAGGTGTAACACACTTTTGATACATTATTTTTGTTACAACAGTTTGCACTCCGGCAAGACTTCCCGCACCTACTAGGCTTTAGAAAGCAGGGGAAAGATATATTACACGTCTTACTTTCCAATCTCCTTATTCATCTTCCTCAGGATCCTCTTCCTCTTCAGGATCTTCTGCCTCTTCAGGCTCCTCCTCCACTATCTCGGGATCTTCTTCTTCCATAACATCTTCTTCATCTTCATTCTCTAGATCCATTTGGTTTTCTTCCTCTTCATCGAGGACATCATCATCGACAAATTCTAGTTCTTTAGGGTCTTCCTCTTCCTCGTCCTGACCCATTACAAGACCAAGGTCATCCTGGACTGCCTGTCTTTGATATTCAGGATCCAATAAGTTATTTAACCTCGCACATTCATCATCGGCTTCCTCCGCATACTCTTCCAAATCTTCCACATAATCCTCAAGTTCTTGGATGCGATTATTTGCTGCATCTTCTCGTGCCCAAGCATCATTTCTTTGGTGCTTCATATACTTCCGAGATCGCCTCAACTGAGTGATTTTGGCGGCCTCTTCAATCCTGTCGGCTTCAGCCCTCTCCAACTCGGACCTAAGTCTTGCTATTTCAGCTTGCGGATCCGAATGCGGATTGCCACTGCTTTCGACAATCTCGTACCTGGGGGCTAACTGATGTCAAGGTACCCCCTTTGGTGCAGTGCTCTTACGAGGAGTTTGCTTGGTAATGGCCATCCTGAAGCATATAGGTCATGAGAGATAAGGATAGATAGAGAGAAATCTAAAGGTTAGCATGAAAAGGATTGATACTACTTAACCCAAACCACTTTAAAGGGGAAGTATTTAAACAGATTAATTAAGCATGATGCATAAACGAACTTACGATCTAAACATAAAAGAGTTCTAAAGCAACACTTACATATAAGTAACTTTTATAACATAGGGCAATATAATATGCTATTCCACCACCATACTTTATAAAATCAGAATAAGGGCCGATAGAAAGAATCATAGATAAGGAATAAGCAATTTGGACCTAAAATAATCAAGTTAAAATTATTTGACTCAAAACTTTTGAAGTTTTCGCAAAAGAATACTACAACAACTCTTCTTAACAATGATTCGGCTCCGATACCAGCTGTGGCAGAACCTCCTAAATCATATGGCCCACATGCATGATTATTGTCTAAACAGACTCCAAATAACCATGACTGTGTTCCATATGACTTAAAAAGTCTGTCGGGTAAATCCCGAATCATCCACGATTCTCCAAGCAGGATCAATCGTTGTAGAGAGACATTGCAGTATTACAACAGTTTAATCTAAATAATATACATTAGAGTAAAATAGCGGAAGACTTACAATAACATAAGTTTACAAACCTTTGAGTTTCAAATATTTACAACTATAAAATTTAGATTGTACAAACCATAATAGTAGTGGGGTAGCAGTATATAACTTTATTACAAAACCAAATGAAAAGCTCTGCCCACGAGCTAAACACCTTACTCGTCGTCACTTTCCTCGACGACTGTCATGCAGCAGGATGCAAAGCAGTCCTGCCCATGAGGCTCACCTGCAACAAGGGTTCAACAAACCCTGAGTACAAAAGTACTCAACAAGACTGACCCAATGAAAAAGAGGGGTGGAGACTCCAAAAATGCAGGCTAGAGGGACAAGGTAAGGTTTGTAAGAGATAAGAAATTTTACGAAAAAGCTCAACAGAAAGAAAAGGTTGTTTGGACTAGCTCCAATTATCAATCAACTTCATTATTGATCCTTAATCTTTGTTCAAGTTGATACTACGATGATGAACAACGATCGAGTCTTCTTCTCCGAGAAGCAACGGCGATTCGAATCCATTTTCATACCCAGCTGGGACCTAGGTCACTGGAATACCGGAGACTTTAACTCCGATGCACCCTAGATGAACCGATATACCGGGATAACAACCGCAGCCGTATATCACCACATGGCACCCGTGAGCTCTGCGGCCCAGCGTACCGAGATACGTGGGAACTTAAACCCCACAGTAAAACACACTATGACACAGATGGGATCTCTGGCCCCACGCTAGGTCACTCCATGATATACACGGCTCCAACCATCCGTATATCACTTCATGCATGTGGATTTTCTAATTTCTCGATATCAACAGATCACCATTGATACGGGACCTAGGGCATCAACAGACGGAAACACTACAGAGCGACTCCATTCCCAATGCAAGTTAACCGTCCGGACTCGATTTATTAACTATCATCATGATTCCAACGAGAAAACCAATCTCATCTTTTTCATTCTTTTGCCTTTGAACAAATAATTAAATAAGCAGGGCTAAGCATTACTACTTATATTTCTAAGCAGGAAACAAGGAATAAGGAAATAAGACAGGTAATGTAATTAGACTTAACCAAAGGGGTTAATTAAATATTTAAAAGCATAAAATAAAGGCATAAAATTAAAGTTATCATATTAAACCCAAAATTTTATTTTAGAAAGCTCTTAGCCTAATTAGATGGCAAAACAAATTGCAGAATTAAAAGCCAATTATTTTATTTATTAAAAATCATTTAAGGTCTATTTTTCAATTAAAAGGGATAATTTAACATATGCAAAAAGTACTCAATTTTGGCATCTCATATTTTTTCTAAGTAGAGAACATCGTGAAGAACATACACAAAAAATTTTAGAATTTTTGAAGCTATATATGAATTACTATGATTTTTCAAAGAAAATGGCATTTAAATTATTTTCTAAAAATGGAAAAAGAAAAGAAAAAGAAACAGTGTTCTCGGGTCAACAGTCGACCCCGCCGGAGTTGACCAGCGATATCTCGCCGTCGGCGAGGTTTCCAGTGATGAGGTTTGCTCCTACGTGCTCATCTTGACACGACGCATACAACGGACAGGCTAATGCAACGGCGGAGCGATGGCAGCATGCACGCCGGCGGCCATGGTGGTGCGGCGGCGCGGCAGCGTAGCTAGGAAGCTCACCAGAGCGTTGTTCGGTGGCGGCGAGCGCATGGTCAGGGGCAAGACATCCTTACAAATGCACCTAGCCATCTAAAGAAGCCGGTCCTATTCCCTAACTCAAACGGCACTGCGTGCGGCGGCGCTAACATGCCTATGCCGGCGGTGAGCCATAGCGGTCGGCGGCTACGGCATGGTAGGAGTGAAATTGATAGCGCAAACAGCTACAGGAGCTCACCTTGGTGCTGATGCGCATGTTAATGAGGGTCCGGTGTACTTGAATCGAGCTGCGGGCGACGGCGGTGATGGCGGCGGCGGCGCTCCGATGGCAAGACGGCGTCACGGCGGTCTCTGGCAACGCGCTGCTTAAACCAAGGTGCGCATTAGGAGCAGTGGAACACGAAGAGCACGATTAAGAGGTTAACGAATAAAAATACTTCACCTCGGCGATGGCAGACGGTGGCGATGGCACGGCGGCTCGGCTTGCCGGCCACGGAGAAGAAGGCGGCGTGTGGGTGGCTCGAGCGAGAAGAGCAGGCATTAACTGGAGCAATCAAAGCGCAAGGAAATTATGAAGCTAGTGGCAAAGGCAATTGAACAACGGTGGAGCGACGACGGCGAAAATGCACGGCGGAGCTCGGTCGTCGGTGATGGCTGCAGGGAGAAGAAAAACGAAACATGTCGACGTTCGACCTCCATTTATAGCCCAGTGACGAGGAACGGGAAGGCGACACACGGGCGGTGAAGGTTCGCGTGGTCGGAGCGAGCTGGCGGCCGAGATATTAGCGGCGATGGGCGGCGGCGCGCGTTGAGAAGCCGGCCATGGCGGTCGCCGATAGGGTTAGGTACTGTTCGAGATAATTATAGAAATGCCATCCGTTTTAAATACAAATTACTCCAAAATTTATATAAGAACTTGAAAATCTCCAAAAATATCATTTGCATAACTTTTCAAGAGCTACACGTTTCCTTTAACTGGCATCCTCAAATTCTATATAGATTTTGAAATTTGAATTCAGATTTGAAAAGAGGATAAAACCCTAGAAACAAACATTTAAAATTACTTTTGATTTTCAATAAAACTTGAAAATCTTCAAAACTATGAAATGTTTAAATACCCAAACCAAACCTTTTTCATGTACAAAATTTTCCAAAATTATGCATAATTTTTGAATTATGGTTTTAAAATCAAAAGGGGACAAATGCTGGAAAACTGTATTTTCAAATTCATTTGAAATTTCTTTTGGAAACTTGAAAAACTTTATATACCAACTTTGTAGCTCTTGTCATGATCTACAAACTGTATTTTTAGAGTATCTCCAAATTCTTTATAGATTTTGAATTAGAGAGAAGGGGGTAAAACTAGGTTTTGAAATAAAGGGTTTTTGAAATAGAATTCAAACTCGATTTGGTTTCTAACTTAGTTGGTTGGTCATTAGTGATCACAAACATCATCCAAGGACATTTTTAGGTCATTGACCCAATGACACCCTTGGTTGACCAAGTTGACTTTTGAAAAACCTTATATAGTATTCCCAATTTGAATTTAAATTTGAATTGCCAGACTTAGAAGTAAGCTTTGGAATCCAAATTCAACTTCAAATATGGAAATCATTTTTAGTGTTGGACTTAGACTTATACACTATGCTTGACACTAGTGTAAACACAGTTTACACCTCAAGTACATAGAGTATAAACTAAGCATTTGCGATGACATTCGAAAGTAGGGTTTCATTATTTCATGTGACAAAACATTCTAGAAACACAATCAACCTATGAAATGTAAACTTGTTTTAGTTGAGGCACATTAAGGTTGACTTAAACATGAATGCTTTGCGATGCATATGATGACATGGCATGTTTTAGTTAATATAACACCAGAGGTGTTACATACGGTTGCTGCAGCCGTGTCGGAGCTTGTGGCTGCTCTTTCTCCGGCGGCGCCTAAGGCTTTGGCTCTGCCGACGGGGTCTGCGATGGTGGCGCTATTGACGGCGCGACCTCCACTGCCGACGCGAGGCGGGTGCATCGAAGGTTGGGGCGCTGGTGGAGGTCGCCAGGCTGTGATCCGGATGGCGAGGGGGGTTCCGCCGGCTATGGCGCCCATCTCCCTGAGTGGTGATGAGAAGTCTGGGGAAGACAGCGAGACGAGCTCTTCTGGGGCTCTTCGCCGTCCACGGGTCAGCGGGCTGTGGACATTCAGGCGGATGCCTCGTCGTGGGAGGTCATCGTGGCGTCCTGTACGAAAGCAAGCTCTGCGTCTGCTTCATGGGTGGCCGAACCGGTGCTGGAGCCAACGTACCTCAGAAGGGCGGAGCCTCTGGACTATGCGGGCATCCATGTTTGGGTCGAGGGGAAGGAGGTCCAGGTGGATCCGGCTGCTGTGAGGGACGTGGGTGGTAAGCGTCCGCTCGGGGAAGCTTCGTCGGCTGCGCTGCCATTTTATGCTTAGCGTGCTGGCGTGACGGGCTCCGTGGCACATCTGTACACGAGCTCTGATTTGCGAAGCTGCCACCTGGGTGGCACCAAGGAGGAGCGAAGGTTTCTGGTGCCCGTGTTCGAGCGCATCAGCTTGCCCAAGGAGAAGGTGGCGCTGGGTAATCAGAGGTTGAGGGACAACATGCCTGACACAGAGGTGAAGCTGATTGAGGCTCTGCTGCTGTCGCGTACCGCCCATCACCAGGGCGAGGCCCAAGAGGAGGAGTTTCACGAGAAGCTAGTGGAGCTGGAGAAACAGAACTACGACCTGTCCTGGAGGAACCATGAGCTGGAGGTGGAGTTCGCCGCCAATGCGTCCGATCTCACGAAGGTGCGGGAGGCGCTTTAGAAGGCGAATGCTGATGTGAATGATACAATGGGCTGGAACGTGGATTTGGCTACATCATTGTGGCACCGCCAGATGAAGCTTGAGGAGGCGAAGAAGAAGATGGAACATGCTAAAAGTCAGGGGTCGATCCAAACAAAAGGGCGGAGGATGCCGAGGCTATGGAGGCCGAGTTGAGGAAGAGGGTGGAGGATGCGGAGGGCAGGGAGGCTGAGATGCAGAAGAGAGTGGAGGATGCGAAGGGCAGGGAGGCTAACTTGATTGCCTCGCTGGCTACTCAAATGGCGGAGGTGAAGGTCGGGCTGGATGAGGTATTGGAAGGTTTTGGCGGGGCTCCCAGCAGTGAGCTGCTGGCGGAACCTTCGGTGGACAGCTATCGGGGATGGTTGTAGGCGGAGCTCAGTCTACTGCCCCAACTTTTTGATGGGTTGATGGAGCATGGTGCTTTTTGCGAAGGTCTCGCCACTGCTTGTGCTCTGAAGAAATTGCATTGCAAGCATCTCAAGAAGCTTTCAACGGAGGACTTCGATTATCCCTCGGTTGGTGAGGTCCAAGCTGCGAAGGACGCTGTGTGTGGTAATGCTGTCATGTTTGCCTTGTCGAAGTTCATGTACGAAGGTGGAAAGGCGTTGGTGCTTGAGGAAACAGCTGCGGCGACTGAGAGGGTGAGCTTTGCAGAGGGTCTCCCTCTGGATCATTGTCTTTGGGTTCTGGCTATTACTTGACTTGATGGTGGTTCTTGTGTATCTTGCAGGCACGTGCAGGTGCTGCTGCCCTAGAGGAGCTCGTGCCTAAGGACGACACGACAAACACGACGACAACCTCTGCGGCGGCAACTGGCGATGGGGGGTTGGCTCCGGCTTCCACAGAGGGTATCGCGATAGAAGCTCCGCGTATCATCGACGCCGGGGACGCGCAGGAGGGCTACGCCGAAGCCAGGGAGCAGGTTCGTGCAGACGATGCGGCTGCGGACGCTTGAACATTTGACCTTGATTGTGCTTGGGTACTTTCCGCCGAGGGGTTTGGAACAGAGTGGGTTTCTTTTGCCGTGGTTTGGACAAACTAAATTATGAAGTGCTGTAAACATTTTAGGCGAAGTGACATTCGACTTTGGGCTCTCGCGGAGCTTGCTTTTGCTTCTTTCGTCTTGTGCGATGCTTTTTGGTGCTTTCTTGCAGGTGGGGGTGAGTTTTAGGTGGCGACTGACCGTGTGCCTTCGCTGCGCAGGTTGATTCGGAGCCTGTGCGTGAAGTGCTTAATATAGTTCCGCTGATGATGAATTGACAGGACTTTTTCGTGTCGGGTGAGAATTGGGTGAGGTTTAGGCTTAAGCATCCTTAGAGGGATTTTGAGGATTTTTGGTGGTGGAAGCTGCGGAGGTATGATCAGTCTAATCGAGCGGTGAAGGTGTTTTGGAAACCTGTAGACTTGACCGATAGGCAAAGCATGCACTATCTGTTTGGCTCTGCCAGTGGCGATGTTGCGTACGATAGCGACATTGATGATGAGATGGCTTGGACTATCTCTTTGGTGAGGGTACCTTCGTTGTGGAGGAGGGTGGGAGGCTGAGAATTCCAAAGCTTGAGCCGGTGGAGTTGGAGAGGCGGGATTTGTGGCGAAGCTTTCGCGCGAGGGTGCTGGAGGGAGATCTTTCCTTAGTGCGCAAGAGCTGGCGGGGCTGGTGGGGTCCACTGTTGTAATTGACGATGATGATTTTGAGCAGGTACACGCGTCTGTCCACGAGGTTCAAGTGAGTGAAGTGGAGGAGTTTGTGGAGCTAGTTGCCACAGAGCTGGTGGACGCTATCCTCGAGGAGAAGGTGTGGCTAGGGGCTATTGAGGTTGCCCGCCCGCGTTTGCGCTGGAAAGTTGGCAGAGGCTTTATGAAACCATTTTGAGATGCGGGGTGTGTTTGTGTTTTTTGAGATTGTAAATGGTTGGGATACTTTTTCCGTTGTTGGTTGTAAAGTGCTGAGAATGGATTTTGTTCGGAGGTTCAGTTTTATGTTGGGCGTTGTGATGCCCTATTTTTTGTGGAGTGAGTTTTGCGGGTTCATCGAAGGTAGACTACGGCGGAGACGCATTGTCTTGAGTGAGGTCCGAATTTGTTAGTTGGGGCCAGGGCGCAGTGATGCCCCACTTTTTCTTAAGCGAGGCTCGCGCTTGCTAGTCAGAGTTAAAGCACATCGATGCCCCACCTTTTCTTAAGCGAGGCTCACGCTTGTTAGTCGGAGGTAAAGCATAGCGACGCCCCACTTTTTCTTAAGCGAGGCTTACGCTTGTTAGTCGGAGGTAAAGCGCGGCGACACCCCCACTTTTTCTTAAGCGAGGCTCATGCTTGTTAGTTGGAGGTAAAGCACGGCGATGCCCCACTTTTTCTTAAGCGAGGCTCGCACTTGCTAGTCGGAGGTAAAGCGCAGCGACACCCCACCTTTTCTTAAGCGAGGCTCGCGCTTGTTAGTCGGAGGTAAAGCGCAGCGACGCCCCACTTTT